>BOPP01000117.1:2493801-2530120 GCA_017312745.1 Gryllus bimaculatus
ATATATATATATATATATATATAATGGTTAGGATGCTCATTATCAATTTGTCCATGCATGCGTATTAATTAACATTACTGGGGATTATTGAAAAATCGGTTTATTGTCACCCAACGATCTCTAGACAATTAGACTTCACTGTATGAATGGGCCAATAATAGATAGTAATAAGAAAATAATAAGATATTTTAAATTGGAACATATCACAATTCTTTCTGAGCCATCAAATTCTCATTTAGTATTTTAAGTTTCAATTTTCTCTCCATATAGAAAAACGCGTGATTAATGTTATTGGTCCTCCATTAATTTGAGAACTACATATCAAACCAGTTGTATCTCAAATCTACATGAGCTTGTCCTATGATTCTCTGTCTGTCTGTCTACCTCTCTCTCTCTCTCTCTCTCTCTCTCTCTCTCTCTCTCTCTCTATGAGCTCTTCATGCAGAGAATGGTTACTGTAAAGAAGTACGTTCAAAACAACATAATGCGTAATAATGTAATTCTAAACAATAAACGAAGTGTACCACAAACCTACACGAGTATGGCTCGCTGTACTCTTTCCATCAGTCCTTAATATACAAACATTAACGTTCATGTAAGTTGGTTAGTACATAGCTACAAAGACTATTTTCCAGGATGTTCAAAACAACAGACTTAACGATAAAGCAATGAAACGCCGGTCACTCACCTTGGATGCTGAGAATACGTTTAAGCTTTATATAATGGGGTCAATAGACAAGACAAGACAGACCGTTGCTCGGTCGTGGTGCAAGAGCGTTGGATCGCTCGCCGCGTGCAGTCACGGCCGTCGCCGCGCCGTGCGGTCCTCGCGGGCGCCATATAGAGAGGCTGCGCGCCCGTGGCCGGAACGAGGTCCGGCCTCGCGCAGCCGCGAGCGAAGGCGGAGGTGAAGGCGCGGGCGGAGGTCACGGCCCGCCCTTCTCTTCCGGCCATCGCTCGCTCGGGTCACGGCACCTGCTCCCTGCGATCCTCCAAGGGACTGGCTGGGTGTTGGTTCCGGGCACATCAAGTACTGAGCCTCTTAGACCCATAAATGGTTCATGTTATATCCCATTGAGTATGTGAATATTTCATCTTTCCGGGAGCGTCAGCTACCGTTGGCGTAGTACATGTTATATCCGGAAGGTGAAGTGTTACTTACCAGGTGGAACGTGGGGTCTGGCGCCGACCTACATGTTGTTACCGACTTAGGTGGGCAAGACATTAACTTAAGTCACTAGAGTGCCGCTGACCGGAAGGAGTTCCGACGGTGACAGGATTTTCGACACTAGGAACGTAGCTATGACGAATTAAACCGCTGTCTGCAGAATAATTCCAGGACCGGCTGCTCTTATCGGTAGTTTTCTACAATCAACCCCAGCAGAATGCACCCTAACAAACGAGCTATAAACAGCGAAGCGGGTCTTGAACGCCAATCAATCCACGTCTGCACGGACGTATTTCCTCGTCAAGGTATCTCTCCCAGGGAGTCACCGTCGCAGGCGAGTCAAGCTCTAAGCTTCCGACCGTTTTCATGTAAATAAGTACGCGAAGGGGGACAGCAGAAAACAAGCACGGAGAAGGAAAAATCGTGTGCGACGGAATCCCTGGGAGGCAGTTGCTTTCCGGCGCTCGAGGTACTAACCTGAGGGGAAAAAACATCAGAGCGTTCTAAAAACTTCTTCATTTTTTGTTGTGGCAATATGAGGAATGGTGGTCAGACCTTCCACCTACTGCCTCTGGATCCATCGGTTAAAAATTCATCCCACGCATTTGGAATTTGTGATGAACAAAGAGTAGCAGGTTTTGTTCGCAGGAAAAGTTGCGCAGAGCACACATTTTTACGATTTGGTACTTTCTTGCACTTTTTCAATGATCGAAGTAAATAAAATCTCTGCAGAGACATGACATGTTTTTGTGTTGATTCAAATAAAGATCAACTTATATTTTATTAAAATAAATTTGTTTACTAGTATATACAATTTTCTTTAGAAGGAATTGTTATTTCGTTGATTATATCCCAAACGCACTATAATAATATTTCATCATTTTATTCATAGTATTTAATTACTACGATACAATTACATTACTTTCAGAAAGTTTTAAAAAAAAGGAATAACTACATAATTCATAAAAATCCCGTAGTTCCGTAATATAATATAAAATATAAATATCTCATCTGTAAAATCATTACACTCTTTCAGAATATGCCTTTTCATTAACACAACACGACACCGCTGTCGCTTTCGGAAGAGAAATGTGTCAAGGGACTCCAAGCCTTAAAGCCTGCCTTAGAGAACACGCATAAAAGGATATGGTGGATTGAATTAAGGCGATTTGCAATTACAAGCAGCGGTTCTGATTTATAGCCCGAGCGAGCGCCCAACCCAGGCAAGAAGCGACCTCGGCGTAGGAGACAGATCGGCGACACCGCTGACGAGCGGAGGCCAAGCGGAAACAGGAAAGAGGAGGGACGGGAAGAAACGAAGAGAAGGAAAGAAGAATATGATAAGAATGGAGATATTGTCAAGAATTGTCAAGTTTTTAGATAATATAATGTGAAATATAATATTAGGTAAAATAAAAGAATGCAATAAAAATGATAAATTGGGATGAAGGACCATTTTGAATGATAAAACATAATGAAATGAGGTGTCAAATATGTAATAAGATTGTTCAATTAAGAAAGAAAACTATAAACATTTTGAAGACAATGATTAAGCCGTGTTTACCAACTCAGATGAAATTTCTCCATGGGGCTTTTGCAGATTTAGGGGAAGTTAATTTCGACCATCTGCGCCTGGTACCCACTATGTCCCTCATGGGGGCATATATTAACCTTCACACTAGACTGACACACTTGCGAGGTCCTCGGTCTGAGGACAGCATACGCACA
Organism: Gryllus bimaculatus; assembly: GCA_017312745.1. Lineage (NCBI taxonomy): Eukaryota > Metazoa > Arthropoda > Insecta > Orthoptera > Gryllidae > Gryllus > Gryllus bimaculatus. The sequence goes on from BOPP01000117.1 coordinate 2,496,698, forward strand.
AGGCCTTCCGCGACAACACACATACATGAAAGAGAAGGAGAAACCCACCAAGTCCACGGCGGGACTCGAACCCGCGCACCTTCAGACCGAAGTGCAGAGTCAGCACTCCTTCTAGCCATCCTCGACAAATCCGATTAGAAACTTTATACGTTTAATTGTAGCAAGTATATCAGATTGTTTGGTTATTTTTCGATAACATCAATTGATTAGTTATAAATTTAACGGCGCTAAAAGAAACAAAAATTACATTAAAAAATCTTTATTATTTCTGTCGCGAGGCAACATGAAAGAAATGATGTGAATGAAAACCCAAGCAAAGTATGAAATCCAGAGAATAAATAAGAAATGTCGTGCGATAACTAGTACAACACTGCCCTTCAAGAGCTAGGAAGTGATGGGATAAAGACCAATCAACAACTGACAATAATGGACATTCCGAGGGCTGGAATGTCAAGCCGCAGAGAGCGGGGAGAGAGGCTATTGTGGAGAAGGAAACAAGAGAAAACGGGGGTGAGATAAGTCTAAGCCAACGCTCAACAGGATCAGCCTGACATGGATCCCAGTTGCTAACTCTCCTTATTGCAAATGGTTAATTTATTTATTATTTTGGGCATGATAACTACTATGGTTCTTCTCCCACTGGATAGAGAGATCCGACGCCGACCTTTGAGTCTGCTCTTGGTGTATTTCCTCTTCTAAGTATCTCCCCAGAGTGGCACGTCCCCAAAAGGACACACTCTAAGCCTTCGATTGGTCTCTCGAAATGTGTTCTTCTCCGCTACACACACTTATACTTACATGTACATGTAAGTATAAGCGTGTGTAACGGAAAAGAATAGAACATAGCCAAGGAAGCGGAGGGAAAGATCACGTCCGGTCGGAAGCCCGTTCTTTATGGTATTGCTCCGGCATTCACATAACACTCATCGGGGAATACACCAAAGAGTCAGCAATGAAAAGCAGATAGCATCTAGATTTCTTCTCCATGCAATGGTTGAATTAGACGGACATTGTAACTGGTATCTTTTGGACTCAAACCCTAGCACTTCCCAGTCAACGATGAGTAGTCAACTGCGTAGACAATTGCGATCCCTCTGAGCGACGTGAGGGCGTCTTTTACGGAGAAGGCGGCAACAGGAGGAACGGGGGCATGAGAGGTCTAGGACGGTGCTGGAGAGGAGGGAGATGATAGTGGTGTGGGACCCATGAGGACAATCTTCGAGAGGTATTTGAATAATCCCAGCGCGGGCGGGGGCGCGCCGCCACTCTCGGCCTCACTAAACTTCCACGAGACCCACTTTCCACGAGGCCTTATTCGGAGCGCCAAGGCTCGCGCCTGCGTCGACACGCAGTGGTTCAGAACATACCAAGTGATATAATACCCAACTTGAATGCAATGCGAAATGAATGTAGTTCAAGGTGTTGGTTTACATTAAGAAATGAGAAAATAACATATTTTAGTTTGTAAGTGGTTCACCATACTGGAATACAATGGGAAAATTAACATAAATCTGTCGCTTGCAGAACAAATAGAAATAACAATTCAAATATTGGTTTAATCCCTTAAACATCGGTTCCTTGCACTCTGCTAAAAATTTACAATTGTGTACGTTATTATCACCGTCAGTTAGTGCAAAATTGTAACTTTGTATGGGTGTATGAAAACTTTTCTCGACTGAATACGGACATAACGTATTCGCGCACATTACTGCAATTCACCATAGATATGTAATAGAATTAAATATATAATTCATAATATCATAAAATATCAAAACATATAACTGAGCATAAACGTATTTTTTAATACATTAAAGCGTTTTAAATTTTTGAAATCTCTGTTTTGATTCTGTAATTTTTAATTTTGAAGTTCCATTGAATTTGTTTATCCCAGAAACACAACATTTGAATCAGTAAATTGAAATAGAAGATTAATTATGTTTACCCATTCATATGGATTTCCATAAGATTTCTGTGATAAACTGTCTATTAAACATTATTTTACATTGCATGGAAATAACAGCGTTGCTGAAATAACTCAGTTCAAGTGGCTAACCTATTTCCGTTGCCCTTTTATTCCGCAACGCTGCACGCCGCCTCCGCCATCTGTACTCGGAGCCCGTGGGATGTTGTTTCCCTACTTCACGCCGGGAGTGCTCATATGTCTCTTTGTTTACGCGAGTTACTCTGCAGCGCAGTTTCCGAGAAAGCAAAATTATATTCTCGTTCTAGTAGCAGTACTCCCAAGCTGAAGTTGGAGGTCATCTCTGCAGATTTGAATTTCATTAATAATGTCACGCCTTGGGTACGGAGGTATTTGTGATCGTCATTTCACCTCTCATTATCATCCTATCACTCATTAAAGAATTATTAATATTTCCCTGCTCGAGCAGCAAGCCCTTGCCCTGAATGGGAAGTACAGTTGGCAAAATAATAAAATTGTTCTATAATTCACACGCTGCTCTCACTAAACAGTTTCTGCAATACTATTGAAAATATATAAGACAGAGCTTTTCTAGATCAACACAGTTAAATTTTGAAATATTTTAATTAGAAGAGGTTAGTGTTAACATTTTTGCGAATCTGAAATTTTGTTTCCCCCTGCATGTGCAATAAAATTGATAAGACGTTATTAAATATATTTTGCTTTCACAAAGAAGCACATTACAAAATTAAACAAAAAATCTTCTTAAAGGGGCAATTATTGTTGTAACTAATTTTGTGTATGGAGTTCCATCTAGCAGACCTGAACTGCTGGAAAACACAGAAGAAAGAGTCCATTACATTGGGTTAATAAAGTAATGATTATTCTCTCTTCCAGAAATTTATTAAACATTTTCTAAAGTTAGGGAAATCTAGATTCAGTCTTTACAAAGAAAAAGCCTTGAAATAAAGTTAATGTTTACAAACTTTAAATCAAAACTAGTAACTTTAAAGCAAGAGCAATAAGCACATAAGATAAAATCATCTAGCGAAACTTTTTGGGTTTTTAAACTCACGCTTATTGAAGAATTAGAACAATGTTTGTAGAAACTTTAATGAATCATTACAAGTATGTTGTGTCTGTCGTTGACATGGCAATATATACACTTTTTCGCGTGCAACTCATCCTGCAATGTGGTAACGTCGTGAAGCAATTTTGAATATTCATCTTGCACGCAATCATTCATCACGCATTCCTACTTAACTCTTAATATGTGAACTTATATTTTAATGAGTTTACGTCAGTTAACGAGGACAAACATTGCCTCAACTGCAATTCGTAAATTAATAAGTGTCGCAGTACTTCCATTTTCCCACAGTCCATCATACATCGTTGACGAAATTACTTGATTTAGATTCTTAAGAAATCATATGAAGTCCCGTGGGAAGGTAATTATAGTGGCTGATGTAACGAGAACAAATATTTTCAACCTTTGAATATATGATTTTTTATGTTGGTGCAAAACTGTCTTCACACGCAATTAAGAATTAATTCATAAAAAACTAAAGGGCTTATAAGTTTTCTTCGTGGTTTTAAAATACTACGTATTAGCTTAAGGGAAATACATTTTCTCTTTTATCCATTAAAGAATTTTTCCTCTCATAGAGAATCCATAATGGTAGCAGTTTACGAGAAAGTAAAAGAAAAATAAATAAAAAAGACTAAGAAGAATAACATAAAGACGAAGAAGACAAAGCAAAAGACGAAGATGAAAAAGGGCAAGAACAAAATCTATATTGTGTGTTATGCTAAATGCTTTATTGATAGTTTTATGTTGCCAGGCGCTAACTGCTAAGATAATTAGTCCCGTAACTGTAACGAATGCTTTTATCACGGAAGGAGCTGGTGTTCTTCCACGTTGGATGATGAGATACGGAGAGGACCTGCACGTCCACTTGCGATGTTCTCTCCTACCAGGTATCTCTCATCAGCGGGACACTGCCCCAGCCGTAACAAGCCTAAGCTCTCGTCTGGTCTCCCGACTAATGTGGTAGTGTAGTGCAAGTAAGTGTCAGTGTAAGTGTTTGTATATAAGAAGGGGAGATTAGAACAAGGAAAAGGAAGGAAATATCGCACGCGGTATGTCATCCGTTTGTTGGGCTACCTAGCAGACATTCATCTAATGTTGATTGGATAAACCACGAAGAGCCGATCCGGGTGGACGAGATTGTTAAGGCAGTATTACCGTTGCGATCTCGGACCGAAGGATCGCGGATTCGTGTCCCACCTCGGGCATGGTTATATTTGTATTTAGCCCTATCTCTAGCACCATATCATGTCATCTTCACTGTTACTATACCTTTTAATTGCAATAGTGGTAACTAATACCTAGATGTTAATGCGAGCTTAAGTAAAAAAAAATTAAAAACACGAAAAACTACCGATCAGATTAGTCGACCGCTAGAATTCTCCTCCAGACAATTCAATCAAACAAGTGTCGAATATCTTGCGACCGTTAGAACTCATTCATTAGGGTTTTAACTCGTCATCGCCATGTGCTTTTCTAAAACCGCCGCTCCGCGCATTCCAGGGTCCTGTGCGCGCCGTGCGGCCGCGTGTCATGGCGGATGGGTAGCGGGCCGGCGCTTCCTACACGTCGCGTATCCTGCGCGCGCGCATGCCGGCCGGCGCTCTTCCCACGTGCGGCGTCCGCCCGCTCCGCCCGGGCGCGCCTTCCTCCGCGCCTTTCCTCTCTCGCACATCCTTCACCCGCGCAGCGACACCGCCGCCCGCTACGTCCTCCGCACGACGCCGCGATCCGACGCGACGCGACGCGACGCGCTGCACCGGTCCATTGCGGGTAGCCCGTTGGGCGCGGCGCTTCCGGATGCCACTACACGTGTCGTTGCGACAGTGGGTGAATCGCTTTGTGTCGCTTGTGTAATACAATCGTTAATTGAATACCTTAAGCGTCGTGATTGTCTCATAATCTGATTTACCATTGCGTTCATTTTAGCTCTTAATCTTTACCAACGTGACATCACGTTGGTAAAGAAAAGTCATCAAGTAAAATACTCATCTTAATGTATAAAAAGAATTTTTTATGCAAAGTCGTCTGGCGTAAAGTTCACCTATCGTTTGTGATCTAGTTTATAACGATTGTAATGTTTATTTTCTTAATGAAAGAACAGCACAATAAAATACTGTGTATTTTAGGTTAGGGTCTAATTATTCCTCTTAGTAGCAAACAAATGAAAATATTATCAGGATTAGACCATTGAAGAACTGTACAGACCAATTAAGTGACTATTGAAATATAATTTACATAATCATCTTTTGTTTTGAATTGTTGTTTGCAAAAATATGAAATTCATTTATTGGCAATAAGTCTAAAGAATAATTGAATAATACACATTGGTATTTTTAAACTTGTTTCATTTTACATTTTCTCGTATAGTGACCAGCTCTTAACAAGAGTGAATAGAGACGTAACCTAGAAAGATAAGCACTAACATTTCAAAATTGCGAGGAGACCTCAATAATCAATACTAATTAATAGAGTTAAAAATGGGGATTGGCGAATAAATAATGTTTTCGGGTATGAAATGTTACACAAGGTAGGAATAGGAAGATGTGTTTTTTATGTATTTTTTAAACTTATCTTTAGTAAATATAGATCGGATCTACTGTTTTGCTTATAAGCTTTCCCAAATTTGAAAATACTAGTTTCTGTAAGATCTTGAAAACAACAATCTCTTACATTTAATAAAAAGAACAAAGAAAGGTTGATATCAGTCTGCTACGTAAGTTCTAGAATATTTCTAAATAATGAAGTTGCTATTTATACTTTCAGACATTGCTCTTCTAGATCCAAAAATAGCACGTTACAGACCGCCAAACAACGTTAATGGGCCGACCAGATGTTTTACAATCGGAAGCACCGCGGACTTCAACCCAATTCTTTGAAGCTACCGGCGGGAAAGCGACACCGCAACCAGACTGTGAAACGTTTTCTAGGAATTCCTCGAGAATTATCCGCTGCGGCTACCACAGTGTTGACTCACCGAGCACAGCTCTTCAGTCGCCCGAGAGGGCAAGAACTGTCGTGGCCTCGACCCACGACCGTGGAACATCGCTAGCGGCGTTAGGGAGCGAGAGGAGAGGTGAAAGAAATCCTCCGTTAGTCTGACATACATATACACTTCAATACGTAATCAGTAAAGTCGTACCTCTCTATACATTGAAATGAGAAATTTTTGAATTTATGAAAATAATAATTCTAGACAAATGTTTAATATATATCTAAGATTCATGTAAATTAAGTGGGGGGGGGCAATTTTTGCTTCGTTTTTAAAACCCAAAGTCGTGAAGGTTTATTGTAGATCTTTCAGAATTACTCACTACGGCAGTGTATATTATTACACAGATGAGATAAAATGGTAAACTAAAAAGGGATCAGGCTTGAAATGGTAGAATTTTGAGGTTACAACGTGGGACGGAGAAGTGAGGAAGTTGGGACTGTGAGGGAAGAAGAAAGGAGAGACGTTTTTACTGGAATAAATTACTAGACGTCTACATGATAAAAGTCGTGCTATTTTTACATTTATATTGCATAGAACAACATCAAATTGTATAATTGTATAGAACAACTTAAAAGAACGTGATTAAATTCTTGGTTGTATGAAAGTGTTATCGAGAACTAATTTTGTTCTAGGGAATTGGATCTCCGGTCCCCGAAGATTCAGCAACATATGCATTATATCTTCTACAATATATTATTATTATTATTATTATTATTATTATTATTAATATTATTATTATTATTATTATATGCATAACGGCAATTTCTGAGCAAACTACAAGTTATCTTCCGAGACTCAGTCATATTTGCCTCCGTTGCGAGATTAACGTATCTTATTCTGAGTATACGTTTTTTGGCTGAATCTCTTGATAAGACAAGGTTGTTACGCCTTGAATTATGAATTATGACGTAATACATGATGTGTGAAGGAACAATCACAACGACCACGCCTACGCAGGACTCAAACCTGCAGCCTCCTTGGCGCACACGACGACTGCCGCAACAGGAAATATCAATCACGTAACGACCTATAACCACCTAACCTAACATGACCACATAACGGCTGTCACACCTCAGCAACTTCAACATCTTACAAGCCGCGTTAAAGCTGTATTCTATTGATTGTTAACTTGTCGCGAAGAAATGAAAGATCATCAGTTCCTCACGCTCTCGGAAGGCTTGGGATGCGGCCATTCTTTGCGAGTGCGTCTCCCTAAATGCCAAGGAACTTCCTGTGCGCCTCGGAAGCTCCGCGCCCAGCGGCCCGGGACAGCCCCGACCCTCGACCTCTTGAGGGGCCACGCGTGCTCTTTATGGCGACGTTTTGCGGTGCGGGCGAAAGGGAGGCGCCGAGGCCGACGGGTGCGACATTGATCGCTCGTGAGCATTCTGCAGTGCGATTCCAAGAACAACGTTTATCGCTCGCCGACAAATAAAATGAAAAACCAATGTGTTCTTAAACTGACCAACATCTAAAGCGGCGAGCGTAAAGGTTAAAAGTTAAAATTCGTGCGTGCCAGAGATGGGGAGGTTGCGAGTTCATTCTTGGCAAAGTGCCCGAAATTGTGATGATGTATATCGTTGTCTTTGTGGCGCCTGCCGGAATCGAATTCGTAGGCCAACTGCTATGATCAGTAGTTTCCATGGTTTCCTAGGCGATCGCCGGAGTAGCACTTCATGCAATGGATCAAGCACCGCTCACAATTTTTCCTTGCTTGGAATCGGCCGATTGCATTTCGCGGTCAAATTTATCTCGCAACCGTTTTGCAAATAACCTCCTTTTGCATTGTTTAACTTACTAGACAAAGCCTGATTGCATCCAGACCTGTGTTTTTGGATGGGCAAGAAGGAAACAATTTAGTTAAGTTTTCATTGCGAGTAACTCTTGGAACGTTATCTCGATAGATAACTTCGAACACAGATGAAGTGGACGAACTACGGATATCTGTATTTAACTAAATAACAATTACTATTTTAATACTGTATATGTGAAGGGAAGTTCTTGACCTCCTTTTATCTCCTTGAAGAACCTTTCCATATAGTACGTAGAAATCAGTTTCATTAAATTAAGAACATTTGTTATAGTTTTATACCAAAATAACAAGTTTTTCTTATTGTACCTAAACAGTAAAATTCTAGAGTTAAACAAAATATTCTTCCAATAGGAAATCATAAGGGCAATCGCGGAAACAACGATATCTCGACTACCTCTTACGTGTACTAAGAAAGAAAGAGACTGACCAGTCTGCAATCGGGCTATGGCTTTATGGAAATGTAGGTAAAAGGCTGGGAAAATGTTGACCGCGGGATGCAATCGCGATAACCCGACTTGCCATCATCACCATCATCCAATCATCTCCTACAATGCGGATTGGAACGCCATGAGGGGAGGTACATTCCGACCTAATGCCCCCTTGTGTCATAAATACAGACGCCGGCGGGGAGACCCTGAGATTGCGTGGAACTAACGCTACGGAAAGGAAAAGTTGTTCTGGGCTGGGTGCGTTAGCAACTACAGCTGAGAGATGAGTAGCAAATGAGGAAGGCCGCGAAGTTCTAGGCTTCAGTTCCGTCTTTGGAGGATTTTTGCTAGTTTTTATGTAGTTGGATTCGAACCTTTCTGAATGAGAAACCCAAGGAACGCTACTTCACTCGGTTGTTTTCGTTATTTCCGCCGATCAATTTCGGGCGGATGCCTTAAACAACAGGTCACGTACCGCACGCGATCTTTTCTTCTCCATCCTGTGCCCAGAACAATGTTTAGGACGGTTTCCCATGATTTACAAAGACACCAACAGTGCTGCGAATACGCAGGGTCATAATCTCGAATTGAATTGATGTACAATAGAAAGAAAAATGAGTTCTCAAAATAAGAATGTGATCACACAATGTAGTATTGCTTGTGAATTGTGCGAAGTTGAATTTAGAATTTCGAATTGAGAACTTTATTCTGAACTATGGAGATTTTCTGAAGAGTATGAAAATGGCAAACACTCGAATAGTTGACGTTTGTTAGAAATAAAAAACGAGACAATTCTAAGAGAGACTGTACATTGCTATCGGAACAAACTACATCTATTTGTGATAAATTCGTCTGCAATACTGATTCATCAATATTTTCCTTATTTTGTGAGTTGTGTGACCGCCACATGTGATTTAAGTGTAAAAATATAACTTAATGTGTGTTAATGTTTTTAAACTTAGAAATATGTTTCTAATTTTGCGCTGACTTTATTCCTTAAAACAACTATAATAATAATATTAACAATCATAAGTACTACGAACTAATAAACAATTATGAATATTTTATTGTATTAAACATTCAATAAAAATTGTCAACGTAGCAATACCGCTATATCCTTATTCCATAGTTTGGAATCTGGGCTTGTGAATTAGCCCAAATGTAGAGACAATGGTCGCGTGAAAAAGACACAATTGTTTGTTTACTTTTGTTTCCGTGAGTGTACGATGTATCTGCTGCTCTGCGGCGAAACATATTCAGCTTTCTGCGCGCGGTAATCAATTTACGTCTCGCGGCCCTGACATCAGTGGGCTGGTCATTACGCGCCGGAAATGGGGTTAGGGCGAGGTTGGCAAGAGCCGCGAAACCACATGAAAAATCTCATCGCAGGGTGCGTGCCCTACTTAGGCGACCTTGGACATGTTTGCATCGTCAGCCTGAAAAGTCGATTGCATTGGGGTGAAATGAATAACATTCACTTGTAGGTAGTATAAAAGCAGTTTTATGAGACAGCGTGAAGATTAATATTTAAGTATAAAGTAATAATTTCTCCCGTCGAGGAAACACACATATGATTACATTGATTTTTGTTGCCATTTCCTTGGGACATTCACTATTTTCTTGTTTGTCTCGTTAAGTGAAACCAGAATACTTTCTATAGTATTTTTTCCCTACTGAAATCTTAACGTACAATGTGGGAAACAAATTTAAAATAAAAGGTTAACTTTCACAGAATGAAAAATGTTTTTCAATGTAATCGAGTTTTCGTAATGTAATGTCTGCAAAAATAATCATTTCTTTGGGTGTATTTGTATGCATTATTTGAATTTTGAAATAAATATATCGATTAATATATGAGATGAAATGCATTTGCGAACAACAATAAAATATTTTTTTAATATCATCCAAGTATAAAGCCCAGGGCTCTGAGAAAACACTATCTGGTGAACAAAAGATGTGAAAGAGGCCTGATGGTTCCAAAGTGAAAGGACGCGCTTCTTGTAAGCCGGTATTCACATTCTTTCGCTAAAATAGTCAATTCATCTTCTTCCCACGAGTGAGTATTGAACTCGGCCAGAAGAGACGGACATGTCCTCTAGCGTCATCGCAGCCACTTTCCAAGGGCTCTAAATACTCGCAAAGAGAAATGGCCCGGTCGTTGCCTCCTCGCACCTTCACCCAGCGCTCGCCCGCCCCTCCGCCCCTCCCGACGCGGGCGCACGTGGGAAGCGCCTCCGCGGGCGATGGGCGATGCGACGGGCCCGCCCGCGCTGCACAGTGGGCTCAAACGTAGTTATTGAAATTTAATAAATGCTAAACTCCCTAGCAAATCTTTTGAAATAATAATATTAATAATAATATTGTAGATAGATTGTAGGCTTTACGTAGGTTTGGAACATATAAAATCAATCTTAGGTATATTACAAGAATTAAAGACTTAAGTAGTTTATATATTTATTAACAGCTCAACGTTTCGCACATTTAACTTGTTCCGTATTTAGCACGTTGAGTTGTTAATAAATATACATACTACAAAAGTCTTAATTCATGGAGTCTATCTAAGATTGATCCTATGTGGTCCAAACCTACGTAAACCTTACCATCTATCTATACCATTCAATTAAAATGATCAGCAAAAACTAGCAACAATTTATTTAATAATAATAATAATAATAATAATAATAATAATAATAATAATAATAAAAGAATTCTTAAATTTATCAGGGAGGGAAAAGTCGGAATGGACAATTGTAGTCGAGGAGGATCCCAGACAAGCACACATAGCAATAAATTTCGCAGGAGATAGAGAAAAATTCAGGAATACTATAATAGTAGTTTATGCAATTAGTCTGTAATGTTAAGCTTTATTGTATGAGTACATGTTTTGAAAACGAGCGACTTTAGGAGCGAGATTTCAAATTTGTACGAATGTAATAAAGCAACATTACAAAAAGGGTTGCATACTATACTTTTTTGTATAACAACATTATTTATTTGCATAACATTCACTTTTAAGAGAATCAAACTTAATTTTGCGAAATAACTTGCCTGTGACGACTCAGGTATTTGACATCGTCGTGTAAACGGTGGTCGGCTGTTCCGTTTAGCTCTACCTCCTCCCGGTTCTCTTACTACAATTGCCTGAATGTGTGATGACGCAATCATTCGTGACATAATATCTAATACGTCATCATGTGTGCCGTGAAATGTCCGATTTTGAACGATTTCTTGCAACAGAGTTCTTGAAACACAGTTCAGAATGAAAATGGACAGCTGAGCTAAAAAAGTAATCGCAAAAAAATTACGTAAGCATGAGTTTAACGGAATAACATGTTGTTCTTGAGCTGCAATAGTGGCACAACCGAAAAAATCAGGTGTTGAAATAAAGGAGCTTGAAGTTTGACCTTGTATGGAAATGCATCATTCGTGCATGCATATTTCTGCCACTTGGTGGAAACTGTAAGATATGCTGCTGTTAATGCTGGAAGATAAACCAATCTGCAATTCTGGAGAGTGCATCAACTTAAATCTCATATTTGAGCTGTGCAACTATTGCAGGCTACGAGCGATATGATGCGAGAACCTTCAGGGCTCTTTTTCATATCAGTAGCAGAGTGAGGAGGTGATCCGGCTCCTCACTGATCGGTGTAGCACGCGCCCGGTTATTCGGACTCCTCAAAGCCGTGAGAAATTTTCAAACTCTCTTCCGGGACACCCCCCTCCCCCCCGCGTTGCTAGCCATCGCCTTCTGAGAACATCGGAGAGCTGCCGTCTGCGCTCAACTGAAATTTTTACATGTCCTCCAACCGGAGGTGGCCCAGGAGCCTACTTTGCTCTCCGGCCCCGCCGTGCCGGTTCGCGGACTCGTGTAGTCTCGGCCCCCAACCTAGGCCGAATCCAGCATCTATGTTACCAGTTCCATTAACCATCGTACCTTATCTGCTATTTACTATCAAAAACCATTACTGAGGTATTTTTGGACACCAAGTATTCCTGACAATTATGAGGTAAACGTGAATCTGTAGGACAATATACTGAGAATAACTAATTGATTTCATGTAAAGACGCAAAGTTATTTTCCATAGTATAATAAATATAATTTTTCCATACAAAATATTTTTATATGGAATAATATATACCGTTTGAAACCTCCATTTTTGGTTCATAATGCTTTAGAAATATTTTAAGAGTTTGTGAAAGTTATTTCGTGATAAATTAAGTACTGAGTTTATCAAACAAATATCATTTGAAGTTCATGACCTAATATTTCAAATGATAATGGGAAAAAAACAGGCGTTATTTTACGTACAGGTTACGTCAAGCAGGTCTCATCTATCGAAAACAATAATAACTCTTTAATAAAATTAGGGAAATATGTGAAAATGATTTCACACCTGCTTAGTAAGACATATATAAAAGACTGCAAGTTTGATGCAAACATTCAGGAAAATATTATCAAATTAATGATGTTGGGGTCCAAAAAGACCCCAGATATGGTACGAGAGTCCTGGAGACCTCAGGCGCGCGTCAGTTTGGTTCGTGGGATGCGTGTTCGGCCCACTGTGTGCCGTGGACCGCTCTCCTCCCAGTCACGCGGCCACCGCTCCCTGTCAGCGCCCACTTTCTTCCGAGTAATGGGAGAGCCACCGCCCCGCCGCGCCCTAGACACATCCTCCGCCGCGCTTCCTTTCTTCCGGAGGTGCTTCCGCTGCCCGCGGCGACACAGACCCTCTCACGGCACATGCGCGAAATGCACGCCGCTGGGAACCGCATCTTCAGGAACAAAGCGTTGCAACTTCATTATTTTTGCCGTTTCACCAAGTGGGATGCATTCGTTAGAGTGACCGTTGCAATTTCCACTCCTTTCTTCCTTACGGATCCAGGTGTTTCTCTTCTCGTATACGAATGTGATTTTCTCTTCTGAACCTTTTGATTGATTGGCATTTCCGGGTACGTCAATTTCTGTAGTTATTAGTCCCGTTAAAGTAGTGAATGTTTATGCTGCACGGGGCGACGTGCACGTCTCTCGCGGCGGGTGCGCGAAATGCACGCCGCTGGGAACTGCATCCTTAGGAACAGAGCACTGCAATTTCACTATTTTACGTTTTTTAAGTACGTGTTTTACCCGGGTGATTCCTTTGCGATGAATGGTGAAATCCGGCGCTTACTTATACAATGTATTGTGGGGGATTTAAGGTAAAAGGAAAAAATATCGCGCGCGGGCCGTGGCTCAATTGTAGGGTCTCCAATATTTGCCTGGTATTGATCGGAGGAACCACGGAAAACTACCGATTAGAGCAGCCGGACACTATATTTGTTCTTCAGACAGCGGCTTAATTCAACGCAGATATCTATCTAATGTCAAAAAAATGTCAACGTTGAGATTCAAACCCTACGACATTCCGGTCAGTGTCGCTTCAGAGAAGTGGCTATGCTGGTTATGAGCGGTGAAACTTTTTATGTAAACTTCATCCGTTCTATGTATATACACATTTTTTATTTCATTAGTATTAATGTAGCACTTAGCTACTACTGCTAGTTGTTGTAACCTTTTTTCAGTAGTAGCTATATAGCTGAGTAGGATAAGAACTCTAGAGGTGTGGATGAGAAACACAGTCATGCTTCTCAAATCAATGACGACAGTTGTTTTCTTTAATTTCTGTCATATATTGCAGCTGTACTTTAAACCAGGACGGGTGGCCCTAGAGCTACTGCCTAGGAAAATTGCGGGATAACACCTTGCAGCCGAGGCCACTCTCAAGACCGCATGATCACTTCTTGGAAGATTAAGTTCGTTATGGAGGTGAGACGGGCTGCTCGTAGATGGAAAAGAGGAGAGTGTAATGCAGTCATCCGATCCCTACCTAGCGACGTGGCGCACTTTGCAGAAGAATCTGAATAAACAAACAGAACGCTTTGAGAGGTCGAGTACGCTGAATCAAAAAAAATCGCAAATCCATAAGTATTGAATTGGTTATTGTGTTTTAAAGATTCACCCAAAACTATTTAAGAGGTCAAGTAGACTGGATAGTAAAGGTTCCCAGATCCATGAGTAGTCAATTGGATGGAATATATTAAAAGTTTCGACGAGCAGTAAAATGTCTCAGTAAATTTTAGTTGATACACGAAATGTGAAACGAGGAGTCTTCTAATAGATAATTAATTTGTTGAGAAAAATTAATTATTATTTATGAGTGAATAGAGTAGTTAGCACGCAGTCAACTGGACAAACAATAAGTAATTTTTGGAAGATTGAGACGATGCAAGACGAGTGAAGAAAAATACCCTTGACGTTACGCCGGACGTTTTTCGGACCACGTGACCCTATATTCAGTTAGTTAGGCAGGTATATCTTACGATAGGCGATGAACCTCGCACAAACCCTGATTTCCCATTCCCGTTAGGTCCAGCCCCGTGAATTTAGAAAGGGTCCGTTTGTACTGCAAGTACGCCAGGCGAGCCCAACAATTGAAAGCATTGTGACCTGGAAAATGGGAGATGGTGGGGTCACTTCCTTCCCCAACATTTTTCCCCTTTCTCTTCTGTAGATGGACTGCCGAAACTTTAATATATCAGCATAGCTTTCTAGGTTTTGAGCTTGATATATGCGCACCAGTTATCTTATTTTTAATAGGTAATTTGTACATACATAAACTACAGTTTCTGATACTGTGTGCCTAGGCCGAATGCTTTTTAGTCATCGCAAAACCTAGGTTTTAAAGTATACTAATCTTTCAAACTCTGCTATTTATCCCCGATGGTCTTTCCATGGCATCAAAACAGCGAAAAGTAGATCGTATGGTAAGATTAAGGAGAAAACGTGAAGGAGGAAAGGCTACCATCAAAAGACGAGTACAAACTAATCTACTAAGCTATTTCTGTACTGGTGTGGACGTCACGTATTCTCCTGCGGCCTCCTCAGCACGTGAAAAGGAACAGTGCCACAGACAATTGTCAGCACCCTCGCCTCTGCACTTACCTCTCTGTTACCTACTTCCATTAATGTGCTTCCATTAATGTTCTCATTAGGTGTTTAATGGTTTACTTATGTGTTAGTTGATTTGCTTATTACGTAGAAACGTATTTTCTTACAAACGTATTAACTTATTTATTGTTAATAATTTTGCTGATTTACTTATTTATTTCCTCTCCCATGTAGAGACTGCTTATACTTCTAACCAGTGCAATTTTCTCACACCATGATTATAGTCCAAATCTTTTCCAAGAAAGTTTTCTAATTATTTCTTGAAGTGGAACCTATTATCTCTTAACATTCCCTGGACAATCCCTACTTTTGTACGTCGGAAATTATAGCCCCATCTTCCTATCCATTTTCCTCGCCATGTTTCCACGCACAGTAATTTAAAAGGATATGGATCCACAAGACACAGGACACCAGACACCAATTACTTGCACTGCATAGGTCAACTGACGTTAATAATTAAAGGAAGATATCTTGCACTCTAAATTCTATCTCAAATTACTAGGAATATCTTGAGTAATCCCTCTTCTACCCAACGAATTCTCCACTCAATTTTTTCACTTAGTTACCAGTGTTAATTTCCTCTGTGAAGGCGGTTACTTCTTCCAAAGCTTTTGATATAGTAGGTCTTCAAACATTATATTTGGGTGTGCACATTCATTTATATTTTAATCGACGATACTCCTTTAATTTAATACAAATTTTCTACTTACTTTATAGGGTGCCTTATACCGCAGACAGTGGATTACAATTCCCCTTAAGGCAAGGAGATTTACACCATTTGTCCATGGCATTAAATCTTACTAAGAGTGTTGTGTAGTACATCGCTAAATTTCATTTCGTCGCCTTCCTCTCCAACAGTGTGAAAAAATGATGGCATCTCATACACCACAGTCAAGAAAGATGCTAGGTAGGCGGTTGCCACAGCTATTTATTTATTAATTCCAATACTTCTACTAACTGCCAAGACAAATTACAAGACACTCAAATTATCGAAATGAACTTGATGTCTAACATATCCTGTAACATCACAAATGCCCAACTTCTTAATTAATAATTGTAACATACCTCTCCACCAAACAGCATATCTCACATTCCTAATCTATAATACCATACCTCATTCTTTCACCTCACCACTTTTAAGCTCTCCAAAATCCCTCCTCAAAGAATAAAAAAACCTGTTTCCATTCCACATTTTCTTCTGACGTAAGTCCTTTATAGAGGTTTCCTAAAATAATTCCTCGATCTGTATAGATTTAGTATATTTTAAGTAGTATTGAAAATTAGTCTAAATTTGCTTCCCATATCTACAGTTCTGAGTAACAATTATCTATGTCAAATCTATCAAAGCAATGAAATAAAATAAAATTAAAAAGTAAACACTCTTCTTTCCTGTCTCAAAAAGCTGAGGTGGTCTTGTAGAGTTCCTCAGCGTAAACTTAGAAAGATAACTGGCCTTAAGCTTACGAGCTTCCTCAGAATACCGGTAAAAGGAATATCATCACTCATCATTCACTCATCCAGCAAGCAGGTGTAGGTATAGGAAGGATAGAAGGAAGGAAGGTATTTCGGATGCCACGGAGATGAAAGACAATGGAGATGGTGTGCTACTGTCCATTAAAAATGTGGAGAGGAAAAAAGTATGCAGGAAAGGAGGAAAATACATTATATACGATAGTTTTGTAGAGTACATGAATTTTTGGAGTACTGCTTTGGAAGAGTGGCCACATACTGCCATGCTGAGCGCTTATCTTCTAATGTTGAATATTAATTAGAAGGGTATGAGAGATGAAATGAGTTGATTCAGATAGTTTGATTTCTTTAAATCCCTTTGTACTTCGTGAGTGTAAATACAAATCTCAGCAGAAGTGTTACTTAATTTTAAAAGTTACGTTACGTTGTAGTTATTTTTTAGTCATTAAATCATAAATACTAAATTCTCTTTCCGTGATTTCAATTATTTTAGTATAGGAAGTTAAGTATAAAATCGCAAGAAAAGAAACCATTAATTACCGTGAATCAAGTTATCTCTAGCGCATTTTCAGTAAAATGCCACAGAATACTAAAGATCAAAGTCTTTTAAGCAATTTCACACTGCACCAGAACTGAGAGGTTAACGATTTCTCTTCTTTCTTAGTTATGCAGCCAGATGAAGGTCGGCTGGTTTGCTCAGACCACGAGTACACTTCACTTGAGATTCAAGGTCATTGATACATATCAAGTACAACAGGTTGCTATACGCACTGGAATGACGTTAATTTTTATTTTCTTATTTGAATCACTCTGCATTCTCCCAGCTTTTAATCCCAGAAGCATTGAATTAGGGTTCAGGTTCTCAAGCCACCATTTGCATTAATCTGACACAAAGCGGAAAGAAAAAAGTGTAAAAATGTGCACCGACTTTTGAACTAAACTTAACGGCAGTTAATGATGGTAATATTCTCAAAATAATGAACAATTCATTACATTTTTCACAAAAAGTTTTAAAAAAGTATTTCCCAGTTCACGTGAATTAGAATGATTTAAGAAAAAGAAAAATTGAAAAGAAAAAAACTACAATGGTAATGTTTATTTTCATTAATAGAATGAAATTACTGAATAGATTTAAAAAATAAGTTAAAATGATATTTCATCAACAATGTGACATAAAGATGCATTTCTGAAATTTAACAATCCTCATCAAGAAAAGTGAACATGTTTGTACTGAACAGTATAGAGTCGTCAATTAAGAGGTACATCACCAAACTCTAAGCTTCGTTTAACATTCATTTATACCTGCGTGGAGCAAAACAGCCATAATATTTACTCTCCTAACAGACGCGAGTGCAAACAACCAAGTTTTTGTGTACTCGCTTGACCGAAGTTCACAAAAACAAGTATTTCCTTCCGTCTCCGCCGCGCGTTTCACGGCGACTGCGTCAAAACAAGCTCCGCGCGGGAACTCGAGCGCATTGTTTTGCTGCATGCGCGAGCTCGGTCCATGGCGGCGCGGCGGCGGCGGATAGTGCAGACGGGGAAGTGGATGAGGTGGTAAAGGTGATCGCGGAGGAGGTGGATAAGGCAGAGACGACGGAAGAGGTGGAGGGGACGGAGGTGGCGGATTGGGCGTGGAGGGGAAGGAGGGCAGAGGGGTCGCAATTATCGATTGTTAGTGATTCCGGGCGCGTCAGCTGCTAAGGTCATTAGGCCCGTAAGCAAAGTGCATGTTGCTTTTCTCTGGAGAGAGCTGTGATTTTCCCCCAATGGATGGTGAGATCGGGCGTCGACCGATTGTCGGCTAGCAGGGTTTACGACATCCAGGTATCTACCACCAGTGGGGCACCTCCCCAGCCGGGACTTGCTCTAAGTTTCGAACGTGTCTCCAGGGATGCGTGGTATTGTAGTGCATGATAGTGTAAGTGTGTGTAAGTAAGGGATGAGGTTCGGACATGAGAAAAGAAAGATCGAGCGCGGTCCGTGGCCCGTTTGCTAGAGTACTGTTCCGGCATTCGCCATGATTGGAGAAAATACGGAAAACTACAGATGAATGCAGCCGGCCCGAAGAGTCGAAGAAGGCGGAGGGGACGGCGGGCAGAAGGGCCGGATGGGGTATAAGCAGCTCAGAGGGCGGGATGGATGAGAGAGGGAGAGGGTTGGAGGGGATGAGGGAGCTAGGAAGGTGCAGGATGGAAGGAGCGGAGATAGAATGAAGGCGATAGAGTCAGAAGGACCGGAGGGGGCAGAAGACTGTGAGAGTACAGTGGGGGCTGTTAGGATTGGAAGGGTAAGAGCGGAAGAGAGAGGAGCTGGCGAATGCGATGGAGGCGAAGGTGGAGGAAGAGGAGTCGGAGGAGCGGAGGGGCGGACGGATCGGAGAGGGCGGAGTTGTATAGGGAGGAGGGGGTGGAAGGTGGAAGATGGAAGGCGGTGGGGCGGAGGGTCGGTAAGGGTGGAATTGGTTGAGGAGGGGATTGGCGGAGGGGATGGTGGGATAAGTGGGATTGGAGGGGTGACCGCAGGGAAGGAGGAGGAGGCGGCGGAGGGGACGCTGCTGACGAAGCGTGGCAGAAGGGGCCGAGGGCGCGTTGGAGGCGGGGGTTGGTGGAATCGCCGGAGGTGGAGGAGGTAACGGAGGGGAGCAGCAGTGATGTTGGAGGATAGCTATAGTGTTGGGAATGGCAGCGAAGGCGGTGGCGGAGGCGCGGGGAGGCTGCGCGTCTGAGTCAGCGCCGGACGCGGACGACCTCCGCGCGACCTCCGCGCCACGTGGGCGCCCCCACGTGGGCCGTGCCGCATGCCCCCGCCGCCCACGCGCGCTCGCGAACCGCGCCCTCGACGCCGCCGCCGCGCCGCAGGCACCGCCGCGAGGATGTGTTGACAGCGGAGCGAGTTGCGGGAGGGATCTAGATCCGATGTTACGTTGAACCTTAATGTTTTAATTCAACAGTAATTTTTTCTATAGATTAGAGAACATATCCACCTAAACTTTGAAGTAATAATAAAGAACTTGACGGTTAGAAAATTCATTGAACAAGAGTTACACGTGGTTTATTATTACATGCGCACTAGCTGTCATACACGCATGTTTTTTTGTTCTGTTTTAGACAAAGGCATGCCAAACGCTAAGACAACGTCAACTCCAATATTTGACGCAATACTCATAGGGAATACTTTTGAGTCATTCGGAGGTTCGGATACTTTTCAGTAAATTTCTGGAAACTCATGAACAGGATCTAATTTTTTTACTGCTTGTTCTTAAAGTATTTCAAAGGGCTCACTTATGTGAATGTAAAGAAATCATTTGTTTCTAAAGTACACTAAATTCGGTTTCTAAATTTAAATATTTTATAGTATATATTGTTTATGATAGAGCCACAGAGCGATGTTCTCAAAACCAATGCTGATCAGTGTGTTTTGAATGGAAATACAGTAGACAGATGGAATTTTACTCTAGATAGGTGTTGCTGAATTTGACTCGTTTAGGTAGCTAGTGTCGAAAATTGGCTAACTTCGGGAGTCGATCCCTAGGGCCTCCCGGTCAGTGACTCTCCAGATTCCCCGCCGAATCCTTCGAGTACTCAGGACTGAGTCACTCACTACTCGCCAAAAGTCGACGTGTGGAATCACCTTATCTCAACTCCACCGCTTGGAATCGACGGATTTCCACATGACGTCGAGAGACCGCCGTCGTCAGCGATTAGCCCAGGATGCGCGGCCACTGTGGTCGGCGGCAGCAGCCCGCGGCGCCGGCGGCGCCGGCGGCGGCGGCAGCGTTGGTTGTGGCGATGACGGCCGGCCGCGTCTGCGTCCGGGCGCGCAATTTGGGCCCGGCGCGGCGCGGGGCGGCGCGGAGCGGCGCGCCCGCTTGCGGTGGCCGGACACAATTTCGGCGTCCTGCGGCGCGTGCGGGCGCAGCCCGGGAGCCGATGACGAGCCGGGGGCGTAGCGGAGCGGAGCAAGCGCCAGGCATTCCTGACCTTAAGCCAACGAAACCGGCTCGCCCGCTCGCATGCGGTCGGGCCTCCAAAACACACCCTCGGCCTCGCGCGAGTAAAGTAAACAATGCATACTCTTTCGCGGTGCTTTTTATCCTTCAAAACATGTAAAGAAACTGAAACAATAGTAATTTATCATCTGGACAAGCAGCTTGTTATTTGACTTAATTTTTTTTACATTTTAATAGTTTGTTGTAGTTTTTAATTAAATGTTTTGCGTGTTTTATTCCAATTGTCTCTCTCGATGTTCTTATTCTTCTAAATTCTCTCACCTAAACCAAAAGTACCGTAAGTTCTTCTAAGATGTTTTTGCCATTATATTGTTTTCTGTGGTAAACTCAAAATAAGATTTGTTATTTGAATTTCAACCTTTTATAATTAGTGTGGATCTTCTATATTATTGCAAGTTTCTCGTTCATGTTTTTTCATTTTTCCTGTTACGTTAAGACCTCTTTACACTTGACCCATTCAACCCGTATATCCATTCAAATTACTTTAATTTTCCATCCATCTTTTCTTTGCGCCACACTCATATTTCTCTCCCTACACAATACTATTCCTCATTTTATCCCATAATCCACATTTCACTACCACTACATGCTTCAACTTCAATTTAATTTACGGGACTTGCATTTCCAAGCGTATTTTGCCAACAACGCCGACAATTTTTTTGGAAACTCACTTTAAAAACTTTGCTTTCTTGATGAACGGTCAATATCCCATCAAGCCCCGCCCTACCGCACGAGCGGCGTGATGCCTTCGCCGGCCGTGGCGCGCGTGTAGGTTGAGAGAGCTGCAGCGGCTCTCCCGCCGCTTGGCCTGAGATACCGCCGATCTGGCACCAGGCCGCCGCCGCCGCTCGCGCCAGCTTTCACGCAGCGCCTCGCAGGAGCCGGCAGACGCCGCCGCCGCCGCCGTGATGCGGGCTCGCTGCCGTCGCTCGCGGGGAGAAGGAAGGGACACCGACGACGCCCGCCGCGACGCCCGCGCACGGTGGTTTTTGAAAGACTCGAAAGCGGACAAAATGCATAGTTTTGCGGACTCTCGACGTACGTGGTTTAAGGTACATATTGAAAACAAATGAGGTCGCTCAGGGATAATAGCGGCCAGATCCCAAACCTCACCTCTCGCGATTTTCAGTTTACACGTACAAGAATACAATTAAACTCCTGGCCACATAAACTCTCTAACTCTCTCTCTCTCTCTCTCTCTCTCTCTCTCGCGTTACTCATAATAAATTTCTAAGAACTGTTTCTAACTTTTTTACTTTTATATTACTAGTTAATTTTCAGTGAAGGGTAATAGGTGGAACATTGTGGATACTGTTTTGAAGTAACTGTATGCGAACACACACACCACCACACACACAGATAGTCATAAATCATGAAGCTTGTAGTAGTTTCCCCAGACTGCGGAATCCATGAGTATGAGTTAATGAAGATTTCTCGCTATTTCGGCAATTTCGTAACTTCATTTTAATGTAGAATTTTATATTAATTTTAGGTGTTTTAGATACAAGGATTATTCCAATCTTTGGGCAATTGTTTTAGATATTGACCTAGAATTAATCAATAAGAACAACAAAAATACAAATTTGAGCAGCTATTCTCTAGTGCATGCAGTGATTGGCTTCGCCCCAGCCATTTAGAGGCCGTCGAAACTTCTCAGTGGGGTAACTACACTTTAGAACTCCCTGGACAACACAGCTGCAACTTCGAATTTCGCTTCATTACAAAAAGCAATTTTTGTCCAGTTTTTCGCAAATTCGGACCACAGCACGTCGAGCCGCTCGTCCCGTGGCCACGTGGACGATGTGGCGAAAAAAATCGCTTCATCGTTTGCGGGAATCGCAGACGAGATTGGGAGAGGGAACTCGTTGCGCCGGTTCGCCGTCTACTCGCGCGTCGAAGTCTCTCGCACAGCACGCGGAACGACTGGCGCTGGCGGAATGGAAACGCGCCGGAAAAAAATGCCCATTAAGTTGACGTTTTTTAAAGAAAGTTTTATTCGGGGAATGCGTTTATTGGTGTAACAGGTCTGAGTTTCTACTCGCGTAAATCAATGATCACGACATGCGTCTTATTTTGTTTGTTATACCCAGTCGCAAGTAAATAATCAATGCGAGAATAGTTCTGTAACAACATGTTAAACAAAAGGCATCTCTGGAAGATTTTTTTAAAAATTTTTGTATTGTTATTAAAAAATACCATTGTTATAACAAGAAGAATTGAAACAATCTGTGAGTGTTATTCACAAGCCACCATGTTTAGTTCTTGGAATTGAGCAACACTGTTTTTATCCACTATTCTAGGTTTGATTTTTCTTATGAAATGCCATGAATATGCCTGGCTGATTAGTTTGATACATCAGTGATCCATAAGTATCAGAAAAAATGTTAACGTAATATTTACCTGAAAACTGCTTTGGCGAGGCTTACAATAATCTGACATCAATAACTATAGAATTTCAAGGTCTTCTAAAAATTTCACACATTGATCAATCATTTCACTCACAGATAACAAATTTCATAACAGACCGATGTTTTATTTCCGTTACTGTGATTAGGATTAAAATTCCGATCGATTCATGTGCATTAGTTGTGGACAAGTTATTCTGTGGCATGTTTCGTCGGGGTTTTCTAGCATACCCCACCTCTCATTCCAATCGTCACTCATATCACGTGATTATAATCATCCGTCCATCATATGAAGAGACTTGAAAAACCACTATGTAAGTCATACCACACCCAGAAAGTCTCCACTATGTATAAATATTCATATTTATATTTTGGTAAATGTCTGGTTAATAACTAGATTCTTGTCAAAATAAGGCTTATCTTGTTACCAGTTATGTCTTGTTCATATAGTATACATAGGGCTTCAGGTAATAACAACACCAAAATGGAGATATTAAGATTTACAAGTGGGACTGACGTGGGGTCTGTTGTTTCCGTTCCAAGCCTATCAATTTGTTTAGAACAGGTATGGTCATAGGGTTTGGCTACGGCATCATAAAGAAGAAGTAAATGGTATTGTAATTGTCAACTGTGAAATGTGGTTGAAAGTGGCTCACGCGGAAACGCAACTGCATGGCCATGTTTACGCGAAGGGCATGCGCCGCATCGGCACCGGCGAGTGCCTTGTCTGCGCAGGAGCGGCTCGCGAGTGATTCTGGGAACGGCGGCGCGCAACGGCGTGGTCAGGTGCGACCTCTGGCCAAGGTGAGCGGTGGCGGCGGCGGCGGAGGTGGAGGCGGCGGGCGCGCATGCGTGGCAGCCTTGACCGTGACATCGGTGCCCGCGCCCGCGCCGCCCTGCAGAGGCCTGCCCTCATAATGAATGGGCGCCCGCCTAGCCTCGCCTTGCCTCGCACGCACCGACGCGACGCGACGTCGGTTGAGGCGTGGGCGGAGAGCGCGGGTGCGGCGCTGGCCGGTGACCGAGGGCAGGGACGGATGACGCCGATGGTCGAGAACGATCGGTCCTTGAGGGCCGTCGCAATTGGGTCTCTGTTCAGAGGAACGCGCTAGACACAGAAGAATGGCTGTACCGGTATGATTCAACTAGCTCACGGTAAGGTGTACTTGTCTTATCACGAATGTTATTGAGACTTTACGATTTACATCGGTTGCTTGTGTTATCGTGAATGCCAATTCTTGAAACTAATTCTTTTTTGTAAAATCACTCGTACTCTCGCCGTGGTTGTCAGTGTCACAATAGTAACTGAATTATTGATAAAACATCCAGGCCAATAACGTCTAAAATTGTTGTAATAAGAAGCATAATTTTGAATTTCCTTGCAGAACGATAGAAATGAAATACGAGAAAAGAATATGATTAATCTGAAAGGAGTCGAATATCGAAATAGAGGAAAAGATGTGGAAAGTGTCTAAAAATTGAAAAATAAAAATAAACTGAGGCAGAATATCAGTCGCGCATGGAATGACGCAAAGCCCGAGGCCGGTTTGTATTATAGCGTCGTGTATGAATAATTAAGCACCTGCGCACCTCAGATTTAAAGCCGTTTTATCAATAATAAATTATCTTTTAGTTTTTGTAGTATTCGTACATTACGTGTATTTGAACATTATCCCATTAAGTCAGTATCCTTACATGGCAAAAATTGAAGAAAATATTTTAAGTTCGCACAAACCGTTCATAAATTAGGGCGTACGTATTACTTCAAACTACAAAATTTAAGTGAATACTTTTTAATTAATTATGCGAAGAATGTATAACGTGGATAGAGATCTTCGATTTTTGTTATTGGCAGGTTACAAACGAATTTGAAATTAACGTAGAAAACGAACACAAGAATTCACGAAGAAGCGACAAGTTAAAGTTGAGGGTTTTCTTCTCATTGCTTCAATGACGTAATGTTTAAGGCTCGCCAATTTCGATGCTAAGTAATTTAACCGTGTGGATTTTCCCTGCGATCTGGCGAGTTGCTGGCTCTGCACTCGCACCCTTCCCACATCTCAAACCGCCTCCACTTCTTCCTCCATTACCTTCGCAGGCGGATAAGCCTGGGAAAAAGCTCGGATTAGAGTTGGATAACATCACGCGAGATCTCAGGCTTCAATCTCAAACGATTTGTTTCGCCCTTTGTGAGGGTTATTTCGGTCATTATTTTCAGAAGTTCTTTTCTCTCTTTTTTTGAAAGAGGTTGTGTGCTCGGGCGCATCCAATATCTTTTTTCTTTTCGTGGAAACCACATAATAATGGCTCAATAAACTGTGTTATTTTTAGAATAATTGCAACATTTAAAAACCAAAAGCAACCTCAGATCTAGATGAGAGTTTATAACTTATGGAGGGGGACAATGCAAAGGTCAAAAGAAAACAAGCATTGTTGTTTAAATATTAAATACATAAACAAAAACAAAATTATATTTCTTTTAGACTAGTGTTGAAATTGCCCATGTAATTAATCTATCGTAATTCATATCATTATCGAATATTTTAAGGCAATTAGTACAGTATGAAAAGTATTTTTCTTGTAAAAAATGTAAAATTAATTCACATATTTTTATAAAATAAAATTCTAATAAAATTGTATTGGCAAACAATATCAATACACTTTAATTGAGCAAATATATACTTTATTAATGATGTTTTTTAAAATAGATATTAGAGATATTGTTCTGTAATTTTCTCCAAATAATATTAGAAGTTTCATTTAGATAATGTATTTATCAAGAATACTCGATGTAACCAAAGATGGATTCAAGGGGAGGGTCATGGAAGTCATAACATTTACTCAACTTTCAAAACTCAACATTATCTTGCAAGAAGGAATGCAAAATGCGTACGTAAAACAGTATCCGGTAAGCACAACTATACATTTCTTGGGGTGTGCAATCCTCATAATGTGTGTCTTCTTTGGTTAACTCTTTTGCAAAGTTCTCTTACAAGACAACCCTGCGTAACCCTCAAGCAATTAGGCCTTGTAGTGAACTTACTAATATTATTACACACAACAATGTGTGTAATAATGCACACAACATGCATCCCTATTCACCACATTAGCCGACTAGGTCCGTCTCTCCCTGTAGTGGTGTTACAATAGCACGTACGTTCTCGCACTATTTCTAACTTTGCAACTTTGCAATTTTCGAATTTTCCGAGAGTTCTACGAAAATCTGACCTGCTGCTTCGTATGTCTGTATGTTCTTTAAAGCGTTCCTTAATCTATCCATGGAGAAAAATGATGACAAAATTTGAAGCTGTTTTTGAGAAAATGCTTTTTATTTGTATTAACTTCAGGCAGAAATTTCGCAAAAACTACGCTTTTAAAAAAACGCGTGACCTGTTTCTAAAGGTCTGATATTTTACCAAAGGTTTTGTTTAAGACAAATATATCTGTCATCAAATTTGTAGTTTCTAAATATAATTTTTTTGCAATTTTTGAAAATATAAAGATAGCCGGAAATGAGACTAGCTCTACTCTTTACTGTTATTTGATTCATAGGGGAAGAAATGTTTAAAAAAGCTTTAGAGTTCACTTTGCGAAAATAATTGTTTAAAAATTGCCTTTATTTCACGCAAAATTACAAGAAAACTACTCGTATTTTCAAAACATTTTGGGTGACCTTACTTCACGATCTTTCAACAAGAGTTTTTATTAGTAAAAGATCGCTATCTTCAATATTGTAGTTGTAGAAGACGTCGAATTTTCGAGAAATCGGTGATGCTATCAAAAATGAGACTTGCACCGTTCTATTAAGCGTCTTTTGCTCTATCAGATGACAAAGTTTACTCATAGACCTTTGAGACATTTTTAAGAAAATTTTCAAAATGTAATTGAGGCTTCGAGTAAAGTATCTCCAAAGTTCAAATATCTGTTTCAAACTCGCATGGTCTCGAGTTTCTTTAAATCGATCAGAGAATATTAATTTTGGAAAATGTTGGCCGAATACAGTAGGTGTTATCGTTGATCAGAGGCGGATAGGCAGACGGACAGACGTTTTGCCATTAATTGATTTTTTGGTATCAAGTATCCAGAAAACATTAATTTAGACTGCAGAACGAGTTAGAAGAAATAAATTACTATCTATTGACACAAGATTTATTTTCTTTTGTTGCCAGGGTCCATCAATTAGACTTTTCTGTCAAAAATTGCCCATTTTCTGGCGCACGATTACAAAACAGGCTCTTCTAACGAATTAAGGGAGGTAAAGTAAAGATCAGACAAAAATACAAGCGAAAGAAACTGAATCGTATGAAATAAAAGACTGCGTTTCCAATAGCGTCCTATTCGTGAGGCAGGTAGTGGTTTCGCCGAGGCCGTTGCCTCCTGCGCTTCTAGATGCGCAGCAGAGCCCCGGCAGGAAGTGACGTCGTAATGCGCGCGTGTGGGTTCACGAACGTTCTACGAGTTGAAGAATACGTGGAAGGTCTATCGCTTAAGGCAAAATATGAACTTGTAGCAGCATTGTGAAATCGTGTCAAGGGTATTTTAGAAAAGGTTAAATGTAAAGCGTGATCGAAGTCATTAAGTTGTAAAAATCGTGCACACGAGTTTTATTGTTTGTCTCGTCTTATAAAGTGTTAAATACTTTTAAAAGGAAAATCCAGACTCACTGGTTAGTCAAAAGTTATTTCCAACTAACAATTGCACCACATCTGATATATGCACAATTAAATAACATTTAAAAGTGAATCCAATTTTCGATTACTATACAATTACTTCGATGACAAAATTCGGAGAGTTTCATATTTTTTCCCCAGAATTGATCCATTTTCAGTAAATGCGAAGAAGACGATCGTGAAGAATGTTTAAGTTCATCGCACAGACATCATTAAACATTTAATGAAACAATCAGAGAATTTATTCTTCACCATGAACTCAACATTTACGGGAATCGCCCATAAAACATGTTTTGAGAGTTTCGGGTGAAATATTTTGTTTTCTTTATTTTTTAACCTATAAAATTTCCTGTCTCTAAGGAGAAGCTAATTTACGAATTATTGTTTTAATTTTATGTAGGAAAGTTTTATTTGAAGATGAAGAAATCTGATGATCTAAGTTTGAACAATTCAGTAATCAGTTAAGGTTCAACTTTCATTCTGAATATAATTTACAAACAACTTGTGTTAAGGAATGAGATACATGAGTTGGGCACTGTAATATTCCTTTATTCTACAGCTTTATCCAGCGATATCCCTTTACGTCCCAAGCACTATTTTTGCCCGATGGGACGCATATTTGATCATACACTAGACATCAACACTCTTGCGGGCTCCTCTGAACTGGAGTCAGCGGAACGCAAGGCCCTACGCGACAACACATACGTGAGAGAAAAGAGACAAACCCGTGAAAAAGGACTTAAACCCGGGACCATTCGGACCGAAGCTCTAAGTCTATACACGCCCCCAGCCAGGTCGGCGTAATAATCTTTGGTTGTTATAATTTGTTCAGTTGTACAGGTAGCGAACTATTTGATATATTTTATTAAAAAAATATCTGGAGACGTGTCAATGTCGCTTTCTTACTAGTTATGCCCAAATTCAATGTTATAAAAACAATTCTTGGGCTGGTACTGGTTGGCGCACTTGAAAACAATGACAGACTCGAAGAAGTTCACACCGCGAGCGTTACATAAGGTGCGCGAGCGGAGGGGCAGCGGAACCGGACTCCAGAGAGGCGGCAGCGGCGGCGGCTAGCCGACCGGCTGCGTTTGTGGTTGCCATGACTACCGCCGACCCGTCCTGCTCGCCTTGCGCCGCAAAGTCACCCTGGCCGTGCGCCTGATACGCAGCACTTGGGACCTCAGTGCTTGCGGTGCCGTGACGCATACGCAACGGAATCCCTCAGAGAATCGGCTCCTTCAATAATTTATTTATTTATTTTATTTTATTTTTTTACGCTGCATGCCCTAAGAGATACAGAGGTAATGCTAGGGAAAGACGTCACACAGGTTACATGGCAAGATACGATTAATTAAAATTCACAAAATGAATTACCTAAACAATATAAAACGCACAGATAAACAAATAAATACTTTACAGTGAGTATAAAAAATTACATGTAAAATAGTAATTACAGCAATTAATTTAAATCATAGAAATATTAATGATTGATACTCTTAGTATCAGGGAGTAATTTTAAGGCACCTAAAAAATTAGTCATCATCGAAAAAATCAATCCTATTAGCTGATTCGTCAATTGCGGTTCTAGGCAATATATTAAAGATATTACACAGCTGTAGTTCGGTAAAGATTTCTCTACCCAAAAACACGATTATTACGAATATCTACGTTTGAGTTGCTTTTGAGGAAGAGATTCGAAGCTACGTCTACGACATTAAACACCTTTTCAAGAAAGGCGACTATCAACAGAATAAAAAACCTCCAGCAAATTCTTATTCTTTCATGTGAAAATATTTTTTCTTTTTATCCTCGCATTTCTGATATATTTTCCGGATACAGAATATACTCATTTCATTTCGAAACTGTGGAAAATCGACTAATTATTATTAACATAAACTAAAGGATTATGCGTCAGTTGAAAAAAAAATGTTACTGATTTTTAACGTATCTGATAAACTTCTTTTGGAATTTTCGTAATTCATTTACGGTACAATACACTTAAAAATGCAAAAGAGGTACCACTTCTTATGCATAAAATACAGTTGCACTGATTTGTTCTGCAACCTCTCTTCACCTCTGAATCACGGTCGTGCCAACGGTGGTAACAACAGTTCTAGGTACCGCTAGTATTGTCGCCAATCACTGTCATAACCTTCTCTTGATGTTAAACGATAACATCATAGTGGCAAATTCTCGACTTTATTTCCCGTAAATTATCAAAGAGCATTTTGATACCCAAAGCTTTGTGTTAACGTCTACACCAGGCCACATAAAAAAGAAGCATCGAGAGCAAATAACACCTTTTCTTAGCCAGAGCAACAGGCAGGAGCGCAGGCATTAGGGACGACGTTCGAGACTGGTAATAAGGAGGAAGAATAAAAAGGGCGATTAATTGATGATTTAGTGATTCAGCGCGCATGACAAGCTGAAGGAATTAGTCTCGTAAGTGTAGTGCGTGTTTCATCACGGGAGATGGCGGTGATCTTCCCCACTGGAGGCCGAGATCGGGCGCCGATGTACGTCGGCTTACGTGGAGTTTTCCTAACCAGGTATCTCTACCCAACGTGGCACCATCCCAACCGGGTGAAGCTCTACGCTCCCGATTTTCTCCTCGAAAAAGTGTGGAAGTGTGTTGCGTGTGAGTGAGTGTGTCTGTGGAATAAGGAAAGGGAGGGAAAGATCGCATCCAGCTCGTGGCCTGTTTTTATGGCATTGCTCCGGCATTCGTTTGATATTGATCGGTGATACCACGAAAAACTACAAATAAGATCACGCGGCCGCTAGAATTCTCTTCGACCTAGTGGCGGAACATGACATCGTTATGTAGCTAGTGCCGAAATTCCGGCCACTGTTAGGAATCGAACCTTAGGACTAACCGGACTAAGGCGCTGCAGGGACATCAGTTGATGCCATGCCGTTTAAAGAAGGAATACCTGACGTATGATAGGACGGAGCGACAAATGAACTTGTTACCAGCAATGTTACAGAAATACATGTTAGGAAAAATTGAAAACGTGATATAAGCAATTCCGGACCAAACATAATACGAGCCACATATGTAGGAAAGCGAGGGTGTAGATTGAAAATATTACATGATAATATTACAAATTACATAAAATATTGTCTGACTCGAGATAAATACACCCTCTGGCGTCAAGGCGGATGCGTGTTCGGTAGCTCCGTCGCTTTGACCTAATTCTTCCAGCTCCGTTGCAGTGGGGTCTGAAATTTCTTCTTTTTCTCCTTCATCTTGTTGCTTATTGAGAATCCAGAAGACTCGTGCTCTAGAGAGCGAAATCAGTATGTGCCCTGATCCACACTTTTCATGTTTCAGATTTTACCGTCCTTTTCGGTCACTACTCTCCTTCGTGCCAGCTCTTCTATTCGGTTGTCTTTATTTTACACATTACAACACTGGAGCATATTTCGACAAATTTAACAAACAGTAGAATTCCACTTTCACACTCATTAATTTGTTAGTCCTCTTCATGCAAATATATTTCTGTAACCTTCGCTTCTGAATGAAATTTCGTTGTTTTGGTCGTGAGTATATAGAAGTTCTTGAGTATTTAGAATGTGTGAATTTATGAACACATCAAATGTACAACTGAAGCATATTATTTGGGCTGTACTCATTTCGTATATTCAAACCAATGTTCTGGTATCGAACAGGAGAGCACTTAAATAGAAGTTTCGTTTGTGATGAGACAAGTATCATGCTTTTTTAAATTCGATCTACAAAATAAGTACAAAGTCAATCAAAATAATTCAGTTCGAGACACCTACTTTTCACAAAACAATGAGTTGATTTTGTATCAATATCTTATAAAACAATTAACTCATCCGTCTGTGTAACAATCTTTTGTGGTCTTTCCATAATGCAAATTAAACAATATAATAAATAGAATAGTTAATTTAGCAATATATAACTCAGTATAGTTTCAACATATAATTCAAAAGTCGTAAGTTTCTATCAAAGCAAAGTAAATGTGAAAAGTGCTTTTATATCTTCTGATCTTATTAGCAATTAATACGAAGTGAATGAAACATGAATTTACTACACTACTGAAATTAGAAATTCAAGAAAGGGGAAGGATGCTATTTATTCTGGCATTTAAATTAAGTTGGCAATCATGGGAATTGCCATTTCATGTTTAAGTAGTAACCACTATCTTAACGTGAGCTGCTAATAACACTAGTCGACGTCGTTAGTTTTCTTAGTCATATATCCCTGACTTTTAGTGAGTGAGTGAATATAGACTCCAGTTGTGGCAACAATTCAGGACCTTAGTCCCAAGTCTAAAGCATATTATATGGTATCCAGCGAGGAGACAGTGTTTCTTCTCCGTTGAAACGAGATATCCAGCTCTGACGTACATATGACCTTGTCGGTATTCATCCTCCAGGTATTTCCCTAGAGGGGCACTCTCTGATGCAGGATGAACTCTAATCTCCCGTCATGTGTGGTAGTGTAGCACTTGGAAATGTGTGCGTAGGAGAGAGTAGGGGGTAGAAAAGAGGAAAAAAAGATCGCATGAGGTCGATGGCCCGTTTGTTACTACTCCTCTGGCATTCGCGTAACAGTCTTCGCAGAAATCACCGAGAAGTACCGATCGAAATTGCCGCTAGAATTTCCCACCACGCAGAAATTGAATACGACAGATTATGAAGATAGGGCTGAAAATCGACCATGTTTGGAACTCGAACTCCAGAACTTCCCAACCAATAATGTCGCAGAGACAACTATGATGCCACAGAAGAATGCAAAAGAGACTATGACGGTGAATACGGTTCCAGGAGGAACGACAGTTGGAGAAGTCTGAGACAATGTCAAAGAGATCACACTTTCATTGATCACTGCCATTAACTTTTCACGTTGTAGTCGATCGTTTGATTGATTGATGTATCCGGGGACGTCGATTGCTGGGGCAATTAGACCTGTTAGTGTGGTGAATATTCTTCTACCCCAGGAGGTACTGATACTCTTCCCCCGCTGGATGGTGAGATCCGACCACCGTATCGAAGGGAGTCCCAGACCTCCATATCGATCCCGGCGGGACACACCCCAGCAGGGACAAACTAAGCTCCCGTCTGTTTTCCTGACATGTATGGTAGTGTAGAACATTCAAATGTTAACCTGCGGTTACAGTGGAGCCAATTTTGGACAAAATGTGCATCAACCAATGTCGGACAGACAAAATCAAACAAAAGCAGTCGTTGTTTTCGGACGGCTAAAAAAAGACGTCATTCGGGTTCATCATGACCATTTATGTCTATAATCGAACAAATCTACAACGTCGGACAAAAACGTCGATCGACATTTCGGCCCAAGAAAGCTCCACTGCAAGAGTGTGTGAGAGGAGTGGACATTACAAGATCAAAGAAGAGGAGGGAAAGATCACAAAGATTACGCATTGTCCTTGACCCGTTTTGTTTGGGTACTGCTCCAGCATTCTTCGGTATTGATCGGCGAAACCACGTAAAACTAGTGATCAGAGCAGCTGGCCGCTAGAATTCTCCTCCAGACGGCGGCTAAATTCGCACATTGCAACGACCCAGTCGCCAGCGTAGCTGCGCGAGAGATCCCTGGACAGAGGTCTGCGTAGCGCATTCCTTGCGGCGTCGCCACCTCCG
>BOPP01000117.1:2543457-2595062 GCA_017312745.1 Gryllus bimaculatus
ACCCTCGCCGAGTCCGCATACCTGACCTCGTGCCACCCCCCGCGCTTCCTGGACCAGAAGACGTCGGGGAATCGGGGCGGCTGCTTTGGGCTGCTTGGCTTAGGGGAGCCATTAGGCCCGCCCACTACAGAAGGGTGCGGCGATGGGAAGGTACAGTCCGCTCACGAGAACGAGATGCACGCTAAAGATGCTAAAAGATGCTGCCCGGAAGATTTACTTTGTTGAGAAATGCAGTTCTGGGATTGCGATTTACAACAAATAAAGTACGGTATACGTCCGCATTTTAGTTCGAACAAGTACGTTCGTATCCATACGTAACATTACTTCAGTCTTAATAGTTCGTACAAAACGAAATACATTTTCAGCATTTTTGAGAGAATCTAGTGTATGCTAGTTGTAAAGGACATATGTGCAAGATATAGGAGAACAGTTGAAAATTAAAGATTGACGTGAACTATATAATAATTTTTCTTTATTGTGAATGAGATAATTAAGACTAGAGTTATCTACTTTTAGTAACTCGATCGAAATTAATGTTTACTCTTCACATGTATACATTAAATATTCATTCAAATGTTGTTCACTCCATAGGATATTTCTGAACAAAGGGAGTGGCTCTTGTACCTACAAATATATTAGAGTCTAGTGAAGAAGTGAAGACCAGACTTGAAGAGGTGAAGACCAGATTTCAATTTTTTTTCATCTGATTCATCATCGAAATTGTGTAAAGAGATTTTTCATCATTGCTTTCTCTTTATTCCTGCCCTTCCGAGGTGTTCATTGAAAAAAGTCAACTTAATTGACAATTCATCATTAATCCCCTTGATGTTTATGCAACCTCCGGCCATCCAAACTCGATATCAAAGTGCTGCAGCGCTTATTTCACGACGAGTTGCTAATTACCTGAGGCTCCGGACAGTCACCGGACCAGTACCGACTTGGTTTGATGTTGCTTACCTTCGGGGATCCGAAGAGAAACTGACCGGACGGGAACAAGTATTTCCAAAGTGGAGGTATCCCTGGCACTATGCTACATACATGTCGAAACAGCGAAAAGACTGATCACGAAGCAGTAACCGCTCAGACATTCCTATTATTTCATCATACAAATTTCTTTATAAATTTGACTCATGTTTCTCTTAAAAGTAGTATTTGATGCATCGCAAGTATTTTAGATGACGGAAGGAATCATGATATTGATCATGAAAAAAATCAGAGTTATCTATTTTGTTCTACAAAACAGTCATGTGCTATTTTCTGTTTTAAGCAAATATTTACAGTATTGAAATGTTTATTAATGCGCATTTCTTGTAATTGAGATGAACAATTCTTTATTTTTGAGAGTTACTTCATAATTAAACAACATCAGATTTAAAACATTTTGTCTTCTCAGATAATGTTAATTAGTACTACTGCAATGGCGGGTAAAGAACACAATGAAAAGATTACGAAATCTAAAAGAGTGGAGTGAAATTGTCAGCGAACATAAAATAAAATATTGCATCACCTGAATGGTTTGGAGCTGAGAAAACAACTCGTAAACTTGTGTTGTGAGTTGGGTGATAAGGCAGGAGAACAGGGTAATTAACGATTTGAAAATCAACGTATAGATATTGCTTATAAAAATCAATCTTTGCAATTGCAGTTTTTTTCATAATGTTCGTAAATCTTTTTAAAAACAAGTTATTTTTTAAAACAATTATTTATATATTTTTCTGTCACATTATGACCGTTATAAATAAAAATTCTGTTCGGTTCTTCTTATTTTGCAACAGTCATTAAAGTTCAAAGATATATTTACATGTAAAATAATAGAGCGTATTATTATTAAAAATGAAAGTTTTAACATAAATTTTGTATTAAATAATAATATGAAGAATTTTCCATGTGTTAAAATCTATATTTGACTCTTCATGAGTGTTGTAAAATTAAGAACAGGACAGAAGTGTTATTTGTAAAGGTAATTTTCTGAATCATCCAGCAACATATTTTTTTCCAATATTAAGGAAGCTGGCAGGTGGCCTAGATGGCCATTGCGTTGGCCAGCCTCGCCTGCAGCGTTGAGCCCCGGCCAGAGGTGCCAGCGTTGCCGAGGGCGGCCTCACGTCGGTGGCGCTCGTACGGGCGCGACGTGCAGACGCCACTTCCGGCAGGCGCCAGCGGCTTCCGGCCGCTTTCTCGCGGCGTCGCGGCGCCTGCCCATCGGCCAGAGGTCTCCGCCGAGGGCGCCAGGGGCTCTCACCTTCGGCCTGGGAGTGCGTGCTAACGATATGCTAACGAGGAGCGATGGCAAACGAAGTGCGCGCTTTTAATCGCTGGGTTACTGGTTTCTGGAGATATATCTGTCAAAAGCAGATATTTATGCACCAAGGGCGTTATATGGGTTCTAATGATCTAACGTCGACAAAATGTACCAGGGTCTTTGGTTCGAAGACTATTTGTCGCCCGAGATCATTAGTCCAGGCAACGACCATTGTACATACACAATTTTATTTTTTACCTAATTTTATTGATTCAGATTTGCATATTTACAAATTAACTAGATGATAACGTGACTCGGTTTCTTTTCCATATTTCCCTCCCAGAATTCCTTTTCATAATTCTCTCTGATAATTCCCTCCGTAAGAGAATATGTAGATTCAACACTCAACTGTTCTCTTATTTTCATCGTAACCACGATTGTCTCAATTCAAGTACGTTTCGCAGTCTATAAAGAGTTTTGTATCGAAGGCAATAACAGACTATAAAGTATTAGTAAAATAAAAAAATATTTATGAACCAGGGGCGTTATAAGGGTTCTAACGACCTACTGATGTCACAATCCGGAGTGTTTTTTGTTGCCCAAGATAAAAATTGATTACAAAAATCAAACTTTGCAATACAATTTTTTAATCACGATGTAGGCAAATCTCTTCAAAACAATTTTTTCGGAACTTTTCAACAAAATATTTTTTCTGATGTTAAAAGACAAGAAGTCTGCGTTTTGCGGCTCCGGATTATTAGAACCAGATAACCCTCGTAATACGGATATACAAGATTTTTATTTTTTACCTGATTTTAATTATTCAGATTTATTTACTAATTAACTAGGTGTTAACTGCATTCAGTTTGTCTTTTCATATTTCCCTCCGATAATTCCCGTTTATAATTCCCTCCACAAGAGAACATGTAGCATCATTCAACTGCTTTCATATTTCCTTCGTAACCACGATCCTACCGGTCAAGGTAAGTTATGTAGTGTTAGTGTTTATCGATCTTCATATCGAAGGCAATAACAAGCAATAAAAACTCCTCAGTAAAAAAATGTTAAGTTAAGCATCTTTTAAATTGAATAATATTAGTATTTTATTGAGAAAAATGAAGATGATACATATA
Organism: Gryllus bimaculatus; assembly: GCA_017312745.1. Taxonomy (NCBI): domain Eukaryota; kingdom Metazoa; phylum Arthropoda; class Insecta; order Orthoptera; family Gryllidae; genus Gryllus; species Gryllus bimaculatus. The sequence continues at coordinate 2,546,833 of BOPP01000117.1, forward strand.
GCATTCTTCTACTTCCATTAATCGGCTGGCTAACTTAGAAACGCCTGTCTTTGTCTTCATTATTCGTTCTTTTCTTTTAAAAACGCAACGAACAACTGACCTATAATAAGCAATCAAAACTTTGGCATCAATCATTACATCTTAATCACGTATCACTTCACTTTCCCATTTTGTCTCCTCGAAGCGTCCATTCATCATTCTATTAACTTCTCTTTATATTCTACGACAGTATCCTCTTCCTATCTTCCAAATATGTTTCCATTCGTTGTGTCTCTATTCCGTCCTTCTCAAGAAGTTCAATTCTCTCCATAGTAATATATTCGTCAGTCCTCACGTTCCCCACTCGCATCTCTCTAAATCATTGCGCCAGTTTTGCTCCTTATTTCTAACTTCATATAACGGTGGGTCGTTTCATCGGCATTATTTCATTTCACGCTTATTCTTGTCTTATTCGCTCTTCACCTACTGACTTCTAGAACCGAATGCTTTCTCTATAAAATAGATCTTCCCCTTTCCTATCGAACTTCGTCTTACCTTTTCCTCTTCTATCTAAACTGAAACTCGCTGGTCAACGTATCCAGTTTCATACTTCGTATCTCAAAAGTCTCATTCCAAACGATAACGTTTCTTTCTCTTTTCCTGTATCCTTACTTATTACGTAGAATTTACACAATAGTCTAATTTTTATCCAGTCCCATAAAAGAAATCACTTGACTAATTTCATGATGAATATTTTCGTACAATTTTACAATAATTAAAAAGTGAATATCACTACAGTAGATTCTGAGGGGTGTGAAGAGGCATTATAGAGGACAATAATATATCTTTTTGGTATCCATTTCCCATTTTGAAATTTTGTTGTAGATGTTATGAAACGTTGAGAAACGATTCACGAAAAATAATCTGGTTTATCGAAGCTTTTATGTGATCGTGACATTAAAAATATTTAATTTCTGTTCCTTTAATAGCTCTTGGTTTTTCTTTGTTCATTTGTGGTTCATTTGAACTACAGTGTGCCGATCTCATTTGTACATATCATAATAGTCTTTGTTATATTTGTTGCCAGGAGCTAACTTTTCAAAACGTGCAGCAAGTGATTTTGAGGGCAGCATTTTCCAGAACAGACCTGAATCATCTACGCTGTTTACTTGGTCAGACTGAATTTTCAAAGCAACGAATTGAATTTCTCATTAAACAACGTTGTTGAAATCTCCTCTCAGATATTCGCCTTGGATGCTCATCTTACTTACAGCGTGCCAAATTTTCCACCTAAATAACCATCTTTGTGAAGCATATAATGTTTTCTGAACTTTCAAATTTTCAGGAAATTATTTTGCTTTTTAGGAAAACATTGATCCTGAAATCAGGATTTCTTCAGCATGCTTTTGTTTAATAAATACAAAAAATGGTAGATTCCATATAAGATAATGATGACTTTGTATAGTTTTCTTACTGCTGATTGCTCAGAAGTAGAATCTACTGAACACATGAATTTGAAAAAGTATTTTTTTCGGTTGTTTATGTCATGCATGGTCAATCCATCCACTTCAAACTCACCCCGATTAGTTTTTTAAACTTTTATCACTATCTACAATACGGTGTATTATCAACACATTTTTCTTTAGAGAAAGAACAACAGATTACGTTTGGCAAGGATTGTTGATCGGTAGGTACAACAATGCGTGCAATAAACACTGAAAACAAACTGAGAAGTGTGAAATGCGCTGTTTGTAGATGAAGAGAAGAGAGGGCAATTTCTTAGAAAAAAACTGACCGCTAACATAGGACCGCTTAGTAGCTGATGAATAATTCTGAACATTCCTAGAACATTTATTGAAGGTTTCTCGGTAGTACAGTTAATTGTTTCTCTAAGTTTGTAGGAACATACGTGCAATATATTTTTTATTCGCCTCGTTCTTCTTACTCTCTTAACTTTCCGAACTCTGTTTTTTGGAATTAACACCCCCTTTCGTAATTTATTTTCCCAATAGTGACCACGATTAATCGAATGTATGAAAAATCGAGGCATGGTTAATTGATGTTCAAACCCACGAAAAATTACATATTTTTGATATTAAATGTTTATTGCATTTATGTTTTAATATACTTTTCAAACAGTTTTCAAGTTTTAAATCAACCTTCATAATAATAATTCTCCGGGAAATTCTACAAATTTGCAGTGGTATCAAATTAGTATTTTATTATTCTAGATTTTTAATGCTAATTGAATTTAGCCATTCCACCCTCCAGGAATTGCAAAATTACGTTTATGCTTTTAAAACATCATGGTATATTTCAATGTATATTTGTACGTCCTACAAATGCCCGGGTAAAGCAATCCAATTGATTTAGTAGGATCCCTTGCTATTGTTGCTTAAACTCTTACATTATAACTATCTGTGTCTGTTTTAATTACCTTCATCTCCTATGCTTAATTTTTGTCTTGGTAATCCGATGTAATTTAGAATTAAGAAAAGAAAAATAATGTTGACAATCAAATGTGATGAACGTAATTGAACACGTAAATTACTCAATAATAAATTCATTTTCAATCAAAGTGCATGGCAATGAACAAAATAAAACATAATTTATCACATTGCATTCCAATACACCTTCGCAAATTAACGATAAGGAAGGGAATAAATCATAAGCAAACTCGTGGCCACATGCATTATTTCCTTGTGAAACATGAAAACACAAGTCACTTGCAGAAAGCTGTGATAATTTTAAGTATTTCCTGCTCTTTCCATATTTAATACTTCTTCAAGAATCACAATGGAACGAAGTTATAAAGTAACTTCTTTATCTCTTAAAATCCCAGAAATTAGTAAGCAACAGCATCTAGCATTCTGTGATGACCACGTCCTAATGAACGCCGACACAACAACGACAAAAAACAAATAACAAATTATACAAACGCATTCTCATTAATTACTCAGGAAACAAAAAAATAACACATCCTCCATCAAACCGCTGAGGAAGACCCGATGAGGAGATAACTCGCACGCATGACCCAGCCTAGGCCCACTGCGTGCAGTCTTCTGACAGCTCTTAAACTCAGAACCTGTCACCTTTTTCTCGTTTGTGTTGCAGTTACTTTCCGCTAACTAATAATGATGAGTAAATGAAACTGTTTCTAATGAATTTTGACTTATTTATGGTAATTAAGTACACTGCTATTTACCTTAAAAGTCAGATCTTAAAACGGTAAATTTCGTTAATGAATTCCAGGAGAATAATCGTAATGGGCGTTGGAAACATATTTAATAAATAATGAAAATCACATACACAAATAAAAATTAATAACAAACAGAACCAGGATTATTATGTGAAAAAGCGTACATTCAGGCCCGTCAATATTATAGTAAATTTTCGTTGTTCAAGGTAGTTGGGGTGTCCAAGGGTGTCTTGTATATTCTGACCTACGAAAACCTCGCAAGCGAACCAATGTCTAGATCGACACTGGATCTCATCATCCATTGGGAAAGATCACGTCCACCTCCCGCAATAAACATGCACTACACTTTCAGGACCTTAAGAGTGAACGCACTCGTAATCACTAATCAATCAATCAATCGAATGAACATTTGATTTAAATTATAACAGGATACGTAATATACTGAATATTAGAAGTCCAAGTGCAGAAAGTTGGGATTTCATTGAGACATATCAGGTTTCTTTCGCGGCGGATTATTTTTTCTCATTTTGACGAAGGGAAGGAACATTTTCTGTCAAATAAATTAGAAGTACGTCCTCACTCACGAGGGACTTAGAACACCAGCATTATTTTTGTAGCTTTCATTTCTCGGAATTCGACCTCCATCAACGATTTTGTCAAAAGACTTGGACCTAAAGTCTCAAAACATCTTGAACAGAATATAAATCCGTCTGTTAGGAATTTGAATGAACGTAAAAATGAAACTATTCCCAGAATGGCCTGACAAAGTCTACTTCTGGCGGGCTTAAGGCCACCCATCATTTAAATGCTCGGAGTCGTTAACGTCTGTCCGTCCATCCGTCTGTCCGCCCGTCCGGCGGTTGGCATCTACAAAGAGCGGAAGCCGCCCGCGCCCCCCTTCCGGCGACGCGCCTTCCGCTTCTCGGCCGGGCAGCGCGAAGCTTCGCGTGGGCGGCGACAGGCGGCGCTCATGTCGCCCGCGCCGTGGGAGATCTTTCCGGTTGGCCGTGCCCTCGCCACAACGAAATTCACCCGTTCCACGGAAATATCACTCAAGGCGGCGCGTCGTCACGCACCGTGTAAACTTCTCTACTCAGAATAATTTGGAGGGAAGTTGATTTAGTGTTAATGGTATTTTGATGAGCGTAAATTCAACTACTTTTTCGTGACTATTATTAGTGAGCCTTGTTAGTTTAAAAAGTAGATTTTGCATTATTTTTCTATCTTCCACTTCGGCAATTTTTTTATAAATATTTTACAAAAGTTTCGTTCGCTGAGATTCATGTCAAAATCCTGAAAATAATAATAGAAATGAAGCTTTTTTTTACTGACAGGTAATTGTTTGTTATTGCCGTCGATACTGTACTCGATACTCACACCCTAACGTATTTAGATCCAGAGGATCGTGATGACGAGGGGAATATGAAAACAGTTGAATGTTCTTATAAGTTCTCTTACAGAGGGAGTTATGAGGTGAAATTATGAAAGGGAATGGTGAGAGGAAAATATAGTCGTAAAATTGAGTAATACCAACAACTGATAAATTAGAAAATAACTAAATATGAATAATTAAAATTAGGTAAAAAATAAATTCGTATATGTACTATGATCGTTAACAGATTCTAATGATATCAGGGTAAAGGCCCTCGGTCTATTTGTCGCTGCTTTATCATTACAAACCTTTTAAACTCTTGTTGCATAAATTACACTTATATCTTAATTTCTGGGATAAAAGTATTTAGTATTTTAATATTTAATAAAACTAATTAGTATTTAGAATTTAATAAATTTTTATTTTCTTCTATCAGATAGACTAATTTCCTTTTCTTTTTCAGAGTGAGTCATTTCTGATGTATTCTAATCAGGAAAGCGTCACTTTTCCGAAAAGGCCAATATTAATTCTCCACCAATCCGTAAAAGTATTTTGGAAAGCGCGTAAGTGGCAAGAGATTCGCTAAATTACTGCGAGAAGGATTTATAATACAGCCAGAATACCAGTCTGTGAGCCAATCATCAATACTTGAAAGAAAGTAAATTTTAAGTGATGAAAGTAGTGAAAATTGTTTCTTGTGGGTCGAAAACACTTTCTACAATTAAGGATATTAAGAATCAAAATACTTCTTACTCCGAATAAGAGTTCTGGGAATTAAGAAAACAAGAATTAGAAGTCGTTACAAATATCGAACATCCGCTTTCCTACGTGATTGGTCATTCGTTCAAAACATTTTGGTAAATCATTACTTTTACATCAACGTTTTTGACAATTATTTGATCACCTTTAGATTATTGGATTATGAAGGATAGACGGTAAAGAAATGGAGAGGAAGCACGAAGATGGAAAATGAATGATGGAGGATAAATGATGGAGAAGAGTAAAGGGCGGTGAATGGGATCATGAATGAAGAGGAACTGAGGGATAGAGGAAGCGAAGGAAGGAAAGAAGGAAGAAAAAAATTTACATCAATATTTTCTGTAAGATGGATGTCGAAGGAAGAACGGATGTATTGATGGTGAAGAATGCTAGAGGAAGGGTGGATGGATTAGATGGATGGATAGTGAAGAATGGAAAAATACGAATTGATGGTAAACGACGACTGGTTAGTAAAACCGAACGAATGGTGAAGAATGGATGAATGGTGTAGGGTACATAGAAGGTCAAGGCTGAGCGGTAAATGACATAGAAAGGAAGCCGGATGATGGAAAGTGAATGAAGACGGATGAAGAATGGAAAGTAAAGACCGACGAATGGGAGCAGAATTGAAGAGAAAGTGAGGAAGATAGGAAGTGAAGGAAGGAAAGAAATGTTTTACATCTACGTTCTCTGTAAAATGGATAATGAAGGAACAACAAATGGATGGTAAAGAATGGACGGTCGGATGGTGAAGAACAGTTGGCGAAATATAGATGGATAGTGAAGACTGAATGAATGGCAGATCACGATGACAGGGAAGGGAATCTGGAGGCGATGCGGCGAATGAAGGCCAATAAAGGATGGAAAGTGAAGAGTGGCGAATGGGAGTAGGTTTGAAGGAAGGAAGGAAGGAAGGAAGGAGGAAGGGGATTGGTGGCGGCCTCCAAGGCGTCCGCCGGCGCATTCCGCGCGACGCCTTCGCCCGTAGATCCTGCTCGCGCCGCGACGCGCCGTGCGGCGCAGTGCCTGGAGGCGAAGGGCCGCAAGTGGGCAACTGTGTCATCGCCCGGAAGAATTGGGCGAAAGCCTCGAGCCTGCTCATACCACCAAAACGATAAAAGGAGTTTTGTCGTTAGTACTGAACACAATGCAGGACGTTCACTAGACAAACCCTCTCAGGTAAATGAAATCTCATGCTATTTGAGTTTATGTTCTTTGATAGCATAATCTCTGTAGAATTGTCTCAATACCATTCATGCGGTACTTGAAGTTAAGTGTTAAACAGAGTTTTGCCCTTGATATAATTAATAATAATAATAATAATAATAATAATAATAATAATAATAATAACGTTATCTTTATCTATGGCTAGAACCAAATTAATTGGGCTGAAACCAAATCCACAATTATTCCGTGATGTATCAGAACCTTATCATTTGATTACGTTTGAATAAAAGTTCAATTGTAATATCTGATTGTATAAATATTTAAAAATTAAAAATTTTGTGAAGCGAGTATGAAGAGAGAAAATTGGAACAGGATTAATTTTATTCTTAGGTAATGAAATAGGCGAAGACATTTTATGAATTTGAATGACTTCATCAATTTCAATTATTTTAGTTTGTATAAGCAAAAAAAGACTGCATAAGCCGCACGAAAATTTAATTTTCGCATTAATTATTTTTCTAAAATACAGAAAAGCAATAGGAATAAGTACATATTCCACAAACACCTTTAAAAAAACCTTTTATACCGTATATAAGCAGTACAAGACGTGTACTACATATGCAATACATTATATTCAGTTATTACACAATAGTAGGTGTCCTTAGTCCGCTAAACTTCTGAGAGGATAATTACTGAAACCGTTTCAGAGAGTATGTTTCCATTTTCGTATTTGCAGCACTAAAGAATTCCATAACAATATATTTCTTTTATTTCGTACTACACCTAAGAATAGCAAATACATTTTATTTTTCTGTTTAATAATTCTGTTTTAATCTTATTTCGCTGGCAAATTTCACTTAGATCAAAAAGCAAACATTCCAAATCGTATCAAATCAAAATTTTGCAAATAAATTCCCCAAAGTCACAAAACTAATATTTTTTCTCTTTCCTCTTCTTACTGCTTCTCAGATCATATACTGTAAGTTTATTCACCGAATTGACAAAATCAATAATTAACTTCAAAAGTATCTAAAATAAAACTAATTAAAAATAAGCAAGAGTAAATTAGTCAACTATGATAAGTAATAGAGACATAATATAAAACAATATGGATATATGTTTTATCCTCTCTTTACAAATATCAATGAATTATAATTTTCGTTTAAATTTGACAATGGGTATTTCCAAAGGTAGCGTACTGATTTAGTTAGTAGTTAGTAAGAGGCCGTGGGTTAGTTATAAAAGTACTTAAATTGCAAAACTAATTATGGTGAGCCATGGGATTTTAAAACACATGTGTCATAATATTTCTGATTTAGTATCTGATCTAAGTATTTGACGTCTATGCAAAGAAAACTGTGGTTGGCAATACTGTTTACCCCAACAACCCACGATTCGATCGCTGTGGTTGTGTGAATGTGTGATAATGCAATTATTCATGTCATAAAAGGAAATTACATCGTAATCTGTGCCATAAGATGCCATTTTATGAACTTTTGTTTGCAACAGAAAAAAATCGTTTATAACGGTGGTATACAAAATAGTTTCCATGATTGGAGTGGTTAACGTGACATTTTATTTTGCGATGAGGAAAGGTTGCGTTACGAGGCCAATAGGCCGAGAGGCGTAGCCCTATAAGCAAAATAAAACCACATTGACCTCGTGTGTCATACACTATATTTCAGACAGCTTCACTGACTCATTTTATTTTAAATTAAATACACAAACGGCATAACGATACATCGAGGTTAGTAATATCTGATGCTGTCGGGCGAATTTATTTTGTTTTCTTTGTTTCATTAACAGATTCACCTGAACACTTGAGTATCCTCTCATTTTTAGCACTGGTTCCAAAAGTTGAACTTTTAGGACACGTTGCTGGCTCTTATATAACCGTTGTTACTAGGGGCTGTCTAAAAAGTGATGTTGCCTATCACCTATATCATATTTCGATTCGGGTTGAAGGCCCTTCCGTCCATCGCAGCGTCTGGCAAAAGTGAAACGCCCGGCGGGGCGCGGAGGCACAGCGGAGCAGCGGCCGTCAGGTGCGACGTGTGACGCGCATCGCAGGTGCGGGCGGGCGCGCGCGCGCGCGCGTGCACGCGTAACCGGTGACGTCAAGCGCGTGCGTCGCCTCCCGGAAGGCGGCGCCGCGGGCTGTGATCACGCGTGCGTCTTGCGCGCGCCGGCCGCCGCGCCGCACTTTCTCTAACGTAACACACGCGTGCGCCACTGGTGCGTGCACGGCCCGTGTGCGCCACACCCCCTCGCCGACGCCGACGCTGCCGTGGTGTAGAGCGTTTGCGAGGAAGGTGTGGCAGTACGCTGCTTTTTTCTTTTTAAGAATTGAAAAACTATATTTATTTGTGTTTAAAATTCTGTTTTTACTAAACGAATAATTGTCAAAAAATGAGAATCGTTAATTCAAATTTGAACCGGATGAGTTGATTCCGAGCATCAACTGCTCTCATTGCACTTCCTCTGATCGGAATGTCCTAGGGTTCGAGTACCAAAGGTCGCAAAGGTTTTTGACACCAACTAGACAGCGAGTTCGGATTCAGCCGCGCTGTTTAGACGAGAATTCTGGCAGCCGGCTGCTCTGATTGGTAGTTTTTCGTGGTTTTGTAGATCAATACTGGGTGAATGTTACCCCAACAACGGGCCACTGATCGCGCTTGATCTTTTTTTCTCTTTCTTGACCTATCTTCGCCCCTTTCTTACATACACACACATTATACAACAATGCATGCCAGAGACCACACATGGGCTTCGGATTTATTCCGGTGTCCAACTAGAGGAGATACCAAGAGAGGGGAATCCTGCAAACCGACATGTAGGTAGCTGCCGAATTTCACTTTCCAGCGGAGGGGGGACATCTTTCGGAGTAACATGCACTACACTTACATGTCTAATGACCAAGTAAGTGAAGCAACCTGAATTATAAATACTTTCTCACTCACTTTAGATGGAGCGCGAGTTTTCATTTCTGAGTTTGTTCTAATGTTGCAGCTGAGATGCTGTAATCAAAAGTGGACAACAATTATATCTTACATTCTTCTTCTAGAGACGTAAATAGCTCCTGGTTCATTTTCTCCCATGCCGATGTGGTAATAGGCGGGTCATTACGGTCATCCTAGCATTTTACCTTTTCCACTTGATACCATCATTACTGGTCATTACTATGTTTACTCTTGCAGATTGCAGACTCTCTGTAAGTCATTAGGTATGATGTCAACATATCCAAGTGTTTTAAACACAAGGTACACCTAAAGAAAACATCACTAGAAGACTGTTATCCAATATTCGTGCATGAATATTCATATTTTGATGAAAATGTAAATATGTGTACTCAGAGAATATTCATCCCATTTCTCATTTTAAAGTGATACGTCATAGGTAAATTCTTTAAATGTTTTTTGAAAGTTGTTAAAGCGAAATCTTTCGTGACCAGAGTCACTGGAATGTTCTTATTATCGCAGTAATGACACGTCATAAGCACAAACAATCATGACCCGGCAATTATTTAAACGTGTTCTGAGGATGGAATACGTAGCACTGTTTAAGTACATTTTTTCTTTATTGGATAGTTTTGGTAAATCTTTTAATCAAAGAACTTAAATTACTTTTCATTCCAGAATTATAAACGACTTTTTACGTTTCAAGAAATCGTATGATTTTGAATGACCTCGACGTCACTATAAAATTATTTCCAAACTTGTTAATGTTGTTATACAAAAAATAAGAATAACGAACGCAAAAAGTTTGTAATGTTATTTTATAACATTCGTAAAAATCTGAAAAATATTTCCTTACGTCTCTCGTTTTCAAAACTTATAATATTATCAATGCTTAATATTGTAAACTAGTAGCAAAATATACTATTATTGTAATGTATGAGAAAACTCAGCGCTTCATGAGATTCCGATCTATCAAAGAAGCAACATCTACTCGAGGGTCATCTAAACTGGCGCATTGTAGACGTTAAGAAGGCCATGGCATGACACCCACAACGAGTTAAAGACAATTTTTGATTGATTTATTTATTGCTGCCATGTGCGTCAACTACTAGGGTTCCAAGTCGCCTAAGTGCACGTTACATCTCCGGAGATAGCGGTGTTCCCTCGCTGGAACGTGACAGCCTTCACGTCGGCTTGCATGGCATCTCTCTCAGCGGGCCACCATCCCAACCAGAAGAAGGTCTAAGCTCACGAATGGTCCCCTCATTTGTGGTAATGCAGTACTTGTATATGTGTATGCGTCTGTGTATGAGGTAGGAAAGAGGAAATGAGGAAGTAAAGATCGAGTACGTGCTCCGTTGTTTAGGGTACTACTCCTGCCTTTACCTGGTATTGATCGGATAAACCATGGGAAACATCCCGTCAGGGCAAACGGCCCCTAGTCGTTTCCAGTCAGTTCCATCCTTACGCAAAGTCGCGAGAGCATTCAGGCGGCCTTTTTTTTCCCTCCACGCGGTTCCTTCTTCGCCGGGTCCGAAGGGAGGTTCCTCTCACGCGGCGAGTGACTACGGCGTGGCGTGCCCGCAGCGGCCGTGACGCGGTGGCGCCGGCGACGGCGGTGGCGGCGAGCGCTGGCAACGCATCATCATCGCGAGCGGCGCACTCGCACGAAATGTAGGCGAATGCCGCAGCCGCCGCCGCTGCCTCGCCGGGCAAAAAGGTGGAAAGTGCGCGAGACGACGCCTGCCTCTTAATCGTTACCGGCGAACAAGACTTTCGTAACCCGAAAATAGGTTTCGAGTTACTTGCGTGCAGCCGGGATGCCGGCCTTCCGCTTCTCTGAAATATCAATTTAGTGAAATTCTCTCTAGTATATTATGAATATGCAGACTCACGTATTTTCATGATCATTGTCCTCAGATTCGTTTGTTATACTTCAATAATTGTTCAATAGATATTAGAAACAACTTTACAAATATAATAAAACTACCTTTTTTAGGTAGAGAACAACGTTACAGGTTCGAAAGTGAAGATTCATTACACAACACATATGTTTTTTTTAGTTGAAAATATCTCCGCTCGATGGAAAATCATATGCAATAAAGTTTCTTTATTCAGTATTTCCTGAAGAGCACGGCATATTGACTCAAAGAAGTTTAACATCACGCTATCAAACACTTTCATCGTCATGTAAAAACAAAGTCGTGAAATGAGTTACATAATTTTATGCGCTGACTCACACGAACCTCATAGAGAGGAAGCACGATTTTTGATACCTAAAAAGCAAAAAATATAGAAAATCTCTCTGAATATCACACCTTTCCGGCAAGATGTATTCACATTGCAAACTACTGTTCAGGCACTGATGAGCTGAATAATTTCACCGTGCTCTCTGTTAGTTAATGTTATTGTCTCGGCGTTCCATAGCACATGTTGTACGTAACATGTGTTTACGTTTTATAAGCGTGTTTATAAGTACATGAAATATTAATGAGCATTTTTTTGTAATTTATCTTTCGGTGCATCAAGCGAAAAGAATGATTCGTACTGTGAGATTATTGCCTTACCCTGCATGATACATAAAATGAGGTAATTCTAGACCGATTCAATCCGAGACCACACGCAAACAGAAAATCATAAAATCACACCCCATGGGATTCCGTAATACGTTACGTGTGTTCAGAACAAAAAAATGTGTGATAATACAACTTCTTAAACAAACACACGATAAATTGCGAACATTGTACTCATAGATAATGTACATTGTAAAACAAGCCGTTAAGTCAGCAATAGATATTTTGTTACCTTCTTAAATGTCAGCTGGTATCATGAAGACTTAATTTACCATGACTGCTCTTAGCTCAATTGCTGAGGGTTGGTATTGGGGTCGTCAAGGTATTAGGCTCAGGAGGGCAGATGAAGGGCGGAGGGCGGAGGAGACCTGCTGAATGTCACGTAGCTAATGACCTTCAAGATAACTTTTTCGCCATCGAAGGGATATCTCCTGGAAAGTCAGCGCCACATCGAAAATACTAATCTGAAAAGGGAATTAAAATAATTTTAATTAAATGTAAAGAATTCGTTGAGAAAGAAACAATTTAATTAAGACTAAGACAGTATTTTCTGAACGATGCTGATAACATAACATCAAAACTGAATATATTGAAAATTAATTTATTTTGCTGTGAATTGAATTATCTTTTTTAAAACATTAATTTCCTTTCCTTTCGGACTGTATAGATTATCGAGTTTTTTTAATTTACAGTAATATCACTGTATTGTGCTCATCCCATATTATCAATAGCGACGCAGCAACGATATTTTGTTGCTTATCATTTTGACTTGTGCCTGAAGATACATTTATATACATCCGTTTACTCAATTATCCTAATATTTACAATATAACTCTGTGAACTTAGTACATTCTAATATGAAAACTATATTATAGTGTTAATTTATATTTAATTTACTGGCTATCTATTGTAATTTTAAACAATTCTTTGGATAACGTGAATTTATTCTTGATGGAAATAAAGGTGTACGGACAACGTTGAAAGTTATTTCACGTGAACAAGATTATATTTTGTCCTTTCGAGGGCAAAAATGTTTTGGGTTATCTAAGGCCACTAATTATTTGAGAATATGAGACTGAACCGAGTGTGAACTAGGGATTTTCAATTATACGAAAATGAGTATATTATTTTAAATATGACGTTATTTCTTTATTTGTCTACCAATACGATATTTCAAAAAATATTAGCCGATCGAAGGTTGTGAAGTAGATAAATCAGAATTATTTTAACCTGAAGGAATATAACTGAGGGAAGACAATCACAAAATTAGAGCTACACATCGAAGTCTGCAATGTACGGAGAGTGAGAGATCAACGCCAATAGACGGTACAACTTGTATATTACAACGGCGGACCAAGCAGCAACAGAGGCAAGGTGACTGAATAACCTCTGCGGGGGTGGAACCTTCCGCAGTCAAAAGAAGGGCAGCATCTGCCCGCCTAAACACGGCCGTTCTAAGCAGCGAGACGTATCCACCCCTAGGGGCTGAGAGGCATGCCTGAGGGTGAATGGTCGCCCGCCCCCTGCGCCCTACCTGACCTCGACCATCTGCTCGGCTTGCCCACCCACCAACCACCCTCGTCGTCCGCGCTGCGACCCCTGAGACGACCACCGGCGCACAACCACACTGCCACCACTAGCGTGTAACCCTGCATCGTCCCGGTGCGCCGGCAATCAACGAACGGACGCTGTACTTCTGGGGCAAAAAAAACTCGCTCTCAGGTAAGAACAAGTAAAATTTGAAGCAGTAAAATGGAAATGTACAAATGATGGCACTTACGAACGTAATGAACGTAAAGCTAACAATAAAACTTAATTAACGGAATATGCGACGAAATTCCTGAAAATGGACAAGACAGATATGAAGACAAAGAAGGTACGAAAGAAAATTGGGTGTAACAAGTGTCGTTTCTCGGTACCATTAAAGTATTCCGAAACCAATTTCGCAAAATCATTACCATGTTCGCTACTTATCTTCATTCAGTGACGGTCAAGATTCAGTGCTGAATTTCTGGGAATAGTGCTTTAGTGGACGTAGGTAATTGAGCTTGAAGGGTGAAAAATACATCGGTTATTGCAATTTGTCAGTAATCTCTTTCCAACTCTGGGAGGCCACCGCTGTTTAGAAGTGCTCAGTGAGAGGTGCTTTTTGCCTTGGACTTAGGATCCTAGAGTTTGCATAAGGTAAATTATGGCTTGGTTTTGGGGGAAGAGAAGCATTCTAGACTTATTACTCTTAAGAACGAAAAAGATCATTGTAATAGCTCTGTCCTAACGATGATAAACGTATCATATGATGGCTTTCTATTGCCCTCATCTCGTAAGTCATAAAGTGAAATGTATTACGTGCGTTACAAACACAACATACCTACCCATGAAAATAATGACTCTGCCGAAGTCGATTCCTAAGTTAAGGGTAATGGTTGTGAAATCACATAGATGAGAAATAATTTTATTTCTATTATATTTCTTATGTTTCATACTTATTATCATAATTCATTCAAAAAGTAAGTTCGTAAACATACTATTCAAGGATGATTGGTATGTGTACTATTACCAGAATTCACCTTGAACTTGGACTGAACGCAAAACTGCAGATTCACGGACAGATAAGCTAACTCGAATCAGATGTGTGGAGGCACAAACTCTCACAGTCTTATTTCTTCATGACTAGCTGCGCGAACTCTAAGCGCCTTGTACGCAGTGTACATCCATGTGATGCAGAATTTGAGAAAGAAGTGAACTCTCCGCAACCGTACTCACAATCGCTTCTTTGAAGAACGTTAGGCTGATTAGAAACCGCCCTCCACTCTTCCCGCCAGTTAGCTTTTCTCTTCTGTTTTAGAAGGAAATGCCATCAATTATTTGCTGTTATAATCGAATTCTGCAACCTCGATGGGTGAATGACGATCTTACTGGCTTCTCAACCACCGAGATCTTGTATATTTCCTCTAGAGTGTGAGATTAAGTTAAGAATGCACCTAAAATAGGAAAAGAATGGATAAATGGATTGAGGAAATTTTATGAGGAAAGAAAGACAAAGTAAAGAATTTACATGTCATATGTGAAAGTGAGGAAATTGGTGAAATTAAAATAGCGACATTACACATTGTAATTAAGAACGGAGGTACTATTTATAATACAATGGAAGTGAAACTGAGTGCGATCACGGCTGAGATGCATGAATTTTAGAAGGAAGGAAAATTTACAGTGTTCATGTCGTATTTGCGTAAAAGATTTCCGATTAAATTAATTCCTCGGTCGATTCACAAAATCGAAATGTCCCATATTCATTTAATTGGGCCACGCCTCGCACAATAAACATAGGTTTTGGGGAGAAATTATAGCAGATACAGAACATATTGTACTAGTTTCCTTCATTATCACCACCGACCTGCCAAAGGCCATTCAGAACATCCGACTCGGAAGTCTCAATGCAAGTGTTGTCTTCCTGGACGATAACGCTCTGCTACATATGGCTCGGCTGATAACATCTTCTGCAGCGCTTCGGCTGGCAGGTATTTGACCATCAACCCCACTGACAGGAGCTAGTCCCCAACGATTTCTATCTTTTCTTCCGTCACAAATTCCTGCTCGATTAGCACCAGGCGTACCACTTCGACGCAGAATTGCAGACGGGTGTAATAAACTCGTACCTACCCCACGAGACAGTCTTTTACGACAAAGGGATACAAATATTGATCCCACGGTGTGTCATCTCACATTTTTGCTGTGATTACATGGGAAAATTGCGTAACGTGTGCTATACTTGGTGCATTTTTTCCATTATATTGTGCTTTTACACCAGCTAGGAAACCTACTTACTCTGGATGTGACTTGTACATCAACTATATAACCTATTTTTAAATAAGTTTGCGTATCAAATTAATCCACAATTTCTTTTACTAGTTAATCCACCGGATAATCATCACCGCCATTTCCCGCTATGAAAACATGCTCTGCACTTAAGGGAATAATAACCTTGGCCGTTGACGCTCTCGGAATCACTAATCAATCAACCAATTTATTTGTTACGTAATATTGTCTCTCCGAATATATCAATGAAATGTAACCGCTTTTCGAAAGGTGGAGGATACGGGATTCGGTTCTCGGGCGCGGCGGCCGTTGCGTTGCGCCAGCGCGAGAGCCCAGTTGCGAGAGGCGGCCGCCAGCGCCCGCGGGCAGGCGCAGAGACAGAGACAGACAGACAGGGACAGTGACAGTGACAGTGGCAGTGCCTGGCGAGGTGCGGCGGCCTGCAACGCAATCCTTTCAAGCTCGCCTTTCCACCTCCAGCTCCAAATGCGGCTCTTTTTTTCTAAAAATTTATTGCTTTACCAGAAACTACACCAGTAGCTGCGAGCGAAAAGGCCATGCCTTAGGTCTAAAGCGTGCCAGTGATCTGGAGATTGCGGGCCCGATACCTGTACGGGGTCAGGAATATTCTTGTATTTAACGTCGGTGTGTTTGTAACATTGTTACTTGTAAATCTTCTGAAAGTTATTTATCCGAATCCAGTCGAGTGACAGCCAACCGATCCTACCACTTTTGTGAAACAAAACTTTTTTTAAAGAAATAACTTATTTATTTAACAGACTCGTCGTTTTACATTTCATAAACCAACTCAAAATTACGGAGACACTTCGATGCTTATGGAAACTTTTGAAATCACATCCAGATCTCTATTGATGAATCTGAGGAACATTTTGATCCAGAATACTCTACCTGGTTGGTTATTCAGTCTTCTACGAAGTGCTCCAAGTTGTTAAGAAGGGACCAGATAACTATACCCCTTGATATTCTGATCTTAGGAGAGGGGAGACTTCCACCTAGGTAAGATCCGGGTTTTGGCCCAGGGCGTGAGAATGTGACACTTTTTCATTGTTAAATTATTAAATAGGAGAGTCCTTAATATTTGATTGTCTATCGAAGTTAGATCTGGAAGTGCAGGCTACCTTCAGTCTTCGTGTGTAGTATAAACTTGCAAAATACCCGGCGTTGACTAGTCTTTCTTCATAACCAATCCTTGTGAAAGAGGAAAAAATATCGATTTAATATAAATCACGATATTTAAGATTATTTTTAATGTAGTTGGTTCAAATTTTAACAAAAAAACACAATTTCCTTTCATTTTATTGTACAGTACGTTGCTTTTATATTAAAAATGTTTATCTTATGGACTGCTACTGGCCTCTTTGGATTATATTAATACCAGTTCTACGTATGCCTACTGACCCCTGGTGGAGTTTATTAGGCACCACGAGATCTTAGCGAGAGGCGAAAAATTATGGTCGTCGTGTATCTGCAACTTATTTTCTAAATTATTTATTTTCTGCATATGTGTTGTGCTAATCTATACCAAACTTTGCAAGGTCACTGCGACAACCCTAAAAAAGAGCCAGTAAAATTTTGCATCTATTCATACTCTACTTTTTGTGGTATCGATGGCGATTACACGTCATTGAATTCACTTCTATTAGTATTGATTATCCTTCAGTTAGACCAAAGAAGAAATCCTCGAAACATTTTACATCTCAATACAGGTACGACTTATCTTGACTCACTTCTCTCCCGTAACTACTCTCTATGTATTTTGACTTACACATTGCGTATTCTTTTCAAATTTGGTTTATCCATATACGTATGCCTTAGAGGAGAAAAAAACCGATACACACACATTGTCTCAGACCCAAACCCGCCTGCGGTGGCGGTCACCGCAGTGCAGCACAATGAAGGCGGCGTCCACGCCCCGGCGCGCAGGTCGCAGTGTTCGGCGCGCTGAGTACTTCTGAGAAACGCAGGCCTCCGGATGCCCGGCACGTCCACACGCCGACGCGTAATGGCCCCCGGCGTCCCCTGGGGTCAGCCACCGCTTTACGTAATGGAGCGACGGTCCCTCACTCTCGTTTCACGCTAAGAGAGCTTGGGTTGCGCTGCGGGCAGTTGACTCAATGACTGCTCTTAGAACTGTCTGGCGAGCTCTGGGCGAAGTACTATTCCAAGGGTGTAATAAAAAATTGGAAGAATGAGTTTCTACAAGACGGATCTAGAACTCGTATGATTGTAAGGCGATGAATGACTTAAGAAATATATGTGCAAGTTATGATCACACTGTAGTTATTTTATTTTTGGTGACTATTTTGTTCATTAAGGACTTCTCCACAAAAAATGCAACCTGTGCATTTATGTATAATTATCAACATAAAGTTTATAAAATAAGATAAATAATATGTAGAAATAATATATTTGTTTGTAAAAAATTGAATTTATTCATTAACATAACTTTAAAAAATATACCTTGAGTGGCCAGATCAAAATGAATAGCATTTTTGGATTTGGCTATATACATGTAGTCAGTTTAAATCCTTCTGACCTCGGTGCCCTTATTATTTATAATTATTTTTATTATTGTTGTTATTACTTTATTAAATTGAACATATGTTCATTAGAAAGGCGGTGCCCCACATTAACCCTCACTTTCCGCGCATCCACTCTCAACTCTTCACCGTCTATTTGTTCGCTTCGGGTTCATCCCGAGTCTTCAACAACACCGCCATTTATTACGTTCTGCCCACATCCATCACTTAATTCTTGTTTTCCTTTTTGTGGTGCACTTAGCGCCCAGAGCATTCAATACGCTTTCCAACAATTATTTAGCATGGGTCTTCTTCTATTTGCCGGCACATATCTTTAAACCAGACCCTTAAGCGTTCTGCTCTCAATTCCTCATGAATTACACGTATTCCAAACTAACACTTTCCAGGAGCTTTACGCACGTTTCCACTTTATTTCGCTCCTCCAACTTGTTTCACACGCAACCCAACACGAAATCTAACGGTTAACTGAAGATGGTGGGTAAAAGAGTAAGGTTTGGTAGCTTGCGAAATTGTAATTATATGCAAACAAAACTGAATCCTCATGATGGTTAGTAAAAGTATACGGCACAAAAGTTTTTTTATGAAAAAACAAACAATTGTGCTGTTGTGTGGTGATGAAGGCAGACACAATGGCGTTGTGAACACACGAAACATTTTTGCAGGAAAATAAGTTGGTTTAGGAATTGGGCCAAGTCAGAAGCTGACAAGTTTTTACGCTACTGCTGCGGGCGTTATACAATAGCAGCAACACAAGCGGGCTGCAGAGCATAGGAAATATGATGGAGCAGCAAATGAGCTCATACCAGCAGGAGAATTGCCCAATATATGTGGATAAGTGAAAATACCCTCGCGTCAATTCGAAATACCAGGAAGTTTCAATTTGTTTCGTAGTATGCATTAGAGGAAAAATGGAGACAAGAGAACAACAAATACGACGTAAGGACATTTAACTAAGTTTTTAAGCCATATTTTCAGTTTTGTTCATATTTTAAAACCTGAATAGGTTTTGCATTATATGCGGACTGATTAGCCAATATGTTGTACATCATTCCTCAAGTTCTTAAAGTTTACAAGAAATTGAAATTGTAGTAGATTTGCGTGTTTTTCATTGTAAGTTATTTAAAATATACAGTACGTGTGTTCTGATATGACGTTGCTCTAAATCAACAGTTTATGGTCACGCTAGAAACACATTAGGAGAAATGTGTAACTGTTGTACACTAGCACGTTTTCTTACCATAAGAAGACGATATTAACGATCAGGAGAGCACGAACGTTAGTTATGTCATGCAGAAACTCAAACGGTTGCAACCCATCTATCATTTGGAGCCTAAAAGGAATGACACGGGATATGTTCAAACATTAAAGTGACAGGTAATGAGATTATGGGGAAATATGTTGCACAAGTACTTTGTTGCCTACGTATTTGGAACATGCTAACCTACCAGTGCTTTTGAGTAAATTGAGGAGCACACTGTTGATTACTTTATGAATCATCTAGAATTACAACCAATGTAATAACTAGATGGTAATATGATACAACAAAAACATCGATTTCCTCTCTCTCATACCTGAAGTAGTAGACAAATCACAATATATAAAATCAATAGTGCAACAAATTGATAAACAATACAAATAAAATATATAAAAAGAAATAATTGAGAAGCTCAGGATAATAACGGAAGATCCCAACCGATTTCGCATTTTCAGTTAGAACAATCACGGTAAACACCTGCCATCTACCTAGCATATGCTGAAATATCAAACGAATTGCTATATGGCAAAAACCTTAAATTCCATCTTCAAAAGTTTGTCGAGAATTAAAATGTAAGTGAACGAAAAGGGGAAATATAATTTTTCTAATAATAAACTGCGGTTGGAATCTGCGATTATTATTCTGAACGCCTCAATTTTGACTGAACGATACAATTTTTATACAAAAGTATGCAAGAAGTCTATTTTCGGATAATTGTCACAAGGAATACTACGAAATCGTTCTACTAGTGTGATATTCATGATAGGATTTTGATAAATAATTCTTGACATTCACTGCCAGTTCGAAAAAGATGAATTGGAAAACTTTTTACCAAGGCGATCTGTCTGTCTTTCTATTTCTTTTCTAGTTTTACGAATAATAATATACCCTTAAGATACTTTGCCATAATGTTGATAAATACGGTATTCAAAAATGGCTTTTCTTCTAACTTAAAAGGTATCCGAAAATCGTTGAATCTTATCGTGAACTAACGACTGTGTGTCGATATCCAATTTCCAGAAGCACTTTATATTTTGGAGACATCTAACTTTGTTAATAAGCTCTTCATTTGAATATGATTATTTGAGATCCTGTTTTTTGTTAGCTTCCCTGACAACAACCCCAGGACTTACGTAATACAACCCGTGAGGCATGTTGGCAGGAATGAGCTACTCAGATGAAATAATCTTACGAAGTCATCGGTACCCTGCAAATTGAACTGCGCCGTTGTCATTCCATTGGTCGAAATAGCGATCGAGTCGATAATCGAGAGTGGTCTGTCCTCCTTGAGCGCATCGCTCCGTCTGGCCCTCGACCTGTGGGTCACGGCCGAGATCGACCTAATGAGCGGCAGGCGTGAGAGCGGCGCAATCGGCTCAAAGCGCCAATCAACGCGTCTGTCTGTCGCAGAGCAATTAGCGGAGAGGCGGTGTCACAAAGTCATCGCGCAATTAAAGGCCTTACATCCATCACGCCTAGCGGCGAGAGCGCCAAAGTACTCGAGGACACTAGCCCACGAGACCACACCGAGTGTCGAGACGAGTTGCGGAGACAGAAATGCATATGTTGTTTAGTTCTTATCCTTAAGATCGGTCTAATATTTTTCAGATACTATAGCCCGATTTATCATGATCGACATGATTTAAAAAATGTTAATTAGTAGAGAATGAGAGAGAGAGAGAGAGAGAGAGGGAGAGAAAGAGGGGGGCGTACGAGAGTCAGAGAGAATGAGTGAAGCAATGAGAGTGAGAGTACGAGAGTGTGAGAGAAATAGAGAGGGTGAATTGTAATCACTGCGAATGATTGAGTTGCAGATGAAAGGTGATATCAAAATGAAGAGAGGGAGTGTGTTCATTAGATCTCATATATATTTATTGCGGGCGAGCATATACACACACTACAAACCTCGCCTGACTGCGTCTTACAAAACAGATGCACCTAACTCACATTCACACTCGATGCGAACACATGCAGACGCAAACGTGCACACGTGTAATAAACACATGCACACATGCACGTACACTCACGTACGTCCACACACACACACACACACACACACGCAGACACCCTACGTGGCGCGCAATCCCCGGTGCAAGCACGTGCCGGTGTGACAGGTCGTCGGGGTCCCTGACAGGCGCGTTCGCCCCACGCGCTCTGCCGAGTGGCGAAAGCGACTGCGGGGAGTGGCACCCGCCACCCTTTCGCGCGCCACGCACTTTCACTACGCGCCGTAAAAGGGTGGCGCAGCGCGACGTGGCACCGCCTGAGGTGGCGCAGGGCATCGTCTGATGCAACTGCGGTGTCTCTGAACAGGAGGTACTTGACTTCGCGGTGGCAGGATTTCCGACACTTATCTTGCCACATTGACGTGTCAAATTTAGCCCTGTTTGGAGAAGACTAATACTCTAAAAATGGCCCACAGATCCCGTGCGGTATTTTCGTCTTCGTCCTTGTCATATCCATACTCCTTACTTACACACAAATACTCTTACATGAACTACAATACAAAACATATCGGGAGACCAGGCGGAATCTTAGTGCTTGTTTCGTTTGGCAGCGGTGCTCCGCCGCGGGAAGATACCTGGAGAGGGACGCACGACGTAAGCGCCGAATCTCACCATCTGCAGGAGAAGAACACCACGAGGGATAAAAACATTCACGACAATAACGGGGTTAATGACCATAGCAGTGACCGTTGCTCTGGAGCAATAATCAATTGTGCCGCGGGTGTGGGAGGAGCAGGCAGTGGGTGCCGTATGAGGAGCGTGGGGTGCCGCTTCAGCGTGTTGAGCATGAGGGTGGCGCAGTGGGCAATGGAACGAAACGTGTTGACGCGCGTTGCGTGGCGCGAGGCGGGCGGGGCGGCACAACTGACGCCACGGAGCCGTATACTGAGGGTCGCGGGAAGACGGAGGTTGAGGAGGAGCAGAACGCGAGGCATTAATCGTAAGGCAAGGTGTGCGAGGAGAAAGGACACGGATCGTAGTGTACCGGGATCGAGGCCCCGAAGGGGTGAGTCATGGAACATGTAGCGTGGGACACGGTGCAAAGGAAAGAGGCAGATTCGCGTATCGGGCAGGAGGAGTGGTGTGTATGCGTGGGAGTCGGTGCGGAGTGCAGGGAATGGGGAGGGGGGAATGGTGAACGGTAAGCTGGGAACGGGGAGGAGGGCATGGGTAGCGGGGCGCGACTCGTGAAGTACGAAACGTGGGGCGCAGTCCGCCAGAGGCGAAGAACCGCGGGGAAGGCGCGAGTCATGGACTGCGTGACGAGAGGGGCGCAGGGGGCGAGGAGCAAGACGTAGACGCAAGACGGGAGCGTGGTGTGAGGGAGCGATGAGGAAGGCTGGGTCCACGAAGCGGGGATATTAAGGAGAGTGGCGCGGGGAAGGCGACGTGGGGAGAGTGCAGGCGAGTGAGTGGGTGCCGACTGACGGCTGACAGCGACGGTGATGAATACGTGCTACGTGAATACGGGAGGGAGGAGGCGTCTCAGTTGCAACAGGAGGAAAGCCACCGCGAGATACAAGCGGATGCCTCTCTTAGCTGGCAGGTTGGAAGTATGGACTCCTTTTGTGAGCATTGCTCAAAGCCACTTTCGAGAAATACAAATTTCTTGAAATTCGTGAGTCACATTTGTTATATGTTACTCTCTAATTACACTCATTTTTTTTCAAACTAGATGTAAATTGGTTTCGAATGGAAACGTAGAAGCTGACAGAAGGTGTGACAAACGAATTTGTTTTCAAAGAAGCCTATTTTATAGTCTACGAACAATTTGAAAATAAGATAAAATATTGACTTTCAACTCTGTAACCAAGATTTGTTTCCGAAAGAACGTCGTAAAAGTTAAGTAAAGGAAAAAACATTCTCCTCTGCTGGTTGAAACTTTCCCGTCTTTCAATCATTACTAATTGTTTCTTCTTCAAGCTTATTTTCTTTATTGAATGAATAATTTTGCAATTAACGAATTTTGTTGGGGAGGGATTCTGAGGAAACTGCAAGTTCGCGGTTCACTTAGTTGCAGGACAGGCGCCGTGATGCCACCACGATATTCAATCAATGTGTTAAGTAAGGTTCGAAAGGAATTATCCTGAAACTTGAGTTGTATACGATAGATACCACTTTCTTACAATTTAAGTTTTTGATATTGGATGGAGATTGAAACCTACTTTTTCTTCCCAGTGAATGTACTTGCACTTTCTAAACACAAATTAGGAATAAGTATGTCACAGGAAAGTAAATCTGTATTGTTCGATAATATCGCATTTCCTTTCAATTTAATATACCATAAAATGTCTCTAAACCTTATAATTTTATAAATACTTAATGCTGGAGGAAACAGACACCTGAACTTACGGTCTCTAGTTATAACAACGTGATGAATGTGTTGTTTGCGGCCGTGTCTAATGGAGAAGGCAGGTGGAAACGCGAGAGTTGACCTCCGCTGTCGCGGCTCCTGACCGTTGCGTCGTTGGACACGCGCCACGTCCAAATTCGGAGGGCGGAAGTCGGTGCCGTTTGCAACTGTGTGACTTAACGCTGCCCAGCGTAGGTTGATGTTTGCAGAGTGATATCACCAAGCTACTTCTGGTAGCATATAATAATATGAAAAGCAGCATATGAAACACAACCTTCAGATAAATCAGCAACTCGCGAACTACTCTCTCTCTCTCTCTCTCTCTCTCTCTCTCTCCCTCTCTCTCTCTCATCTTCGGTCATATTTTCCTATTGTATCTCGAGAATAAAGAAGCACGTTAGATGTTTGTATCAATTTTCATGATTTAAATTTTAAATCAATTAAACGGCCTAATATTTCTATTATTATTATTATTATTATGAAAATGAATATGGTTAATAATTGAGTTAACGATTAATTAAAAAATTGCATTTTTACGTCGCATAGTGACTTAGAGCTTCACTTTCACATTATAATGAAAGTTAAATTTGAAATAAGGACTAATTTTCTTGATGATTTCTCAGAAAGAATAGAGGAAGCATCTTAATTCAGAAATGTTTAGGTAAATGTTGCAATCCAGATGTTGAAAGATCCTGTCTTTTATTGCCTTTCACTAGCCCTCGTTAGCATTTCTGGCGATATTTCTTCTCGCTCTGGTCACTGGCTGGCTCCAGGCAACCAAACGGTCATTGAACCGCTACATTTAACACTCCGTATTCGGAGTTTGTTTTCAGTGGAACGAGAATTCCTGATTTCGCTTCTGCAGTTTTAATGGTGACCACTAGCACGCCGATTTAATAGCTTCCGAGTCAAAACAAATCTTCAGCTAGTGGTATGAGAACAGAGAAAGTGCTAGATTAAATATCTGATATAGGAATGGATTCCTGCAATGAGTGGATATCGTTGAGCATATGTTAAGGTTGTCTTAACGAAATTTAATTAGGGAAAATATTTTGTAGACAGACAACAGTAAAAGCGGTTTCTTTTAAGTCAGACATTTCGTACAAAAATTTCAATTTTTAGTACTAAAAGTGAGCCGGTGCTCACATATTCAGATAAAACTGTGTATTATACGAAGAAACCAAATATTTTACTACTTCAGCTAATTACCATTAAAGTAAAATAGAACACGATTAAGTGATTTATACAGTACGTGAATTAAAATGAAATGAGACAGTGAGTTCTAAAAAATAGTTAATGAAGTATGTGGTAAAAGTTATGTTATTTTGCTAAAATTACGCCCTTATGTCTATCGGCTTCGTGTTGCAATATTTCGTACTCGCAAAATAAAAAGTTTTTTGCACTAGTCATATCATAAACAACTATTCTGTACACAATGTAGGATATTTTCTTGTATTCTCTATTGTCGCGAGTTGAGGGGGAGAGGGGGACCTCTAGCAACTCGTGCAGGGGGAAGTAAAGAGAGTAGTCTTAAAATATGTTTAACCTGCTCACCTGCTTAGTGGACCCATCGTCCTGGGAGTGAGTGGCGAGACGACGGCTGGCTCCGGCAGGATGCAATAGGTACAAAGAGGGGCGAGGTGTGAATCCCTCGCCATTTTATAGCCTCGGAACGCTGGCGTCGGCAAGAGACAACTGGGTCATTCGCCGGCGGCAGCGTGTTGCGAGGGCCGGAAAGCCATATCGCAACACTATTACCTTTATTTAGATATTTACCAAAACTTTATATATTTATTGTAGTATTATTCTTGAAATATTCTTCCAAAAAATGTACATCTATAAAAAGGAAAGAAAAGTTCATTTCTTTTATTACTCTATATTCACTTTAGTTCGGCGTCTTTCGTATTAAATGCTACGTTTTAACTGTATACCCGGATTAATTTTATGTATAACAATAAATTATCAACAGCAATCCTTTAAGTAAAATTATAAATAAAAAAGAACCATCGTAAAAAACATTGATCAAGAGCCATTGTAGTTGACTGACGAGAATGTGTAGCTCATCCTTGACAACGAGAGATAAAAAAATGTTGGAAAAAGACACGTTTTCCTTTTTACAATGCAGCACATCGATCATCATCCTTAGTCAGTTCAGGGCCTTGCATAATGCAGCGATTGGTCGCATCCGAGACAGCGTCGCGGCTTCTTTTGTCAGGGCGAAGGGCGTCGCGGCGCATCGCGTCTCCTTCCTCGCAGCCCCGCCCTCGGCGACGCCTCCGCCTCCTTCCCCGCCAGCGCCCGACCGGAACGTGCTTACTGGAGAAGAACGCGAGGCTCCCTTACGTAATTCAGGCGACCGAAGCAGCGGGCGGAGCGGAGAGGGCGGAGGGCGGATGCGGGTGATAGGCTTAGTCCGCTAGAATCGAGACGGTTGGTACGCAGGAGGGAGGGTGTGTGAAGAAAAAACGAAACTCCGCGAAAGGGATGGAGTGATTTTGAGTGACGAGAGGAACCAAAAGAGGCGATGCAAGGGGAGTTTTGGCGGGCAATGGTGTGAGGTTGGGTGGAGTGGCGGTGCGTAGCAGGATGCGCCACGGCGGAGTGGGTAGGACGGAGCGGGGTGGGAGGAGACGTGACGAGGGAGGAAAGAGAGGAGCATGGATGTGTGGTAGAGATTAGTGTGGCGTGCAGTCAAAATGGCCGTTATGGGTTGAGGTGGGTGAGCTAGGATGTGGTGGATTGATTTAGGATATAATGAAAAATACTACTTCATGACAGAATTTTCAAAAGTGGGTGATTAGGCCGAAGAAGAAAATGTAGTATAGATAATAAAGAAAAGGGGAGGGAAGAGTATCGAGAAAGTTAAGCCTAACAATTTGGTTGAATTAGTATTATAGGAGCATAAAGGGAGAGCAGAATTTGGGGATGGTGGATGGTGAGGTGGATACTTCGTGGCGATTACTGATATCATCTTCTTCACTGCGATCTGGCACACACACACACACACACAGAAAGAGAGAGAGACAGACAGACAGACAGACAGACAGAGAGTTTATGTGTGAACGCAGTTAAATATCCCGAATTATGTTTTACTATTTCAAAAATGAATGAAGGACTAATGAAGGACTTTAGAGAGACTAATCTGTCACTACAGAACTCATAAAATTTCTGTTTTTGTAAAAGAACGAATGATGTCATGAAGATGAATATGTTCAGTCAGCATCTGATATTTATCAACAACAATGTTAGTCGAAAGAACTGTTATATTTTCTACACAAATGAACAATTATTCGAAAATATCAAGAATAATTAATTATTTTCATTTCCTACCTTACACATTCCATTACAAATGCAATATAATGAACAATCGTGTAATTTTCTAAATTTAAAAACGTGTATTATTCCATCAATCCAATGCTCGAGAGAGTTTCTAAGATTCATAATCAGCCATCGAATCCGACGCGTTAAATCATCTGAAACCTCATCCGCAGAAAGGGAGAACGCTTCCCTCAACGGAGCATTCTAATTATTCAGATGAGCCGTTCCGAGAAAAACACGGCCCCGCGCGTCCGTCGGAAACGCGCGCTCTCGCGGGCCGCCGCTAAAATTAAAACAGCCGAGTGACGTTAATTAACGAAGCGCGCAATGCGTTTGTGGAAAGCAAAACAATTTCAGCGGAGCGAAACATTACGCGGAGACCGCCCACACGTAAATTCCACGGGCGCGAGGCCGGGCGGCTCGTAAAGCAGGGGCCGCCCGCCCGCCCGCCCGTCGCCCGGGCGACGCCGAAGAGCAAACCCGTGTTCGTCGGGGCCACCGCGCCTCCGGAGTCTGGCCGTCGCCGCGGCAGGTGCCCGAGAGGGCACAGGCGCCATTGCGATTACGCGCATCCGGAAGGATAGGCCGTGCTTGAGTGCGGAGCTTGTTTGGGAACTCTAGGCTAGAATGCGAGAATGATTGGATGAGATTCTGGATGTGTGTATGCGCGCGAGAGAGATTGGTGAGAGCAACAGCAAGAGTGGTGTGAGGAGAGGTTGGAAGAGGAACGAGGAGAGGGAGATAAAATAATGTGCGAGTGGGTAGAGCGAGAAATAGAGGAATAGAGGAAAGATAATTAGAGGGGAAAGGAATGAAGGGGGATAGAAATAGAGGCAGGTGAGAGCCTGAGTGAGGAATGAAGACAAGCAAGAGAGGTGAAGGGGAGAGAGTGAAGGGAAGAGGAGAGGAGAGAAGTGGGGTGAGAGAGGTGAGGTGAGAGTGGCGAGTCCGTGAGAGAGGATGGGAAGCGTGAGAGGGGTGGGCAAGCGAAAGACTGCTGAGGGCAAGAGGGGTCTGAGGAGAAGAGACAAGGACTGGGGGAGTGAATGGTGAGAGATAAGAGGATAGGTAAGTTTAGAAAAGTCAGAAGTGAAATGAGAATGCGATTAGGATAATTAACATGGAACGGAGAGAAGGTGAAGAGAAGCTGATGAAGACATGAGGACAATGAAACAAGGGAAAGAGAGGAATTGTACAAAGTTTTGCTAAATGCGTTCATTTGAATAGAACGATATATTTTTAGCGCATCTTCAAATTTTTCGCATTCAGCGCCTCTTACAAATAATTGTAATACATATTTTAACTTATACTTTTAATACTTATATATTACGATTATTGATTTACGACTATTATTTCGTTTGATTAATTTCTCATGAAATATATTACAATATGAGTTGAAGATCGTAAATGTGCATTATCAGATTATTTAACTCGTGATTTAGGAATGAAAGCTGCAAGAAAAATAATTGTTGATGCGTGAAATCATATGTTGCTTTAGAAGAGCAGGACATTTGGTAATATAAAATGAATATTCACTTACAATTTTAATAGTAATAATTCGAAACTTTAATCATTTATACAGGACTTTTGTCATTTGTAAGTTTTCAAAGCCTAAATGCTTGAAGGGGATCTCACGCCTTTTACCAATCGCGGAAACACCTTTAAATGGAAAAATTATTTTATTAATTGAAGTGGTTTTCACAAGCAACGACACAGGTCCAGTGGTGACTAGTCATCCCATCTTCACAAGATCTACCAAAACATCCTCATTTACATCCGCAAACATGGTTTGAAGATTCCCCCTAAAAACACTCTTATTGCTAATGGTAAAAGCATCGAAACAAGAGTCCTCCAATCGATGTATCCTCGATATTTCGTGATAGCCTTCTGTTGCCTCCGGTTCCTTCCAAGGATGACTACCGGCCGCTCCCTCTTAGAGAGTAGGTGAGCTACTCCATTCGGCGATATACTCGTAGCATGTTGTCATTCTGCCAAGATCCAAAGAATTTTGTTTCCGGGTGAGAACATTACCATAAACTTTATATTTAAGCATATACAACTTTGAAAAATAAAAATTTAGGAAAAAAATCATTTTCTCAGATTTTCTAGCCACATATCGTCATACTAATAATTATTTCAAGTTAAATATATTTTTAAAAGTGTAAAATATCATAAAACACCTATCCTACATAGCAGATAAATCCCTTCGTATATCTAAAAATTTTCATGAACGATGGGATTGTGAGAAAAATGTGATCAAGGTTTTAAAAGTTTAAAACTTTCGAAATTTTCGAAAAAGTTTTACTAAAATTTGAATCTAAGCCATATTCTTACACTCCTTTTACTCCATTTCAGCAGGATACTTTTTGAACTGTGTTAAGGAAAGATGACTGATTCTCTCTCTCCCTGTATCTGGAAACGAAAAAACCGCGCTGGGGTACCTCAAGGGCCCGGCACGGGGTCGTGAAAAGGGGGCGGGGGTAGGGTGCTCCGGAAGCACGGTGCGCGCGCAAAGGGCGGAGGGCGCGAAGGCGAGACGCGAGCGAGGGCGAGGGCGCAGGTGGGCGTGGGCGCGGGGCGGCGAGGCATGAGCAGGGGGGCGGGGGCGGGGGCGCCGACGTGTGACGGCACGGGAGGTGTCGAGTGTCGCCCGCTGACTCACGGCGTCTCGCGTTCCTCGCGCTTCTACCTTCGCCTTCGTCCTGCCCTGGCCGCCTGCCCGGCGCTCGCCTCCTGGAAGACGGAAAAGCCTCGCGGATGTAATCGATCCTCGAACGGGGAGCGGGAAATATAATATTTGGCACGGTATGTTTGACCTCTACCGGTCGGGCAACGCATATAATTTATTACGTGTACAAACAATACGTAGCTGATATTTCAGGAGTAAAGATGCATTTGCGCTCTACTGGGTAACTGAAAACCATGTCAGCATTCTTTGTCAGGAAGCTATAAATTCTGTCAGAAGTGAAACCATGGGATGATCACATGTCTCTTCATATTTTTTTATCTTAATGGGTATTAAAGAGTTAATTGCAATCTATTATAAAATCTGCATGATTCAACAAATTCCCACATCTACCTTTTAAAAAATCAAAACTTCACAATCGAAAAAATCCAATTATCTCTCATTTTACAAGCTCATCATAGCAATCATTAGTGAAAAAAACTTTATCGCATTTCAGTTTAAACATAAAAAATAATGTTTCAATTAAAATTTGGAGAGTTATTTCAGCGTTTTATTTTTTCCTTTTTCGTTTTCATCTGAAATGCAGCTTTAAATTCCCAAGAGTGAAGTACTGTTTCTAAAAGGATGTTTCTTACTTTTCCTTCCCTTTATCTTAATTATTATGTTCACAATTTATCTGCCGCTTTTCCAGACCTGGTCATTTCCAGCTGATATTAGGAAAAATGCTTGCAGATGTAATTGATCGCCAACGAGTAAGAAGGAAGTAGTACATTTTGTACTTCACATTTGCCCTCTGGGAATCCCGGGAAGAAACTGAAACAAAAAGAGGTTCGTATCACGACGTAATACGACCTTGGGATACAAGTATGTACTCTGAGACCCCTATTTTAACGATACACGCAAGAAGTCACATAAACGTTCATGCCAGCTTTTGCAACTACGTGTTTATCATTATTATTATAAAAGGGGAATCTGAAGGCGACGTAATGGTGGGACCTACCCCATCCACTGGGAGCATGGGCTTGATTCCCGACCTATTCATATGGAATTTGTGGTGGAGAAAGCGAGCTCTCGACGTGTTTTCTCGTAGTCCTTTTTCCTTGTTCCTGATTCCTTTTCCCTGTCATTCACTTGATCATCATTATCGCAGTGTACTCAATAGATTATCGTGGTGAAAAAATATTTTAATGTTGTAGTGTTACAAATGTACAATGTTAAAGTATAACCAATAAGTTGTTTTAATTAGATCCACTTGTACCTCTGGACTTATACACTACGTCAATTACCAGAGGTATCAGTTGTCTCTTTTCCAATGTAGATTTATTTAGAATCACTGAAAGTTTTTTTCAGCAAATTTAGTTAAAGTTGAAATTCAATTATTTTTAATGAAATCCTTAAAAAACCAGAACATCATATATGCGATAAGTGATGCCTTTCCACAAAACCTACTGCTGTTTTCATTGTTGCCGTGTAATTATGCTGAGTGACTGGTTTCTTTATTATTGACTAATGGATTTCTCACGTGTACTATCGTCTTCAGTGCTGTGTAATTTAACATTTATCTTTACAGGAACACAAGTAACGCATGCAAATCAGTCGAGTGGGTTCATTGGAAAACTTTTTACAGCGTCAATAGTTTTATGTCATTCAATACAGCTATTTGGGAAAATGACTGTCTTTACTCAGCAACTACGTACTCGTAACATTGAAACGTGATACACTTACGAATTACTAACATCGTCTTTAGTAGTCAGCAGTTCAGTTTAGGAAGGAGTTGAGGGGCAGCCTTCAGAATGTCAATAATATGAAAATATGCATGGATGTACATACATTTATTACCAATATAAGCGAGCTTGTAGAAGATTCCATGTATAATCTTCTTTTCACCTGAAACGTGTTTTCCGAAAAGAAAGTGATAAAGTTTGTTCGTGAGGGAAAAAATAAGCAAATATTTAATTTGTAAAAATTCTCATCAACTAGTGCTTGCGAGTATGCCCCGCGTCATCTCCTTGAACCCTTCCCACCTTGCGGTTCACAGGTCACGAGGCAGCAGACAGCGGTGGGCAGTGATGGAATGGAATTGGGGCGGTAGTCGGCGGTGACGGATGCGTCAGTGGCGATCGACGGTTGTGGACGGTGGTAGAATGCGGCGGTGGATGGCAGTGAACGGCAGTGGACGGCGTTGGATGCGCGGTGGACAATGGTGAACGGCGGTGAACGGCGGTGGACGGCTGTGGACGGCGGTGGACGATGGGGTATAGCAGTGGATGGTAGTGGATAGCCGTGGGTCGCAGTGTGGGCGAAAAGAACAAAATACATGGAATCTTATACAAGCTCGCTTATATTGGTAATAAATGTATGTACGGCGGGGAATGCTGTGGATGGCTGGGGATAGCAGTGAACGGCGGTAAATGGCGGTGGATTGTGGCGGGATGTTGTGGACGGCGATGAATGGTGGCGGAATGCGGTGGACGGCTGTGGACGATGGTGGATGGCAGAGGAATGCAGTGGACGGTGAGCCGCGGCGGCCGATGGCTACGGGCGTGCGCGACGGTGGCACCAACCCACCCTGTCCCACCTTGTCCGCGCCCTGCCCTTGTGTCGTGAGGTGGGAGGACGGGTGAGGGGGTGAGGTGGGACGGGGTGGGGCGGAGAGGGCCTGCGCGCGCTCCCTGGCGTCCGGGGCGCGGTCCCGTTGGCGAAAGTGGCGCCGCTTCCGCCCGCGCGGAATCCCAACGGGCAAACCCGCGCACCGAAACACCACGCCCTCGTTACTACAGCCCGCGCCAGGGGATCTTTTCATGCTGATACGGAACAGAAGGGTGACTAGTAGCCTACGTCCTGTTCACTTTCCTTTAACGAATGCAGGAGTCAATTTCACGCTCTCGAAAGACCCCTTCGACCTTTCATCACTCTCCCCTCCATTTTTATAATAATAATAATAATAATAATAATAATAATCAGCGTCTTGATTTCACAGACTTTTGGCCTTAAATGGACTGATACTCTCTTGTATCTCCAATGAAAAGTGCAATCCATTAACGCACCCAAATTTAAAAAGATTGACAAAGTGAAACATGAATAATCAGAATTAATGTTAGCAATATAGCAACAATTCCTTTCCGCTTCAAAGTATAATCGGTGATATTGTAAACGCCTAATTATATAAGGAGCTACAAAATATTATGGTTTTGTAAGTCGGTATTTAATGTACATTCGAAAGTTGTTCATTGAAGTACCATTACAAATTGTTCATCGATCTTATTATGTTTCACAAAACATGATTATAAGAATTGAACAGTGTATTTATGAACGTCATTAAAAATGGAAAAGCGCTTTTATTCCTAATGTCACATGGTAAAGGCCGCAATTTTATGAAGTCTATATATTCCTGTATAAGGAAAACGAGTTTAAAAGGAGTCGAAGGGTGTCATGCATGAAGTTTCCTTGTAAATCAGGAAGATCCTGTCGGAAACCTTTATATAGACTGGGTACTCCATCCGACATTCCGCCTCATTCCCAAAACCACAAAAACACAAATATTATGATTCAAAAATCTAAATTTAGTTAATATTGGAATTATTGTAGCAAAATAGTGGGACACTGTAGATATAATTATAGAAAGAAGATCAGATATCTTGCAAATAAAGCAGTTTTAAATTTATGGTTTCTCTTTTCTATATTAGTTACAAAGAGATTATGATTATTAAAATGAAAATATCGATATTTACATGCAATTGTTTAGAATTGAAGAAAATTGATATGAGGTAGAAATGCCAGGGTGATTGCAAATCCCGCTCGGTTCTTATTTCATTTTATTTGTTATGTATTTTACAGTGAGTGCATGAGTTTTGAATTCTTGCGCGTATACTTATATTAGGCGATTAATCCCGTAAGTATAGTGCACGAGGGTGACGCTTTTTCTCTTTATCTGAAACGTGAGCTTCAGTGTCAACCTTTCCGACATCTTGAGGGTTTCTCCTTCCATGCGAGGCGCCGTCCCAGTCGGAACAATCTTTAAATTCCCGTCTTATGTCGTGAAATGCGTGGTAGGGTAGTGCATGTAATGCTAACACTGTGGGAGGGGAGAGGAGGGGAAACGGATGCGGAGTGAAAGACCGCGTCCGTCCATGGCTCGTTTGTTAGAATACTGCTTTGGCATTTCCGTGATAATGATCGCAGAAACCATGGAAAACTTCCAATCAGAGCAACCATCCTCTAGCATTCTGTTTCATTCATTAAACGAATCCAACCCTGATATGTAGCTAGTGTCGAGTATCCGCCACTGTCGGGGCTCGAACCCTAGGATTTCCCTTGTCAATAACGTTTCAGTTGCAACTGTGTTACCACTGAGCCATTGCACCTTGCAGCCGGTAGGCGGGGAAGGCGACGGCGCGAGGGCTGAATGAGGAACGGCGTAATTGGCTCATTAGCTACGAGGGAATTCGCAGACAGGTGAGCGCCCGCGAGCGCCTTGATTTAGAGGCAAGGCGACCCACATGTGCCGCCCGGGGAAAGCACGGCTCTGTACGACGGCGCTGCACCCACTCGACGGGACCACCGCCCTCCCCAGGCGACGAACTCTCGCCCTTTCACTTCGGCGCTTGAAAAACTCATCCGGAGCGCCAGTATTATTATTTTTTATCAAACCTCAAATCATTTGTATGAACGTGTGGATTGCGAGTACACTTTCAGAAATGCATTAAATGTAGATTAATGTGCATTGTACATTAGAATAGCTTAATATATACTTGTACATTAAATTTAATGGTTAAGTAAAATCAATGTAGATTTAATGCAGAGGTTTTCCCGCTTCCCCTGCCTCTTATCATTCATATAATTTATTCATTATTAGGAGTCCATGATGATAATTTATTCATTCTCTCCATATACGATCATAACGCTTTGACTCTTTCATTATAATGTATATATGTGCTTGAAATTTAATGTGCGTTTACGATAATTACTTTAATGCACTTTTACATTAAAGTAACGCAAAAAAATCTGACAGTTTAGAAATAATATACTAGCATTTACGCGAGGAATGACAGTCAAGATAATCTGCATCTGTATGTTAGTTGGCGTCCTTTAGGGAACTAGAATTGTCGGTAATTTATTTCATATTAGTTGCCAAGGAGCGCCACAATAATTCTC
Source organism: Gryllus bimaculatus (assembly GCA_017312745.1). Lineage (NCBI taxonomy): Eukaryota > Metazoa > Arthropoda > Insecta > Orthoptera > Gryllidae > Gryllus > Gryllus bimaculatus. Next base: position 2,581,988 of record BOPP01000117.1, read on the forward strand.
CAAATTTATTTATCCATTTTTTCTTTACTTAAGGTTCTTACCAACTAAGCGAATATGGGATTGATTAGTAAGGGATTAGTCAGAGAATCTAATTTTGCCGCGCATTTAATCGCGGTTCTTTTGCAAGTCGCAAGAACGAATTCGATATTGCCAGTAATGATAATGTTCTTGAATGTAAGTACCAAAAATATGAATTTTTGTACTTATGGATGTTAATTGAACGAAGAAACTTCAAAACTAATGATACACGAGTATTTCACGTACTCTTCCTGAAAACAAACATATTTTGTCTTCAGTAACACAGTCGTTTATTCAGTTTAATACCTATCAAGTTCATAAGAATTTTTTCATTCATGAGATCTCGTAAAATACAAGAAAGTTACAGAATTTTATCATTAAAACGTGTAATTGATTCTTCTTGGTAATATGTGAATTTTCGCCATGTATTCCCATTGAATGGAAAAAAAATAATGTTCATACCAGAGCGTTAAAGAATACTCTAGGAGTATTTACGGTCCTAATCTTCACAATCAATAAGAAAAAAAAGTATCAATACGTTTCGATAGCTTTAACTCATCTAATTCCAGACTCTTTCAAGACGTTATCTATTATATTAAAGCAGATCATTACATGTTATATTCTCGTGTATAATGTCAGGGATTTCCCGTGGTGAGCTAATCAGTCTTCCACGTCCAGGACATGACTGCCTGTCGGTAACCTGCGCTTCCATTGCGGCAAATGAGGTGGAACTTGAAAATCGCATCGTGGAATTTCCAACACGACTCGACGCGGTGCCCGGGGGCGCCGGCTGGATATTAATGACTGCGACGAGGCCGCTTAATTTTAGCGTAGGAAGCTCCCCCGTGTGTCTGTGTAATTCGCGAAGCAAGAGCTCGAGAATGCATACATTTTTCTCTTTTGGTAAAACATGTGTTCCAATTTGCATTCTTTTTCTTTTGCTCGTCACGCCCTTTCCGAAGTTGTCCGGACATCGAGAAGGATGTGGGGAATTAATTGGTTGGTGAAAGTGAGTGACCACTTTTCAGAAGCATGCCATTAGAGATATAAATTCTACACTGATGATCAAAAATAGAGAAATTAAGGGTAGTAAAGATATTATCACTTAACTCGATCTGCAGTTTAATTTCATAAAAATATATCAATTCCAAATAGCAAGAAGGATCCGTGGAGAAAACTGCAGAACATATAGGTCACCGAGGTGATTCTCATTAGTAATGACTGTAGTACTTGTCGGCGGATCTCCTTGAAAAGTTTTCCAAATGTGGAACGATTTTCACTTGTTTTTTGCATACAACATCGTAACGTGAATTATTTTCAAATATTTAATTCAATGCGAGATGCAACATAAATTAACACTTAATGTGTGGTAAATTGCAGTACTTGATACGAGAGTTGCTCATCCGTGACGCTGTTCCTCCTCTGACTCATGTTTCGGAAAATTCAAAGTGGCCAATTTCCAGTGACCTTGTTGCTCTCACGACCTACAAAATTATCCCGTCTATGCTATAAAGTTATTTTTGTTTCAATAATGTTCATCCTAATGATTTCCCCATTCTTTTATCTAGTAAATTACTCTAAAGTTATATGAGGCGTTATGGCGCACTTGGAGTAGAAATTTGTGTGGAGTGGTCCGCGACGATTCCTTACGACGAATAAAACAAATTTGCAAGAATTAAAACTAGGCCGTGGTTTTAATACTGGATTAGTACGTATTTGTTATTTTGTGGTCGGTTATCCGACTTTGCTGCCTCGCTAATGGTGTACCTTGTGGCTGGTCATGTACGAGTATTTCCAAGCTTTTCAGGGCAAAAAGAGCCATGTGGCGAACACAACGTACTCACATTTCCTTCACCGTAACTAGCAAGCCACGCATGCCTGAGCTTCGTCACACAGCTACAGAGACAGACGATTTTAAAGGAAAGCTACAATTCTATTTTTGACCCAACAGGGAATGGAACACGGGATTACACCGCTTAATGATAGTGCGCTGCCCATGAGCTAATTGAGCCCATAGAGGATATTTGTTGGGTAAATTTAAAAAAACGAGCAAATGAGTAAAATATAGGAAAATCTCTACAGAGATGAAATGACCTGTATCTTCTTCCCACTTACTCTATCGTGATGTTCCAGTGACGTGTTACCTTTCTAGCTTTATTAACTTCTTTCCCACGGCAACCCAGTAGCATCTAATAACCCCAAGATATAATAACTACATGGAATGGATTAAGCATTGTAAACCTAATATTTCTCAGTTCGTATCTTGCGTTACCTTAGACACACAAACCGTTTCAAGATAAGAGTGTGGGAAGAACACATTTCTAGCAGTTGACGGCGAGTCCCGGGCACTAATGTCTTTTACGGCAGCTCACAAAGCATTTGGTTAATGGCGATGCTCATCAGGATCCTGGCGCAGAAAAAGAGGCCACTGTGTTATAAAAACCATCGTGCGTGGGTGGACACATGCATTCTCTCATTAATCTACATTTTAAACACATTCCCCAGCGTGTTGGACAAACAATACAATTACATAGCAGGGGAGATACAAGATTGGAGAAAAGGTAAAGAAAAACAGAGGCCAATAAGGTATAAAGAAACGAAAATGTACGTCACAACGTTTATTTCTGGATGGAAGTAAAAAAAATCGTTTGAACCAACTGGAGGAGAAGTCAGTTTCTACGGCACCAAATGCGAGGTAAAACTAAAACATTTGCCCCCATAGAGACATACATTTTCCTTGGCTTACATTACAACTAAGGAAACATATGATATTACCCGCATTTAGCTTTGATTTTAGAAAAAATAGCATACACAACTTAGGGGGGGAATGAATATTTCTACGGATGTAATGAAGGACCTATGGCTTTAAACATTCACCTCAGAAAAATTACACATTTCTCTCCCTTGTTGTATAATCTACTATTATACGCAATTTTACGAAACTAATATAGTAGGTATGTTGGTAACACAGGTTACAGTACAAAATGTCTTTGCAGATATTGTGAAAATTACAGGTGACTAGTATTGCAAAGAAACCGTACAAGAAACAACATTTTTATGCCCTCTTTTCTAACATGAAAGTTAAAAGTAATTTAAGGAGAATTCGTACGTTAATAAATACACTATAAATAAATCAAGCACATGAACAAAAAGCGCTGTTTGAAATGTTTAAGCAACTTTTCTTTACTGGTATTCAAATAAATATTTTAATTCTAAAAGTGTTGATGTAATTCCTTCAGAACGCAATATCCTTTTCAAATTAATTTTCATGTTTCTCTTCAACTATCAAAATAAACCGTGGTAATACAAAATTTGTTTCAAAATATATTGGTAAAAATCTTAGCAAATATTTTTTAATTGGTAATTGAAAGTAATTAGGTATTTTTTTATAAATAAATTAAATCTTTTAACCCTGGAAATCTGATATTTATTGTCGACGATTTCACTTGCTACGTGCTACATGTCCAATGATAAGAAAGACAAGAATCAATAACTAATCGTAGCAAACCCTAGCTAAATATCAGCAAACATTTTTCGAGTTTTCTTGTAAATGCATTTTATGCCCCACTCCCTTGTTTTTTCTTCATTATTCAAATAATCTTACTCCGCGAATGTGTGCATTGCGTTATGCTGCAAAACCAAAATACGCTCTGAGTATTAAATAGGTTCAGTGAAACTTTTCGTAAATGAATAGAAGGAAAAATAAGTAATTCAATCACCAGAGGTTCAGAATAGTCAACAAATATATTTTTAAAAACGGAAAAAGTTTGGTAACAATTCCAGAAGTTCTGTCGTGAAAGAAATTATGAGCTTTCATTAAAAACATCAAATGAGTATTTCGAATGACGTAGCTGTTGGTGTGTTTATAATAATTGTTCATTCAGTTACTGTTTTTTATTGTTTTTGTAATTTAGCGTGTTATTTTAATACCCGTTTCATGTAATTGCTAAATTTGAACTTCAAAATATAGTAAACAAAACATTCTCACTTCGCTTTCTTAATAAACTAAATTCCTTGTCTACCATGAAAATATTCAAAGAGCCAGTGACATTAAGAACTTTGATTATTTGTTAATCAACTGTTCTAGTTAAGTGTAGAAATGCATTCATTTCCAAAATAGTCATATTGAATACCACTCCTTCATGGAAAATTGTCGATAAATCCACAACGCTTCATACAACATAGATATAACTTCAAATGTTAATGGAGTTACTAAATTTTTGATAGATTTAGTTTTCGAGTTTATGAAATAAATATATTATTTCATTAACTCATTAATACAAATTTAGGATTTCATCAAACTCTCTTTCCTATAGCACGTAGAATTGGCGTCCTTACACCAATCTTTAAGTTCCAGAGAAAAAAGAAATAAAGATAAGCACTAATACCAAGATGAGTTCAAACACATTTAAAATCCCAGAAAGAATCTTCAGAAAGAATTAAGAAAAATTATCTACTCCAAAACTTTCGACGTCCTCCTAGAGGACGAATGACAGATAAGGCGACTTCTTAACAAAGCTTCCCAGAATGGGGCAGGAAGCGCGTACTTTCGAAGGTTAGGAGCTAACCTGTGTCGGAGGAAACGGTGGTCTCACAGACGATAAGCGACGAATGCGGAAATGGCTCAAGCGAGAGTCAAAACCTCCATTGAGAGGCCTGAAATACTTTCTTTTAGTACGTCCTAACTTCTCTCGTCGTCTTCGTTTGACGAGCGGGAGGGGTTTAAACCGCCGGCAAAGCAGCCTTCTCCCCTCGAGGCCATTTCAGATAACAGTACTCAAGAAAAACTTTCCAGTGTACTTCGAACACATCTTCCATGACATTTATAGAAAGGGTTGTTGTCATTTTGTAGGGGGGTTGTTAGAGTAATTTTGAGCTTTCTTTACAATGTCTTGCCATATAATAATTTCACGTTGAAAACAAAAAGGATATTATCCAAGTAGAATCATAATTGTGGCAAATATTTTGTTAGTTTTTCCAAACATAATTACGAAGGTCATTATAAATTTGTGATACATACGAGTACACTTTTTATCTGAAGTTTTAAATCATTTGTTTGAAGTGTTCCAATTAATCTACTATTAAAAAGCGGCGTTTTAGTAAAATACTAAATACTAAATTGTAATAATATATTAAAATAAATAGGATGAACGCTTATCAGCAGTCATTTGTTCATGAAATCGTCTTATTACGCCAATTACAATTAATCAATCGAAAGCTCGAACAATTTAATCATCGCGAGCAACCGTGCGTGAGTGTAAGGCGAAGGTGCCAGATTTGAAGTTCAAAGATTTACAGTACGTAAATTGAAAAAATTAGTGAGTGTGAGTGAAAGAAATATTAAGATACATTGTTAAACACGTGTAAATGAAGAAATCAATTATCATAATTATGCGTAATTGCATTTTAAGAAATAGTATGTTCACAGTAAAAATTCATTCTATTGTTTGGGAATTTGTAAACCTCCCTCATTTCATTAGTATTGGAGAAAAGGAACTGAAGGGCATGAAACAGAATTGTTTAACATTTTAAATCTAGGTGTCATGCAAAGTACGTTATATTTTTCTGTTGTAACTTGTCTACATTTCTTCCTCTTGAGTGATGAATTTGCAAGGGTTCAGTTAGAGTGTTAACCATCAACCTTGAGGACACAAGCCACCATCGCGTTTGTAGGCTTCCGCGGCCGGAGTCAATACATTTTTGGCTATCCGGGATGAGCCGCGTCACGGTCAATTGTGCTGACGTTTCGGCCATCTTGCAGTGGAATGCATCTTGCCAAGAATGCACAAGTCATCATTCCTTTTAACTAACACTTTTAACTACTACAATAAAATTTACCAATTTACTAAGTACATTCGATTTCAACGGGAAGTAGTTCTGAAAACACCTTCAAATATTTAATTTTATTCTTCATTTGGCCACCACTTTCTTTGAGAAAATAACCACAAAAAACGGGTACTTTACTCACATGAGTAATATATTTAGACCGGTGATCTTCAGCCTGTTCAAGAACATCCTCTTTTCACGAATGCAAGACTTGCATTAACGTTTCCGCTGTAAAAGCATGAAGAACCCTGCAACCACACCATTAAGCAGCAAAACCCGCAAAGAAGATCAGAGGAAGCGAACAAGTACAAAAATACGCTTTCCTTCTTCAAAGCGAACACAAAGCGCGAAACCGCACAATCACCGGCGGCGGCTGCCGAGAAACGAGGAAATCACTTAGCGGTGAGCGGGTGCGCGGGTGAGCAGCTGCCCGGGGGCCCGTGCGTGGAAGGCGTGCGCTTTCGCCAATGAGCCGTGGAAACAGCTTTCGGAAGCACCGTTTGTTTCCGCGCTGGGCCGGGCGCTCTAGGGAGGGGTGTCCCATGGGAGCTTTGTCTAACGGCGTTGTGGGTCTTCTCTGTGTGTTGTCAAAGAGCGAGGTTTAATTTGTCGTTAATGATAAAAAATAACACGAATGCTTGAAAATTTATCTATTTACAAAGAACGAATAATAATTTGGTAATACAATTTCGTCAATTAAAATAAATATATATTTAATAAAAAATAGAAGATTATTAATATAATAATGTTAATTAAATAAACATCAAATTTTAATCGTCGTCAATTTCAGCTATGTTCTAAAAATACGTGACAAAAGGTGACAAAACGAAGTGATAATATGGCGTGGGTAAAACATCTCTTGTACGTCGAGGCGATTGAATTTCTTGAATATCACTAACTGTTAGTTCATAGGTAAAATAAACATAATAATATATTCATTCAATTGAAAGTTGGTACAGAACAATCAACTCAATATGCATTGCGTGAAATTTATAACGGTACTGTCGGGAATTTCGAATTTTTTATTAAAATTGGAATTATTTCACGACTATTCCATTTACTCGCATATGAGGAAACGAGTACAAGAGAGTAGACTTTCATATTGCGATCTACTACGGGTCAGATGATAATAAATAATAATAAATATTTTCAAGGGTATAATACAGTTTATAGTTACTGGCTCTTTATTCTTTTTGCTTTTGCAATGTCTGTGAATATCACTCAAATATATGGAAAATAAAGTAAAATAGAATTTTTTTTTCATTATAATAAAATTAAAAAAATATGTGATATAAACCGACTAGATTATTTACATGCTAATAAGTTTGATATTTTTACCGAATTTTAAATTTATTGTGGTACACCCACTTTTAAGAAATACAGTTATTTTTACCCACAAATAACTAGATTAAGAGATTGTAAACTAAACACATTACGGGATTAAATCCAACAAATTAAGGAACTGTAAACAATGAACACGTTTTCACTACTTTCCAAGTCACCAATTGGCCATAAAATAAACCGCATGGTGCGCTTCATTTGACATCCCTGTTACTGCTCTAGCGGGCGCGCGGCAGGTGCTACAGTAACGCAGCCTCCGCCGGCACTCGATGCCTCAATTCCCTGGCGGAACGAAGACCGCTCCGCTCCTCATCTTAGAGCTGTTGCGGCTTTCAGGGACGGAGGCGCTGAGGGCGCCACTCGGCAACTTAACGCTTGTTACGCATTCGGTGAGTGGCTGCGGGCGACCTACAGATCGGCGCACCATCATCTCGTTGCCGTAAAAGGTAATATTTCAAATTGCAGCTCATTTTGTTAGTAAAAATTCCTTGTTGAGTTTTGGTAATTATTATAAGTAATTAAATCAAATTGCGTGATGAAAAGTAATGTGTAATCGAATGTAGTTTACAAATGTACGTCCACGTACTTTCAAAATTGAAAGGACGTGCTCAAATTTTGCTAAAGAAAAACAGGGTCTGTACTGTATCTGTCTTTAGTTTCTCTACGGCCTAACCGTTACTTCTAACAGGGACTCTGTCGAAGTCATACCCCCATTACCCTTCATTTCTGCATTTTTTTCCGCTTTTTGCCTGGATATCAGGTTGGACGGATGTCATTGAGACCTTCGGCTAACTAGCATAGTTTTATGTAGTAAATAGTTGTCGAAGATATTTCAACCATTTACGAAATACATTTGTACGTGAGATTATCTATCATTTCAATGGAAGAAACAATAATAGTTTAAATTTAATAACAGTTAATAAATTTAAGTTTAACAAAACTATTAGTTAAGGTTTTTATCATAAGTTGTAGAGTCTGTTTTGTGCTTGTTTAATTGTTTTTAAAAGTTCTAAAGTTTAAAGTCTCCATGATTTAAATACTTGTTCTGCATTCAGCAAGTGGTTGAGTTGAGACCTACAATACGATGCACAATTATTACGCATTCGTAATCGTTGGCATCTCAGATTGCATGCTACATTGTTTGACTTATCATAATGAATGTGTTACAACGAATGGCTGATCGCAATGCATGTTCTGAACAATAAAACTGTAAACGCGCTTTTCTGTTTTAACATTCAATTTTAGTGCTTACTGTAATACGTATTTCAGGAATGCTAATCAATGTAGCTATTACACCTACTAGGCATTCAAGTAAATAAAACTATGATTGAATTATCCCAAATACTGTAAGAATTCAAATGAAAAAACATAACGTGACTGGGTACCGAGTTGCCTTTGCCAACGTTGCCTTTGGACCTCTCAAAGCGCAGTGATGATAAATCATGTGAACTACACGCAATTAAACTTGTTCATATTTCGTTTCAAAAATTGTAAAGTTTTTTAAATATACATTAAAATTTATTAATAGATTGAAGAAAATATATTCTCATTAATACATTTTAAAACATGAAACACATTAAAACTAATATATAAAAATAGTTTTATTTTTAGATACATGAAGTTTGAATTCCGATTGAAAATCATTTTTATTGATGGCATGATCGCACGGTTCCCACTTCTTCGTCGTCTTCCAGAAGCCGTAAGGAACCGAACGAAGGAAATCACCGAACGGGCTGAGCAGGGCAGCTGACATCTAGAATTCTCTTTCGGGCAGTGATAGTGGACCTCGACACAACTTCTCGCGTCTGCCTATAACAATGACCCTAGGGCTAGGACAACCACAATCAGCAGCCTGAAGCCCGGCGATTGCCATCGGAGCCATAAACAATTTTTAGATGCTAGTTTGGGAAGTCTGGTTTCGTAGAGAGAGTTCCGTTCACCGTTCTTTCAATATGACGTGCTATTCTGAAATTGTTTCCAGTCAATGAATACATACTCCTGTTATTTTCTTATTATTGACAGTTACCATATAATGTAGTATAATGTAGGAGAGGATTAAAATTTCAAGTAAAATAATTTCTAATGAAACAATTTCTAGCGACATAGCGAATTGGTTAATTAAGAATGATTTTTTTTCCATTTTACTGTATTAGAAACTCAGAGAATTCACATACGGCGCAAGAAATAATACAAGAATAAGCAAACAGCCAATTAATAGCCACAAGTTCACCGAATCTATCAAGTAAAGAGGAAGTTAATGACGAAAGTGATAATCAAATTCTTCGTAGTGAATAACAGATCAATCACTCACAACTATTTGTCTATTCATGAGTGGAATCGTCGCATGACTCTCTTCAAGGTGTTCTCACAAACACACAACGCTTATCAAATCGCAACAGAAATTTCAACTGGCGATTTCTGTGCGGTGCGACTGACCGCAACGGGGAAAGAAAGGGGTGTAAGCGGAAGAAGTGGCCCCGGCAATCACCTGAGCATTGTAACGATCACGATTCTCTGAATGGAGTTCATTGGGCAGCCTGGCTTTACAGTATTGCAAATCCGGCACTATCGGAACTCGGGGGCTGATTTGAGCTGGCTTAAACCTATGGATGTCCAATCAACTATGTTGTGAAATCGCATTCATGTATATTTACGCACCAAGTAACTTATGCTAGATATCATCATATGTCGTCCAGGCACAAAGTGACCCGTCTCAAAATTTGTCATTTTTTAGTAAAGTGAGAAAAATGTATATTTAGAAGAAAATATACTTTTAATACATTTCATAAAAATAGTTTCCCAAAACATCGTGATACAGAGTAAAATACTATGTCTTCGTCTGCAAGGTAAACTTCTCTACTCAGATTGAATCTGTTCTTTTGCAAAATGAGAATTTTTGAGATGTGTCACTTTTTTGTGCACGAACGACACATGCTTTCGTAGCAAGGTCGGGAAGCGTGAGTATGTACAGTGCGGGTCCATGAATTACGCAACGGAGGCCTTGCGACCACTGTGGGAATGAGTCCCGGGACGTCAAGTGGCGAAGAAATAGGAAAGGAGGGAGAAGAAGAAGAAGAAGAATCCGAGGGAACGTCCGGTGTCTTTTCAGCTCTGTTCCAACCTCTTCGATACCCTCTGCATTTTGCACTGCATACGACAGCTCATTCAAGCGCATTGGCTGCTATGCTTCTGTTAAACTCAAAGCTTTCTCAAGGAAACGCATCAAACATTTTCCCAACAGCGCCAAAAAGGAGAACAATGTTTTCATTTTGTAGATTAGCAGTTTTTTCACACAAATCGTTTCCTTTACAGTCTGAACGATTCGGTAGATTTATAAATCTGTAATATCGTTGCTTTGGTCTTGAACTTTCGAGTAACCCCGAGCATTTTCAGGCAATTATAAAATGTTATTTAGAGTATTAATTTTATAACATAATTAACAAACCACATTTGGTGCGTCAGATGATATTAAAAACAGGCAATGGCAGTGTGTACTTTCAATTTGTATTGTACAAAGAAAAATAAGCAAAGTGTTTGGGTGAAGGTGCACTAAGCGAAAACTGATAAACTTTAATATCGCTATCCACCAAGAAAAAACAGGATAATGATTTGTTTTTGGATTTTGATTGATTGGTTAGTGATTCCGAGGGCGTCAACTGATCATTAGTCCTGTTAGTGTAGTGCATGTGTTTTTCAGTGGTAGTAATCTTCCCCTGCTGGATGGTGAGTATCGACGCCGACCTACCGTCCTGCAACAGGCTTTTACCCAACCATGTATATCCCACTAGTGGGGCAGTGATTCCTCTCCGGTATTCGCCTGGTTTTGGCCGAAGAACCCACGGAAAACTAGCGATCAAAGCAGCACGCCGTTAGAATATTCTACTCCAGACAGCGACTGAATTCGACGTAGTTACCCAGTTAGAGTCGAAAATCGTGACCCTATCGGAACTCGAAGCTAGGTCCTCCCGATCAGAGGCACTGCAAATTAATTAGTTAATGCGCTGAGCCCCCTCTCCCGGCTTGTTTTTAGAGAATTCGTATGTATGTTGTTTGTCCGTTTAAGATCCATCATTTCGCAAAGGCGATGCACTGTGTTCGGTAGACGCACAAGAAGAGCGGCAGGGTTCCCGACGCCGCCCCTCGTTAACTTTCATGGGAATCGCAGACATGACGACGGTTTTCTTCCCCGGCGGACGAGGGCGGGCGGTGCGGGGGCGTGCGTACGTGCGCGCGGAACGCCAAGGGCACCGCAAACACTTGTCAAATTTCACAGAAAGAGACTATATTTGAAGAAGGGAAAAACTGCTAGGCTCGCAAGAGGTAATTTATCGCGGTGACAGACCGTGGACGTAACCATTATGAACATTAAACCTCAATTCTGAGAAGCCAGCCGTTTCATTAAATGTAGATATAAATCTCATTCTTTAAGGAATCTCTTTTTTGTTATCTCAAGTGTAGTACCATTTTCTTGAGGGACTGTGTCAAGCTGTTTCTACTAAGTTTGTGATCGTTGTATAAAGTCTAGGGAAAAGAAGAGTTGCACATGTTTGGACATATCAATGTACTATGAGAGAATGTACAATTATACTAATTATAATTAACAGTTTCGGTATTTCAATGAACAATTTTATTATGTTCTAATATTTATCACATGTATGGACAAATGACACAGATCTTGGTTTCACATGAATGGAGAAACGATGATTGAGATAGTATTGTTTTTACCAGGTCCTTATTCAAGGATCAGTAACAAATTAACGTCATTATGGAAATGTTATAAATACTATTTTGAAATTCCAAAACTGTCTAAACTATTTGAGAAAACAATTATTAACAATAATAGGTATTCATGATACGAGTGGTATAAGTGCCTTTGTATTTGGCGAGTAGAAAACGTTGCGACACGAGGGCGGTAGGCCGAGCAGTGCTATTCTACGAGCACAATCAAAACACTTTTACCACGTGTATCATTTACCATTTTTAGACAGCCTTATTGGCTTTCATTTTATTTTAATTCAAAAATAAAAATCCGTCCATGATAAATTAACGACAGTAGTGGTTGATGTGGCCAGATTTTGATTTCTTTGTTGGATTAGCAGATTTATCTGAACATTTTACATCTCACTTCTAATATTGTTGTTACAAAATTCAACTTTTAGCAAGCTGTGCATGTTCAGAAAAAACGCTTTACTAGTGGCTATTTAAAAATATATTCTTAACAATAAATGTTTCGATTGTATCTTCAAAGAACAGGATATGTTCTTCACTAATACCATACTCTTGTCATAATTGCTTGGATTAGTCCCAATTATGAACGTAGTTTTGTGGAATTCTTAAGGTAATTTACTTTTATTCAAATACATGTGATTATATAAGGAAATTAATCAAGTGCTGAACTTGTTTGTATTTATCTTATAAAATATGCCCCGAACATCATCGAAATATCTCTCAGCCATGGTTGAATCTTTTGAACGCAACAGGTGTATTAACATTGCCGTAAGCTTCATCGATTTCTCATACAAGGATTGTAGCAAAAAACATTAATAGGATACAATATCATACATTAATATGCAAATAGGCATAGACGTATGAGTTAAGTCAGAATCGTGAAATCCCAGGTGAAGAACTTTAATTGAAGAACCAAAAATAAACACTACACCGTATAAATTACAAGTTAATTGATTTCTCATCGTAATGATCCTTGGGATAAAATCAGAAACTGATGACGTCGCAAAGTACAGGGCGGGACAAGCACAATAAAATAAGCACCATCAAGACCAATGAAAAAGAGATTTTCGTAAAAATGAAGTCTGAACGACGCTGAAAAAAAGAGGTATCCGCGAAGCAAGTGGACTTCGAAACATTTGCAGCGCGCCTTTGTTCGCAAAGC
>BOPP01000117.1:2602029-2622145 GCA_017312745.1 Gryllus bimaculatus
CACGTTACGGGTATCATAGACAGACGGGCAAAAGGCGACAGCTCCATCCGCCGGCAGGACAAAAACCTTGGCGTTGGAGGTGGGTGGTTACTCGTTTTACCTCGCTTCCCACGGGGACTCCCACTGGCGATGACAATTTCACGGCGGGGGCGGTGCAGCTGGCCAGGAGGCGGTCGCTCGCGAAATTTGGGTGATTGAGGCGATTACATGGTGCGAAACGTTAAGTATCGGAACGCCGAAAACACGATTTCGGACGAGGTCAAAAAATTCGGCCGCAAAGGACCAAAAGTGGAACCTTTTTTTGGCGCCCTACAGACCACCATCACAGAAAGTGAGTAGCAGGATCGGATAATTGGAATGCTGCTTTAGGGATTCAGTTTTTTCAATGAGACACGTTTACGAAAATGAATACGTTTTCCTGCATAGATTTTTGTGTTCGGTAACTTCGTCTCATTGCTAAACAATATTTGGCTCCTTACAGTACTAAATAAGTTGATATAAAACATGGAGATATAAAACTTCACATGCGTCAACGTCACATGCATGTTTTGTTAAATTCATATTGCTATATTAACTCGAATAATGGAAACACAATACCAATGTCGATTATTGTATTTTACTGCCTGTAATGTATTAATGTATCTACGTAGACAAATAAAATACCATATTTTGCATTGCCTTCCTCCGTATTCCTTTTTATGTGTGATACTTTAGAACGAATTGTTCTTTAATTAGATGTATGTGTATCAGTACTACTCGGAGAACAAAATAGTACTGCTTGTATTGAGAGGCTGATCTCACTCTGTACATTACCATCTTTTATCCAAAAAAATATTCTTTACGTTTTATCTGCCGAATTAATTTACCGTCTTCACCGTAATGAGTACAGTAAAGTATATTAATCCTGACATTTAACTCAATATATACCTTATGAATTTCAAAGGGGAAAATATGACTTATAGTGGCATACGTGAGATTCAACAGTGCCCCCAGGATCCATTTTATTCAGGTTTACAGAAGAGCACCCGTGCGTTTGATCTCTTATTTAGAAGAGATAGGATAAAGTAGGCCAATTAGAGTTGTGACATTTTCTCATAAAACGTGAATTAAAGCTTAAAAAAATATATATCAAGGGGAACCTGGAAAATTGATGAATATATCTTACGTAACTTTGAATCTCACCCCCCTCTAATCACACATGAAAAACAAAGAATACGATTCCCGGGCGGTATTTCAACCCGCACCCATCCAATCGAGGTGTCGATCGATTAATTGATTATTTCGTGTGTCCGGGCGCGCTAACTGCTATGGTCATTAGTCCCAAACGTGTAGAGTATAATCTTGGTCACGAGAGGTGGTGGTGTTTTCCTCCGTTGAATGGAGAGATCCGTCGCCGATCTACACGGAATTTTTCCAGTTGAGGTATCTCTCACCAGCGGAGCCCAGCCTTGGCCGGGACAAGCTCTTATGTGGATCGAAGAAACCAGGGAAAACTCCCGACCACGGGGGTGATGTGGGCTGTCCGGGTGACACCGCGTCGAAGGCTGTGTCGCCGACGTTTCGACCATCCTGTCGTGGCCTTCCTCAGGGTTGGTGCGCAGCGTCACCCGGACAGCCCACATCACCCACATGACTCTGGCCGCGGAAGCCTACGACTTCAACTCCCGACCACAGCAGCCGGCCGCTATAATTCTCCTCCCGACAGAGGCTGAATTCCACCTAGCGCTCTAGCTAGCGGTAAAAATTCTGCCGTCGTCGTGATTCGAACCCTAGGAGAGGTTCTAAAGGTTAGAGGCTCTACGGACTTTAAACACGGAACTTCTAAAGAAGTATTCTTATTATTTACTTTTCAACTGACGACAAGAACACCCAGAGATAGAATTACATCAAAAAATTAGTTTTTACACTCACTCCATAAAAAGCGGACCACCTCGTTCTCACAAACATTCGTCACTCATTATCATATTCAAAAGTTGTCAGTTCGGAGGTGTGGGTATCGTGTGACCCGAAACGTAGAGGAGCAGACGAGGTCACCGCTAGGTCCACGGGCGTCTATCTGGTATGACAGACATAATTAAGAAGGTAACCCGACGCTCTCTGGACAGCTTTGTAAGAGGTGCGCGTTTCTGACGAAAACTGTCTGGTTGTCCCGGGGTGCCAAATGATCTGCGTTGAGTCTACTCGGGTTTAGACAGATTTCGAAGTGAAGACCTAAGAAAATGTTGTACGAGGACGACGTGTTAAGTCCTGTTGAGGGATTACATTTTATAAGAGTCTACCAACGTAAATAGCCTCGAGATTAAATAGTTTTTGCCTGGATTACTTTGAGAGAGAAATTGATGAACTCAAGCGTTTTTGGTGAACGATGAGCAAATGGCCTGGAACGAACGGGAAAGTGAAACTTGATGGCTCGCGAAAAAATGTGGTATTGTCTACATTCTTATGACAAACAGAAAGAAGTAAAGAATGGCTAACAGAAAGCTTAGAGAAACTAGAGGGACATCAGCATGTAACAATAAGCCCCAGCCGCCAATTATCGCTTGCGGGTTGACATGGTGGGCATTCACAGTTGAGACTAAACGAAGCAGCGTTTCTTCGCTCATACAAGAAACTCATACAATTCATCAAACATTTAGCAATTTCATAACAGAACGCGATAATTGAGGTGAAGTTTTCTGCTTTCGAACATTTCTGTTTTTTACGTTATTTCGCTGTTTGATAGGACCAACCAACAAGACAATTGAATATTCATGTCACTAGCAGCAAGAGAAATTCAAGTCTTTCATGCAAGGTCTGCGACTCTTCCATACAAACACACACACACGTACAAACGCAAACGAGAGGAATTACGTTGAAATTGTTATTTTGGGTATTTTACACTGAAGTGTTTCTTAATTTCACGTTGATGATCAAATAAATATAAAGTTTTATGTAAATTGTACTAAATTCGTGCTAGCTTTTTTAATGGGTGAAATCTTTCTCTTTCCGAGCATCTTCAAAAGTTGTTCATTTTAAAGGTCTGTTTCGATAACGTGTAATTGGAATTTGGAAACGAAGAAAAACGTGTTGCCAAAGTTAACGATTAAGGAGAAAAAGAAGAAAAGACGAAGGAGTGGAGGACGAGAAAAAGAGGAAATGAGGCGGTGAACAAGAAGAAGGATAAGAAGAGAGAAGCTGCAGGAGGATAAAAAGAAGAAAAAGGAGGCGGAAAAGAAGCAAGAAGATGGAAGAGGAGAAGCGTAGAATCATAAGAACAAAGAAGAAGGTGGAGAAGAGATGCATTCCGTCCTGGTCTCGTGAAAGTCCACTTTGCGAGGTGAATCCTTGTCGCGCCGTTCACGTTGCCACGCCTTTTTCCCGACGCGTATGAGAGGTTATCACGCGTATGGGATGCCGGCGAGGCGCAGCAACGCGGAGGGCCATGTTTCCATGAGGTTTTGGGCGGCGGCGGCGGCCGCGCGACGATACGAGACGAGGCAAGTGGGGCTGGGGGTCAGCCAGAGAAATCGGTTACCTCAGCGGCCGGAGGAGGCGGCTCTCGCGAAAGCGCATCCAGGGCGCCTCCGCCCCGGCTCGCCTGCCCCGCCCCACACCCCTCTCGCTCTGCCCCGCCCCGCCCGGTCCGCTCTTCCCCGGCCCGCTCCACCCCTGCTTTTCGCTCTGCCCCGCACACAAGTATTTTTTGTCAAACACGTGTAGTTAAAACAAACGGATTCAGCTAACAATGGGCTTACTTAATATGAAATACGCTGATAGCAGCTACGTGAACGAAGATAGTCAAATTTAAAAATAAATATCCGTATTTTTGCGTGAAATGCGTAGGAAATTTTGCGTCATTTATACTCAAGGAAGATTAATGTTCGTCGCGATCGAAGGTCAGAGCCTCGTCCTAGACTCGGAAAGGCGCGAGCGAAGTAAGTAAAATTGGTCCTACCACATTGCGAATTTCTTAAGCAGGTCAACTGATCCCAATTAGCGCAACATATACATTTTTTTTAATTACCACCAAGTACACTTCGTATTCTACGTATCCACTTCCCGTACCATTTCTGGCGTGTTCCATTTATTTCTTTGATTTAGCTGATTAAGAAATATTTGCTCTACACTTTGGATGTGTTGCGCCGGCAGAGGGTCTATGAGTATCGGTAAATGAGTATCGACAATACAGTCAGATAATTATTCACTAATTTTTAATCATTAATTTTGTCTTCATGTTCTACTTGTTACATTTACATATTCCAGTTTTTTAAAACTTATAATATTTAAATTTACGGAGACATGACAAGAAAAGTACAACATACAAACTAATTTCTTCAAAATAATTTATTTCTGAAACCACTGACGCATAAAAGGAAACTCTTTAATAGTGCAACATTCAGACTACGCAAATGTTGAATAGCTCACTCACAAATTTCGAAACGTGGTTCTTTTCTTACACCAATGACGTATTCATTGCTCACTTGGGTCTCCATTGTTAGTCTGTGATGTAACATGTTATATGGTGGTGATTAATTATAGACTTTTTCATGCAAAGAAAATGAATAATCTCTTCCATTCATAATTTTGCTCGTATGAAACGATTGCTCTCTAACTCTCCTTTCAAAATTCTGCACTAGTTAGGCTGCTGCTATCTTGTTCAGTTAATAAAATTGTGAAAAAATGTAAGTGAAAATTATTTATTCAGGTAACCCACGCTCGAATTACTTTTGTTCCTTTTAGTCGGAAACGTATTTTCATAACCCAGTTGGGGTAGACTAACGGAATGTTAGTGAGCGAGGCAGTACGCACTGTTAGTAGTAATGAGGTCCGCAATTTCGTCAGTGTCTCCCAAACCGGCTCGCCCTCTCCGCGAGTTGCTCCCGCCTGATTTAAGAGGTGCGGTAGGCGCAGCCGGCGGCGGGCGCGGGGAGCTTGCGTGGACGTGCGTGACCAGCGCAAGCGGCGCTCGCGACCGTAAGTCACTCGGGAGCGGCGGCGGCGGTGGCAGTGCAGGGGGAGGTACGGTGATGGGGACGGGACAGGGAGATGTGGTGACGGGATGGGGAGCGGGGAGAGGGAAGTGTGACGGGATGGGGTGCGGTGTGGAGGGGCGAGTGTGTGGATGGGAATAGAGATTGCGATTGGGTTGGATGTTCCTGGGGAGGGCAAGAGGCGCGGCGGAGATGTTAGCGATGGTGGGAACGGATGAGAGGCTGGGGAAAGAGGCCGCGTGCATATGGACGGTAAAGGGACGAGACAGAGGACGTGTGGGCGGTGTGACGTGCCCAGGCTGTGAGGAACGTGTGAATTGGAATAGGGTTGGCATGGTCTTGGCGCGTGGGGAAGGGCTCGGCGGGGACGAAAGCGCTGGTGCAGAAAAGGCGTAGGGGCGGGAGAGTGGAAACGGGAGAGTCAGGAGAGAGGGGCGGAAAAGTAGGTGAAGGAGCGAAAGGGAGAGAGTGTGTGGAGAAAGCGGGGCGTCTATTGAGAGAGAGGAGGGGACTGTGATGAGAGAGAGAAGAGGCCGGCCAGGGAGCGTGTGGCTTGGGAGGTAAAAATGGGGTCTGGCGCCGGCGAGCAGAAAAGCGGGGCGGGGAGACGTGGCGGACAGGGGACGTGGGAGGGAGGCGGACGGGTAAGTATAGCGGACGGGGGGAATCGAGCTTGTGGCGGAAGGCGCCGGCAGGTGGAGCGACGGCGGGGGCGCCGCGCAGGCGTGGCAGTGGCGGCAGACGCGGCGGGTCAGCGCGGGCGCAGGCCTCATTAACCCTCCGGCGGGCGAGTGGCCGCGAGGGCGCCACGGGCGGCAGGGGCTCCGTCAGGGGTGTCCCTTCGCCGGAGCTTCGCTTTTCATCGTACATTACTGTAATAGTCCTGCACATACACGGCGTTGAGCAAATCGATATTTCGGGGTTTCAAAACCATGAAAGATGTCGATTGTAGAGAGCCTACAGATTCTGCGAGGTAAACAATATAACTACAAAAAATACAGTCTTTGCCCACTATAATACCACCGTTTTGATCTCCAAACACTAACTGGTGCACTATACTGGGCTCAGAACTCACAATTCGGACGCTCTAGCATATGTGTTAGTGAAATTCATGAGTGACATTATGCTAACGATTTATAAGCCATTCACCCCTCCTGGCCGATTTAAAAACACAATATGCCGAACGTAATACTTTCTTCTCTATGCAGGAAATAATACATCACGGTCCATATATTTAGTTTAAAACGGTCCATATATTTATTGATACCAGCATTTACAACTTTTTTCTCATTAAGGTTATCTTGATAATTCCCCCCTCAAGCTCCCACTTGAAGCAATTTTATTCCAAGGATACGAAGGGGAGGGGTGTCGCAGTGAGCTGGCCGCTGGTCCATGAGCCGTCTCAACCACAAGAGCCCTTGCGTCAAACAGCTCATCTCCAGCAAGTGCGCTTCTTGAGGCTCGGGCCCCAAGCGGCTCGCCAGCCGCGGATGCTCCTTCGCCTTACGCAACCGGCGCGTCACGGCGGATCCAAGACGGACGGCCTCTCGCGAAAACATTTCTCGGCAACCGCCACGCTGCCAGCCATTAGCGCTGGTCAGGCATGGGAATCTGCGGAAGAGCGAGGGGGCCAGCGGTGGGCAGGGCGATGGGAGAGAATAGCCAGCAACAGGGTAGAGTGCATAGAGCAGGATGCACTGTTTAAGGGATTTGGAGAAATCAAAAGGAAGAGTTAAAGTAAGTCTAGTCAAGCCGGGAATAACTGAGAAGAATGGAGAAGAGCCGAGAAGAACTGGGAAGAATGGGAAAGAACTGTAAAAAGCCGAGAATAAATGGAACCGAAAAGAACCATAATGCATAACTGGAAAGAAAGGGAACGAACTGTAAAGAACCGAGAACTGGAAAGAAAAGGAAAGAATTGTAAAGAGCCTAGAAGAACTGGGAAGAACGGGAAAGAACTGTAAAAGACGAGAATAACTGGAACAGAGAAGTACCTGAGAAGAACTGGGAAGAATGGGAAAGAAATGTAAAAATCCGAGAATAATTGGGAAGAACCAGAAAGAATCAAGAAGTACTGGGAGAGGCCGGGAACTCGTTGAAGATGCGGGAATCTGAGAATGGGATGTGAGGTGGGACGAACTGCGGCGGGCTTCGTGAAGCTAGTAGAAGAGCTGAGAAGTGGGGTAGTTTAATAGAACGAGAAGCAAGATAAGGAGGCAAGATGCAGCGTTGAGCGACGGGAGGGGTCAGGAATGAGACGGGAAGAGAGAAGTATGTGCGCAGTGTTTTGTTTGAGTGGGACTGAGTGTTCCTTGTGTCTCGCGTCGGAATACTCTTTTCTGACTGCCAGTTGCATGGGAATTTCAACGATGATATTCCATTACTTACGTAACTTAGAGACGGTGCACGACGTGGGAAAAGTATGCGGACTTGCATTGCGATTTCTGCCTTGAATGTATATTAATCTGGGTAGTTGTTGCTCTTTTACAATTAAGTAAGAGAATGAAGTACGAGAGTGTTCAGCCTCACGACTTGGGAAGGTGGTATGAAACAAGACTGCGATCTGAACCTATTAAAGACATTTAAATTCTTGAAATTGCACATAAAAATTGTTTATAACGCTTGAGTACATATTTTCGTCATATTTGAACGTCTCTTAACTTCTTTTCTGACACGCACTTTCATTTACAAAATATAACTATTATTTCTCTATCCATTATTTTGCGAATTTTTCAATTTTTATTCAAAACTATCGACTAATGGGCGATGTAAAACGTTCAAATATTTGTAAAAGTACATTTTTGATATCTTTGAGATTTTGACCAAATACCTTAAAAAGTGAAAAGAAGAAATAAATCACCTGTTCATGCTTGGATTGTATTTTAGAGATTTGCATCTCTCAATTTAAATTCTTACAATTAAAATTCAATTTTATTACAAAACCACGAAATTAACATTAGTTCGTGATTACTATGTTCATTTTACTTCTCTGTTGAAGAAGATCATGAAATCTGAATACAATGAGAATAAAATCTTTCCAATGAAATACTAAAAAAAAAAACAAGAAGAATGGTAATTGAATACTTGATAATAGTAATATCATCCAGCTATCATTTGTGAATACGAACGTATTCACGAACCTGGTACTAGGAAATGTTCTCGTGTTGGGTTGTCCCACACTCTTGCAACGTATCAATGCTAGCAGTGACGTAACCCCCACTAGCGAGTATATTACGTCTCTAATGCAATGTTTAACGAACGTCAAATCACGAACTCTCCAATATTCTTTTTATCACGATTTCTTCTTAATTTATTTCCGTCAGTCATCTTGCATCATGGCCCTCCATCACGATTTGGTAAAGTAATAGATTTGTAATGAATAGCAAAATCTAAACAAAAGAAAAAATGAAAAAGGTTTCCCATCACATTCGAAGAAATGTTTCGTGACTGGGATCATTGGAACTTTTCCATGTAAATTTAAGTTGTGGGTGTTTCGTGTTGTTTATGTATTATTTATTAGATTTATTGATGAGCAACTGTTACCTTTTTACATTGAAACAATATTAAGCATATTAAATAGAAGAGAAAACGAAGTTTTTATGGCTTTTCACATACACTAACATACTACCGCTCTAAAGAAAGATTACAAAATAGTAACAAGACAGCAAAAATCATAAAAAAGTAGCAAATATTATTTTATTGTTCTGTTTTAGTTTCAGATATTCAGAAATATCTGTTCTCTTTTCAAATGGTACAAAAAAGTATGCAATTGCTTCTTAATAAGATGTAATTGATATCACACCGTGTATTTTATTTTAATACACATACTGTTGATGAGGTTTAAACATTTGAAGTCAATTCTACATCCTTACAAACGCATAGTACTATATACTGATAAGGTGCGCGATCTTTTAGTGATACAGAAACACAGAAATTCGTCAAAAACTACAGTATTTCCCATTATGTTCGGGCACTTCAGATCAATGACATACGAGGCGCGTGGAATCTTCAGTCCATGCAAAGAGAATTCCACGTAGAGCTGTGACTCCACTTAACAACCTTGATTTTCTCTTATTTACTATGTTACTCCCTTCGTATAGAAGCCTGTAACATTTGAACTCCTTCATTCGGCACCCTCATTAACCCTACCCACTTCTTTCACTCTAACGAAATGCTGTCATTTCCTCTTGGATCTTTGAATCGTCTTCTCAGACTCATTTATCAATATTCTATTTAATTCTTTCCCGTGTACCAAAAACCAAACTACTACACTTAAATTGTCCCTAATAGACTCCTTATACATAAATACCTCATTTTTACTTTCTCCTACGTCTATCGTTCTTACTTCTACAGTAGGTGTTTGCAATTTTTCTCTTCCAAATAATTGTATACAAAGACTCCTTCCTCTTCCTATTTTAGAGAAAATTGTCAGCTCTCATTCTCCATCTTCAGTATGCATACTCATTTTTTTATTGCTATTCTTTTCCTTTCGGTAACGCCGTGTGCCCTGCATCATTATGTGCCACTTCAGGAGTTTGTATTTAGCATCACCTATTTTCTCTACCTTGTCCTTTCATCTCATTGCCCATTTCTTTTAACCAATTTCTCACACATATACAAGAGCTCCTCTCTACATCTCACCACTTTCTCATCTGCAGAGCCGCTTTCCCTCGCAGCTTTTTTTCTTCCTCCCATTCTGACTCCTCCCCTGTACCCTTCTTCATTGTGTGTATATATATATATATATATATATATATATATATATATATATATATATTAAACAGTCTATCGTGGAACAACCGGAAGTATTCTTCTTCTTTCAAAGACTAGGGCTTTCACCAGATCCGGCAAGCAAGATTTATTCATCTCTTGTGGGATCTTCGAACCTTCCTCCAACTTTCAACGAAAGCATTTGTGTAGGACGCATTCATTCACTCAAACGGATCACTTATTCTGGAATTCAATTTGTTCCATCCACTTCCTTCTGTTTTTAAAAAAAATATTATGAGAACAAATATAAGAAAAAAACTCTACTACTTTATTTTATGTTACTGTCTGCGGTATTTCTGCGACAACACCGTTGCTTCAACAATGTCTCAGATAGAGATGTTTCTGAGATCGGGTCTCAACGAGATGGATTTTAGACACTAACTGTTGCTAGATCGAATTCAACTATCGTTTAGAGGAGAATTCTAGGTTGCTCTGATTTGTACTCATTAGAGGCTGCTCTGATCAATATCAGTTGAATGTCCGAGGAGTAACCTAACAAACGGATCACTGACTGCGCGCGATCTTTCCTTCTTCTCCATTCTCTCCATACACAAACGTACACATACTAATATACACACACATGCACTACACTTCCACACATGTCAAAGTCGGGAACTTAGAACTAGTCTCGGGTGAGGCGATGTCCCGCTGGACCAGAAACCTGGGGAGGAAAACCTGGAAAGCAACGTAGGCCCCGCATCTCCCGTTCCAGCAGCGGAAGAACACCGCCACCTGCGGGGAAACCTGACTAATGAACAGAGAGAAGTTGCACAGTAAAGTACCTGCAAGCAATAAATACATCCTGACTCGCTCACACTCTCTCACTAAATCTCTCATCCACACACTCACTCGCTTTCTCTCTCTCTCTCTCTCTCTCTCTCTCTCTCTCTCTCTCTCTCTCTCTCTTTCTCTCTCTCATTCACCCACTCGCGTACCAACTCAGTCACGCATTCATGCACTCAAACGCTCTGTTTTATATTATCAAGTTATTTTTTTAAAAAAATATTGGTAGTTCGAACATACGGAGGGTGGGCGCGTGCCGAGCGGCGAGGCGGGCGTGTCGCAAGGCGGCGGCGCGGCCGCGTTTCGCGAGTCGACGTGCCGAGCGCGTGCGTTCGCGGGCGCCATGCGAGTGCGTGGGTTCGGCGCGCGATCGCGGGCGGGGCGGGGTGGAGCGGGGCGTGGTCGTTCGGCGCCGCATTCAATTCAAATGCGCGAAATTGACCCGCGCAAAGACGCCCCCCGATTCCTCGGGCGGCCCTTCTCAGTCCCCGCCCCTGCCCGGATCGGGGGCGCGCCGGCCGATGAACTCGCGCGCGCGGCCTTCGGTGACTCAGTCACTCGCCTCATACGAGCATGTAGGAAGTTGGTGTACAGGGTGCCAGGCATGAAATTACTGACCGAATACTAATGTTTCCGGGAGTGTTAACAGCTAAGGTCGTTATTCCCGTAAGTGTATTGAATGTTTTCTCTCCTCCCTCTCTCTCTTTCGGGAGGTGGCTGTGACTTTGCCCTGCTGGATGGCGAGATCCGGCACCGATCTACCGTCAGCCAGCAGGGTTTTCCCTAACAAGTTATCTCCCAAAAGCAGGGCACCGCCTGAGCCGGGAGAAGCTCTAGGCTCCCGACCGGTTTCCCGGCATGTGTGATAGTGTAGTGCATGTTAGTGTGTTTGTGAGCAAGAGGTGAAGGAAGGGGAAGGAAAGATCGTGCGCGGTCCGTGTACGAAACTTTAAAAATAAGCTCGTACGTCAATTTTTAGCATATTATGTCTAATAAACTTCCAGATATCAAATGGCTGAGCGACTAAAAGCACCCAAAAGTTGGTTTGAAAACATAATTTCTACACAAACATTTACATCTGAGACACTTATTAACACTCCAAAAACTTACAAATAGTTTATTTACAAAAGAAATGCATATATATGTTCACAAAAAAAAAATTACCCAGAAAAAAACACCGAATTTTCTCAATTCAATTCCTTTTTATATTTTGGCATTAATTTTTCTTGAATAGCCAACAATATGTAAAAAAATATTCTCAAAAATAGCTCCAATTTTATTCTTTAAACAGGAAACAGAAAACTACGTTTAAAGAATCGGCATAGATCTTTTCATTAGACTCAGAATTTTCGTAAGTTGCAAAAGTTAAAAATGTTTCGACTTCTTCCTACATCGACTACATTGAAAATAGAAATATTTTTCTTCATGAAATCTGTTCGACCAAAAATCTCTTGAAATAAGATGATAATTTTTTGAAAATATAAGAAGCCTTGCGTGTAACGTACGCAATTTGTGAACTATTTTAAAAAAACAGCTTCAATTTTTTCGTGGATTACATTGTTTCTTGAAAACTGCAAATTCGAATTTCCCGCGCGTCATTTTCTAATCTTTCACGGGTATCAGGAATACGATAATGGTAAATTCTTACCCGAACATGGCTTCTCATTGTTGAGATATGTTATGGCTGTATGAACCGCAGTTTTAGGTGACGAATTTGTGTTGATGTATTAGCTTTAAAATAATTAGTTTTCGCACTTAATGTTGTACTAATTCTTTTTAATGGGTTTTACAGTGATTGCTACGTTAATTCGTACAGAAATTGTGGAATTATAATACAACGAAACTGATAATAAGTGTTAGAAAGAACGTGCTGCTGTATCATCACTAGTTATATTACGTACGCCATCTAATTGAGCCTTGTCATGTATAAGTAGTCTCATCTTCCCTAATGGAATTCAGAATACAATTTGGAACAGAAAGGCATTTGGAATGTATTCTCAATTACCAAATAATTTTCGATTAAGAAAATTTACAGAGAATCCGAAGTCGAATTGATACAGATGTAGACAGATCATGGATTCTCCATTAGTCCTTACCTCTGATTTCAGAAGTCTATCCACAAATTACTTTGCATAAAAATTTATGAACTAAATCTGGTCTCGCGCCCTTCATCAAATGCAACTTTGTCACAGAGGATCAGAATTCGCTCTTTAGCGCGTAATTTCATCTTGCGACGGGCTTTTCACATCTGTTCGCGAAAACTTGTACAAATAAGGTATAGGTATATTGCTCTCTTTGGCGGGATGCCGTGTGGAGACGGAATGTCGTAATAGCGACGCTCTGAGCTACGTAGTACTGCCAAGCCGCACACAGCTCATTTATCCTCACCCGCATTGAACAGCTACAACACAAAACTTATATATACGCATTCAATGGGAGAAATTATTTAGCACGTAATTGGTAAGCCATTTAGAAACAGTTTTATGCGTTTACTTGTCTATGTAAAGAAACAAATCATAAGCAATTGTACATATTATTCTTAACCTACTTATTCAGAATGGTTTGAAACATCTTTAAATAAAATACTTATTAAATATTTTATTCTCAATCAACGGTAACAACTTTAAATAAAATTACAGTTGAAGGAAAAACCTATAGTTTACGCTGGTAATAGCGTCTCCTTAATGAACATAAACATTTTTAATGGTTACAGGTTCCTTGTTTCAATAAATCTAACATAAAACCCCTAAGAAATATTTATGAGTTTTGCGTATGGGAGGCGAAAACCTTGGGAGGAACATCACATAACTTGAACCTCAAGAATCGTGTTACATACAACCTAACGGTACAAAATCGCTCATTTACTTCTTGATCTTTGAACACAGTGTGTGAATACTTCCTTTTGACATATGAAGATTAAATTTTTCTTCCATTTAGAGCTTTATTGTCTGATTATGATTAAAACATTATATAGTGAGAATGTAATGTTGAATCATTTAAAACGTTTTGATCATTTCCCCATCCACACAACCTATGAAAAAGTTGAGACCACTTCGATCTTAACGGAATAATATTGTTTGGGACATCGGCCGTGAAAAGTATACATTTAATAACTTCCTGTTTGTAGTACATTTAGTTCTACGGTTTAGGAGTGGTCAGTTTTGCCAAGGAATAATGAATAGAGAAACATAAACCTAAAGAAGAATTAAGACTTTATGACCGTCAGTGTGCATGTTTAAATAGAAATACCTTACTACTATGTTACAAAGGTTCCACGCCTCCTCGCTATACCAGTCTTGCAAAAATACCAAGTGAAATGTATTCATAAAGAATAGAAATATGAGAGTATAAACATCTTTTTTTACTACCTGGCTAATCAGTCATGATATAGCTGTAAGTATAGGATCACTCTTTTTTCATGTTTTATCGACTTCTTTCCACGCAGTCGTGAAGCCATGACCTATGCCCAAACTTCAGAGAAACAATTTGCAAAGATTTAGGAGATAATTCACTAATAATTTTCATACAAAGCAGTTCAATCAGCCAAAAAATGAAAAAAGTTAATGAATTTTTTATAAACAAAATCATGATAATAAAAAGGAGGCTGGTAGATTTTTGTTAGTATTTATGTCCATGATAATAATAATAATAATAATAATAATAATAATAATAAG
Organism: Gryllus bimaculatus; assembly: GCA_017312745.1. Taxonomy (NCBI): domain Eukaryota; kingdom Metazoa; phylum Arthropoda; class Insecta; order Orthoptera; family Gryllidae; genus Gryllus; species Gryllus bimaculatus. Next base: position 2,616,227 of record BOPP01000117.1, read on the forward strand.
AAGAAGAAGAAGAAGAAGAAGAAGAAGAAGAAGAAGAAGAAACTGAACTCACACGCTAGCCAGAATCTATAAGCCCCTATATTGTGGGTTGTAAAACGGTCGCGATCTATTGTACGAACAATGAAGCAGGTAAAAGCGACGAAAAATTTTCAACTCTGACCCCGACTCGCTGACACGAGTAAAGCGAGACTTACCCATCGACAGTTAGCTTCACACAATATTACATATAATCCACCAATCGCATTCCTGTCTGCTTATCACTCACGCACCTCCCACAACTGTCACGCACCTCCCGCGCTATCCCCATCATCTGACCATCATTTTTATTTTCCTTGCAGACGCATTTGCAATGGTCCAGGATATAGAACAGGAAAAAGGTGAATGAAATACGGAGTTCTGGTTATTCTCCCCAAAGTGAGTAAAATCAATAAATTGGTTCTTGGAAAACAACTTTCTATGTGTTTATTATCGTTATAATGTCATTTTTTATTCTTATGTAAAAAACAACTGTTGATCAATACAAAATAAAATTGATTTTTCTACATTTTATCGCAAAACACACATTTGATGAAAAATATTTCCTGTAAAGGTACTATTTAAAGTTTAAATGCAATAAAATAAAATAACAGTATCTTCTGAACGAGCATTTTTAGCTTCATGGACTAGACGTTTAGAATCAATTATATGTTCAACTTCTTTTAAAGGCTGAAAATGAATCGTATGTATTATATGGACCCATTTTTTGATTTCTAAATGTAAGTCTCCATCCTCTTAATGCCGAATGTAAACTTTCGTCACATTCCACCGCTCAAAGAAAAAAACTATCGAATTAAATTTTGACCCAAAGCGTATTAATATTATTTACGTAAAAAACAAACATGGTTGGGAAACAATTGGAGACAAATGAAAATGAAAACAATTTAGATAATAGGGATATTGAAATTTTGTACCATTTTCATTTGTACCATCAATTTCATAATGTGGCAACTACTTCAAGAAATCAGTAGCAACTAAAAATGTTCAGTTGAAAATTAAATTAAATGTCTGCTCTTCTCGACATTTTCCAATTTTTCCAATAATGTTCGCCAGGATTTGCGCTATTACCTTAGCGAGAACGTGTCGCTCGTCGCGTTTGCGTTGCGACACGCTCATCCGCAGCCCTCACGCTCGCCCGCCCGCCTCGTAACCGGTATCTGGTAACCGGTAACTGACACTGCGGCGCCCGTTCGCCTGAAAGGCAGCTGCAAAGGCACCCATGTCACGGAGCCTCTCGCAAGTGATGGCTCCCAAGTGCCGGGCGGGGGCAGACGGTTCGTTAGATCGAGAAGCGAAAGTACATTCCGACGTTGGCGTGCAAATAATTGTAATGTCACAGTAGATCATTGCGCAATCCAAACGTTCTGCGCGAGAGTCTTGATTAAAAACAGTTCTATTTCGTATTGCCACACAAAATCATTCCGAGAGAGAGAGGGGAGAAAGGGAGAGAGAGGGAGAGAGGGAGGGCAAGCGTCAGGGAGAGAGGGAGGGAGAGAAGGAGGGAGACAGAGAGAAAGGGAGAGATAGGAAGAGAGAGGGATAGGGAGGGAGAGGGACAGGGAGGGAGAGGGACAAGAAGGGAGAGGGACGGAGGGAGAGGGAGAGGGGGAAGGAGAGATGGAAAGATGGGGAAGGAGAGAGAAGGAAGGAGAGAGGAAATGGGAGAGGGTGAGAAAGGGAGAGAGGGAGGTAGAGAGAAGGAGGGAATGTGAGGGAGGGAGAGAGAAAGAAGGAAAGAGAGGGAGGGAGAGAGAAAAAGGGAAAGAGAGGGAGGGAGAGAGAGAGCGGGAGAGAGGGTGAGAGAGGGGGAGAGAGGGAGAGAGAGATGGAGAGAGAGGGAAAGAGAGTGGGAGACGGGGAATATAGTGCCGGGGTGGAGAGGGGCCGGGTAGCGGCAGAGGGGTCAGAGGGAGAGACACACACGCAATTGTTACGTCAACAAAAAGTTTCCTTCGAGGTGACGTGCGACTCATTTCCGTAATATTAATTTGAGCGAACTTGGGTGGTTTAGACATTCGAAGGATGCAAATTTCTTTTTTTTTCTAAAAACACTCCTGTGAATTTAATTTTCCCACCTCCAAAAATATTAATAATAAAAAATGTGCCAAGTAGCATTACGGTGATATAAATGTCCGAAGTGCTTTTAGCGTGGAACGACTCAAGCCGGGTTCGCCATGGCACGGAGTTGATTTTTCGTGGACATTGATGATTGTCATTTGTTCATCATGTGAGCTGTAAGCGAGAAGAAATTTCATTCTGCTGATTCTAGATTCAAGACGTCAGTACATGTTTTTGTGTGTGAATTACAGCTCGATTATCACCCCAGTGGTGAAATTAATAATTTCATTAAAATTTTAAAAAAAGTCATTCTATCATCTGGTGGAATATAATAGCTGATCGATTCAAATGGCCATCTGTACAAGCAATTGAGCTATAAAATATTATTTTTTTATGTTAAATTACTGATCAAAATTTAGATTTTATTCACAGTTAATAGTAATACTTGGCCTTCGGATTGTGTGAACTATCTATTTAATAGTTTTACGTTGTCGAGTCAAATACAAATACTCTAAAAAAAGAACACATTGTGTCGAAATTTAAAGAAATCATTCATCATTCTCTCCGTGGAGAGAATTCATGTAGAAATCATAGCATTCCTTTAAAAAGAATATTCGCAGTCGCCATTATACGGAAGAGAAACTACGAAGTCTTCCTTGTTCAGGAGAATGCAGACAATTACTGTAATCGTGCAGAATGCACCGAAGGTAGAAATATGCAACATTGCATGCATTTCTGAGAATGAAGAAACCGATTAATAAAACCTCATTTGGCCACAAAAAATAATTTGGTAGAAAGAGGCGTATAATCTTAATGATTGCGGAAAAAATACGTCGTAAATCAAGTTAACGTCTATGACAAACGTTTTCTTCATCTGCTGCAGATATGTAAGTTTTATGAATAATTCTGAATCCATGAAATTATCGTCTTCTGGGATGATTTTCAGTAACGGATGGAAACTTGAATTTTATGGTATATTTTTCATTCATTTTTTATAATTGATATTGTAGTTATTTGTTCAGGATGAACACAATGTTTTCATTGTATTTTATTGCTATTTTTACTGATTTTTTAGTATAAACACGAAATTTTAGCACAATTGTAAAATTAATAAAATGGATGTTTTTCTGCAGTCACTTTTCACTACGTCATTTTCAAGACCAACTACAATACAATTTGCAATAGAACTCAGAGATATTCTTGCACGATGGGGTTAAAGTTGGCTAAGAGAAGATAACAAGCATTTTAAGTTAAAATAATAACTATATTAAAATACAACGGTTAGTGACAGTGTATAAATAAAAGCAACGCCCAGCAGTGGTCAGACGCCTGTATCCCTTTACCAAAACACGCCAGATTATATTTATAAGTTGTGCATTGCGTTTTTGAATTAAAGAGGATGGCATGATGGTGGCAAATATCATTTCAATTAAACTATCACGTTTAACTTTTTTGTCTTCAAAGGATATTGAAGGTTTTGTTTTTGAATTTATAAAATTTCCTCATTTATTCAGTTGTGGAGAATGAGAACGACATGAAGCAATATTTTTGAGACTTACAAATTCCCGTAAGCCTAAAAAATTCGTAAGGTACTTTTTGGGTGTAATTTTTCTGTAAGTTTCTTTTTCTGCTATGTTGTTATAGAGATTCAGCCAGTGTGCTTATTATGTTACGGATGTGGAGATGAATGGTGGTTATTGAGTTGGTAAAGAGAAGATACTCCGTTGTTGATATGTTCTTCGTAATGTAATATCTTATACAAAACACGTGTTAGAACAAGGGCAAATAAAAGGTTAATTAATATTGAACAAATTGTTCTCACATGTTCTGCGTAGTTAGTTACATAATAAACACTAGATACTATCTGGTATGAAACCTGAAGCTAATATGATCAGAAGCATACTTATTTTTACTATTATTATGGTGATAGATGAGTATCCAGTCAGAAATGTACACTCTCTTCTTCGTCACAAATTGCATTTCACCTTCTCACATCTTTCACTGAATTTCAAAAATTGATTTGACGCATACTGGTTAGTTAGTAGACATATCCGCGGCATAACTTGAATAAATAAATCGTTACTCCTTTGGCAACTGTCTGAAGTGTAGATTGAGAAAACTTGAAATACTTGTATATCTGCATCTTGCGCCATTCGTGACATTCAAACGTCCTATGATGAAAATCACAGCGATTACACATTGTTTGATTAAACAAAAAACAAACAACAAAAAATGCTAAAATGAAATGCAAAAAAGAGAACAAAACCTTGCGCTTGTTGCCTGCTCCGCCGAGCGGCAAGAATGCAAGGTTGTTGCGCGCAAGACCACGGTTTAAAATTCATTTATTGTTTGCTTGAGTTATTCATAGAAAAGTTTTACACTTTATGATGTGTTTTAGCATACACCTAATGTAATCTACGTACTATTATTACAACATTTATGTAGGAGGTTAAATTAATAATATTTTTTGGAATGAGTGAAAAGTAATTCTTGTTTATTGTTGTCGGTAAATAGTTTGTTGAGGGTAGCTATTATTGTTTTAATTTATCTATTAGGTTTACGTTTGGGTTGGAATTATTAGTCAGGTGTTATTTGATTGATAATTGAGGGCATTTGAAATTCTCTGTGGAATTGTGAACTTGAAATAAACCAAGGGTTTTAACTTTATTTTGAGGAAGTTGTTTTGAACTTTTTGTATTTTGTTTATGTTGGATAAAATATTCACGTTCACAGGCATGCGTAGAGGTTGGGGTGAGCGGGCCATGGCCTACCTGAAAAAGTCGAAAGACTCGTAACAAAATCTTTAATTTCTGTAAATCTCTTTAATTCCTAATATTTCCCTTTTAAGATGGTAATTTGGAAAGGTGATACATATTAATTGAAGAAGGGGCTCTTCAAATCATCTGGTCAATCTGTAATTTGTTAAACATAAAACTAGTAATTGATATTAATTGATATTAATAATTAATTCTATCCTTAAAGCTATAATTCTCCTTAGATTCTCTTTTATTTATTTTCTAGTAAGATGTGTCAAATGGAAATTAAAAAGATTAATGGATATGGTGCCCCAGAAACGTACTTGTCCCCCTCTTGTTCTCTTGCTTTAGGCTGCGCTGCTATGAGCACAGTGATGGGTCCTGATAATTGAGCATTTGAAATCTCGTGAATTGTGAAACTGAAATACACCAGGGTTTTTACTTTATTTTGGGAATGTTTTGAACTTTGATTTGGTTTATTGGATAAAATATTCGTTCACAGGCATGCGTAGATTGGGTGACGCGCATGCTCCTGAAAAGTCGAAAGACTCGTACAAATCTTTAATTTCTTTAAGCTTGTTCTATTTTCAATAGTTTCCCTTTAAGATTGGTAATTTGAAAGTGATTACATATTAATGAACGAAGGGGCTCTTAAATCATCTGGTCAATCTGTATTTGTTAAACATAAACTAGTAATGATTAATTTGATATTAATAGATTATTCATCCTTAAAGCTATATTCTCTTGTTCTCTTTCATTTATTTCTAGTAAATGTGTCAAATGAAATTTAAAAAGATTAATGTATGGTTCCCCAGAAGACGTACTTTCCCCCTCTTTTCTCTTGCTTTAGCTCGCTACTATGGCACAGTGAGTTCAGGGGGGGGGCGGGCTCCTGGGATGCAACGGATGCAAGTCGCTGCGCGCAAAGCCAGTGCGGGTGCACGGTGCCATGTGATGTGTCAATGCGGGGGCAAGCGTCCGGAGGTGCGAGGGGGGGTGGGCATGACGAAACGCCTCATTGGGAATGCCGCGGCCGCGCTGCAGAGAGTGTGCGAAGGGGACGGAGGGC
>BOPP01000117.1:2622170-2672914 GCA_017312745.1 Gryllus bimaculatus
GGAGGGGGGGAGGAGAGGGGAAGTTGGGGGCGGAGACGGGAAGGGAGACGGGGGCGGTGTCGGTTCCTGGCTCGATAACGCGCGCTATCCAGCAATCGCGGGAACTCCTGCCCCTTCCCGACACACGGCTCTGCGTCGCGCGGCGCAGCGTGAACTGCACGCGGTAACAACTGCGCGTTCGGATGCAGCGGAGCTCAGCTGCTGCAGCGTCATTTGTTCTATTTATTTCACGATAGTTTTCACGTTTTTTGGCATTTTTTCACAATATTATTCATTCAGCTAATTCATTTCACACCCTTATGCTACTACTTCTATTTTTTTGTCATAGCACATTGAAAATTGTACAGTAATTACAGTTCTTTTTGCTTACATAATATCACCACTAATCTTGAATTTAAATATTAACTGAGTTTTCCTTGAAGGCCAAATGATAGAAATTATTTGAACCATTTTCCTCTCTGTTACATTTCTTCGTCGCATTACCATTTTTACGATTACAATACTAGCTAGATGAAATCATTTCTTCTCTAATTAAAATAAAAACAGATGGATATCAATTAAACTGATCATATGAATATATAGAGCCCAAAACCATTATTGAATTCGATTAAATTTAAAATAATTTCTATTGCCGTATTTTCCGCATAGGCTATTATGGATCTATCTCGTTTACAGGGACGAAGGTAAGACAATTTTTACGTTTGCTTTTAGAATTGTACGTTTGCTCTTGCGTCTCTAAAAGTGTATTTATGTGTCATGATAAATGATTAATATCAATTTCTTGATAATATCCATTATCGTACAATCTGAGGTAAATCATTTTGTGTTATTTGTGCTGCGGAAATGAACTCCCGAGTTATTTCCACAGTGGTAGGTCATTTAGCACTTGTTGAAAAGCGAGGCCAATGCGCGGAGCAATAAGAGAGGTTTTCCTTTTGCGTTTCGTGAGTTTTGATATTTATCGTTTAACCCCATTAGAAATTAAACGCGCATCACAGGTCCGAGAGTTTATTGAAGATTTCTTTGGCATTCAAGGCACCGAATGCAAAACTAAAGCCAAAATGTAGTTTTATCATTATATTCGTCACGATTCTTAATTTTGATGGAGTTACAAGATGATATGACATCGCGGTTTAAATTGATCAAGTTTTATCTGACGTTTCTGGCAAAAACGTTTTAGCATATTCAAATTACATGTTGTCAATTCTAAACCATTTTTACATTCTTCAAGTCAGACTTAGAATAATAATTACAAAAAATCATTTTGTGAATCTTGATAAGACACCACCAAAGTTTCAAAATACTCTTCTGTAAAATTTCCTAAGTAAGATAGATCCTGGATATTCTGAGTACATGATATGCAATCAATAAATAACCGTTATGGTGCAACACTGTTGATTCAATAGGTGGTATTTTGTTTTACTTGCCTCCTAGCTTTTTCTCTTTGAACGTTAAGTGCTTTACTAATATCACAACATCAATGTTTACCGTTTTAACAATTTGTATATTAATAACAAATAGTAAAATATCTGAAATTTGTTTTTCAAATTCAATTTTACTAATTTGTAAGCTAAATGTATGTTTTGGAATTTGATATTCTTTACTACTGTGTACGTTCGCGGAGTAAGCTTCTCAGTAGGTAAAATATTGTGCGCTACCACGTGTATAATAATATTTCAGAGTGTAATAGAAAACAGGTTGTGTTACTATGTTCATTAGGTTCTAAGAAGTTTCCAGCGAATAATTTCTGTGCTGTGCGAGTCAAGAAGTAATTGATGTTTGAGAAAACACCGGTTGTTAATTCACTAGAAATTCACAACTTCACGAAGAATTATGAACTGCTCAATTGATACGAAAGCACTTGAAAAGGAAGAGGAAATGATATTTTGTTCGCTAATGGAGTTCCCATCATTAATATAAAAACAATGGAATTTAACCTTGAACCTACATTAATATAAAAACATTGGAATTTAACCTTGAACCTACGTGAAAACATGTACAAGCGCCGTACCTACGCTCTAACTCCGCAGTAACTCATTATTTTCTGTGTTGTGAGGACTGTAGTGCGTAGTTGGTCCCATAGCTATGAAAATTGTAAATTTGTCACAGTGGCTCTTTTTTCCTTCGCACGTGACTCCTCAAATAAACGGATTTTGACTATAACTATAAACGAATACCATTTGTAATGGCATGCTAAAGCACCAATTGGTCTATGGTAGGTATTTTTTAGGGAAGGCCTAGTTGTATTGGCAGGAGAGATGTCAATGATTATTTATATAAAAAAGTGCAAAACAAATTGAACTAATAAAGAATTTTACCAATAAAAGTAACTGTAGTAACTAAAGATTTCTGTAATTTTTCTAGTACTTATTGAAGAAAATGGACATTTAAATGGCGAACAAACGACTGGAGACTTTAAAAATGAACATGTTTCATTAGAAAATTATATTTATTTACAAAATGCAAAGAGATACAAGAAAAGAGGTTTATCGTATGTTTAAAAGAATTCCAAATTCTTAGTAATACTCTCACACATATTACCTATTTGCTCCTGAATATGCATCTTTATGATGGTTAGAAATGAATATTTCATTAGTTTCAGAGTGATCGAAATTTAATTTATTTCCAATTCATTGTTCATTGTATAATTTTATATTCGCTGTTAACTGTAAACGCGAGTGGTATACCATTGCACATATTTTCTAAATATTACATATCAGCGTGTTTTTATCAATGTCCTTTACGTTAAGTTCTTTTACGTACTAAGTATGAACGCAGATATCATATATTTTAGAGCGATTCCAATTGACCCTCGGAACGAAGCGGGACAAGGTCATCTGGAGATGCCGGTTGTGCGACGCAAAGCGAAAGGTAAGAAGTACCTTGCACTAATACATTTAAAGTAGGTGAATCAAAACTAAATTGTCCGTATACGTTTACGATATACAAAAGATATGTTTCGCCATGAACATTCAATGAACACGAAAATTAATATGAAAAATGTATTAACATTAACTGAACAATTAATATCAAAGTTACTGCGTTCATTTAATTCGTTACATCTCATGGAAGGTTTTAGCCTGCCGGATGACTGCGGGACCGCTAAAAAGGGCTACGACAAACACTGTTAAACAGAAAGAATGAAGATTTAAAAATTAAAATATTAACTTTAAAATCATAACTTAGTTTAATTATATATTAAGTTTAAAAAAGTATTGAATACAAATTATGAAAAACACAAACCTTGGAAGATATTACTTCCTTATATAAACTTTGCAACTTGGTATTGCCATACATGCAAGATCTTTCTGCTTCAACTGCAATATTTCGTTATATTTCAATTGAGATACGTTTCGACAGAATCGTATTCTGTGAATTGTTGTAAAATTGTTGCTGTACAAGTACACGGTTTAAAAGAAAGGACATACTTTGTGTAACGGAAAATCCTAATCAATTTTACAATGGTCATTAATAGTGGCGAAAGTTTTTTTTTTAAAAATAAGTTTTTGAATTGTGTTAAACGTTTCAAGATTTTTCATAATAGTACAATACATGAGAGTAGTATAGAAGCCACCTAACCAGATATACGGCCACAAAGTCCAGCTATATACGCAACATCTGTGATTCACACTAATTGCTGCATGTTATGCGTGCCAATGAGCGACCTCCATTCTTAGTGCTGAGGTCACTGAGTATGTCAAAGTAAAGCATCAGGCGACTGTCCTGGCGCAACTTCTTTTCTGTCACCTTGCACAGGGAGGAGGCTTATCGCTACAACTGCCAAAACCAGCGAGCGACCTGTGATATAGACGGTTGGAAAAGAAAAGAAAAATATTTCATCTCTGAGTAGCTTGCGATAAATACGCTTCTAATTTCCGAATACTGTAACTTTTCAATCGTATTATGACGTAATGGGTGGCAGATAACTACCTCTCGCGAAATTCATTTAACGCGAGTTTGCGAGGAAGCCTTATTCATAAGATATTGCAAACTTTGAGTAATTCCTAATCTAGCGTATCGAATTTTGAAATATTGGTTGACGTTGTTTGCGCTCAACTCAACTCGTGATTTCATTATGGCTTGGGGAAGTTTTTACACTATAAAATATTGAACCAAAAAAACAAAGACTGAAATAATTCTTCGTTTTCGGGGAGTGATCTAAGCTATTTAATAAATATATGATATTACGAATACATCCTATATTTAGCTTTCCCGTCACATAGAAAAAATATTTATACTTTACTTTGCACCAGAAAAATTGCTAATAAGAGTCTATGTAAGTGGGTAATTAAATGTGCAAAAAAAGTTTGTAAAACAATTAACATGAATACACTAATTTAACTTCGACTCGACGTCGTAGTTCTTAGTCCAGCCGTTTTCGTTGTTTCTTAATAGGGAAATAATCTTGTTTGCAAGCACTTTTTGTGGGAGTCCTAATAATAGTGCGTTACTGGTAGAGTTCCCCAAGCGATATTCCCCAACTGCCACCGCTCGCGTCCGCTGTTGCCGCCGCCGCCGCCGCCGGCAGCGCCAGCACGTCGCGTGCCGGGAACTCCTTTCGCGCAGCCGCAGCCTTCCGCGTCTGGCGAAACCGCCCCGCGCCCCACGACCCCGGCTTCACCGTACACCCAACCTGCCCCGCCCCAGTCACTTCCCGCTATGCCCCGCCCGCCCGCTACCTACAACGACCCGTTCACACCCACCACACTGCCCAACCAGCCCTGGCCAACGCCAGTGGTCGCTGATTACTTCCCACCCGACCATACATCTGAATCATCTGTCCTCTACAGGGGAGTGGCTCAAGAGGCACCAACTAGCACTGACACTGCGTGCCTACTGACTTGTAGATCCACTTTCCGGAGTCCCACCTGTGTCGCAGGTATTTTGACACTGACTCGTCAGTTAGGTCGAATTACAAGTTTTAGCTGTCTGTTGGAGAATTCTACGGCGTTACTCTTGATCGCTTAGTTTTCCGTGGTTGCCCACAGAACGCCGTTGCAAAATTTTGCTTCTTCTTCCTTGGCTCTATCCCTCACCCTTAGTTACTCTCACCTTCACTATACATGCAAATTACACCACAACATGCGGGTGACGCGTCGAGCATAATGTACTAGTGCCCTAGCTGAAAGCTCAGGTCGCGCGCCGCGCTGGTGGAGCACCTGGATTGAGTAACCAAACCGTTATCGCCACCATCTTCCCCGAGGAAAAACACACTACCTTACGGGACCAATACCTACTCCCACACCGACTATTACCCACTCCAGCCTTCACCCCAAACCCCACTATGAACCCCTGACCCGCCCACCCGCCCATTGCCCCCCTCATGCTGTACAAACCCCGTTTCGTTCCAGCGCACATTACTCGCGCCGCTCGCTACCACAATTGACCGTCGCCCGCCACACCGGCCAGCCCGCCCCCCATATCCAATGCCCCTTGCCTCACACCACCGCCCCACGCTCACCGCCCACCACATGCGTCGTGCGGAGTAGCGCGAACACGCACTCGACGAACTTCACCTATCGCACGCCCACGCCCGCATCGCCGCTCACGCAGTCGCTTTCGGTTTGATGCGAAACGTATCGAGCGACTACGATTGGGAAACGAGACGTTCGTACTGGCAAGCGTTGCGTGCGAACGTGATCGCACTGGCGGAGGGCGGAAGTGCGACAAGCGCACAGCAGCGCTATTACGATTGCAAAGCGATTGGGAAGGCAGCGCGGTTGATACACGGCGCCTCGTATGTAGGGCAGCGGGGTCATGCGTGCATGAAATGGGCTAAATTCAGTAAACGTTTGGACTAAGGAAATCACAAAGGCAGAAGAAAACTTCGGAAATGTAAGCCCAAGATCGCCCTATGTGCCTGTTTCTTCTTGTTCCCTATTATTCTTCTTCTATTTCTTCTTGTTCTTCTATATCTTCTTCTTCTTCTTGTTCTTCTTCTTCTTGTTCTTCTTCTTCTATATCTAGTTACGTTCTTAAAAGCTTATAGTTTGTGAAGAATACATCAAATAAAGACGAACATATTAAAACAAATATTTTCTTAAAGTTTCCACGATGATGCATATTGAAAAATACGCAAAATTTCTCAGTCACCGTATTGTACCTAACTTCGATTACGCTGTTTCAGCTTATTACAGCACTTTTCAATCGAATGAGAAACGTTCGTCTAATGTATTTCTTAATGGGGTTTTCATAAATTATTTTGGAGTGTGTTGAGGAATGTAATGCAGAAATGTCGCACTGCTTCGACGAAAATGAATATTGTGATATTGATCTTATTTTCGGCGAATGTCACTATAACGCTTTTGGTCGAGTGGAAAATATGCTCTACTCTACCTCGCATATATTGCACCGAGTACCGCAGCCATTCTAAGGCCGAATGGAAAAATAAGAATGACTGGCAATATTGAACCTATTCACGAGAAATTCGGTGGTCAGTTGAAGAGTGTGACTGGACTAGGAAGAAACTACAAAATAAATATTTTGCTGTTGTTCTTAGATTAATGTAAATCATTGCCTAGGTTTCTATGAAACATTAGCCTCGAGAAGATCAGTGAAACTTTGCTCGAAGAATATCACTAAAATGCCCTTCAGTAGACACCTGTCTGGTGTCGACACAACCTTCTTACAATTTCAATTATCATCGTGAGTGTTAGATAACGAAAAAGGAGTTTGACACTCGCGTCAAACAATGAGTTTCAGAACAGTGCATTCCTCCGGTTTTCATTTACATTTAAATATGTGATTTTTGATATTAAAATAATACACTTTCCTCTTATTCATATCAAATATACTGCGATTGCTAACCTTAAACCAGTACTCCAATAATGTTTGAAAGTTAAATCGCAGTATCTTTTAATTTCAGGTTAGAAACGCATTTAAAGTTTTTACATTCAAGCTTTTATTCTATGAAAACTGTTGCTTTTAAATCATAAGTCATATAGAGACACTCATAGTGAATTTAAGGATTCTGAAAGTTCACTAAATATTCCATTCCCACTAAATGCGTTTTGATTTATTCCCGCAGAATAATTAGCCAAACATGGTGTTAAAGGTACCAAATTGTTTCTAGATGTTTACGGAGAATATGCAAGAAATCATCTGTTTTCAGCTGGCCATTGTTACGACGATTGTAGCATACGCTAGCGCAGGAGATGCAGTGTGGCATGGGGGGACGAGGCATAGCGAGACAATGAGAAGAGGGGCAAGGCAAGGTAGAGCTGGGCGGACAGGCAGAGTGAGATGGGGCGCGATGTGTAAAGGATCGGCCCAAGAGGGTACAGGGCAGGATAATGCAGGGATACACAAAATATAAAATTCCACTTCCTAATTAATACGTTATATTCATTAATAAATGCTCGGAAAACCAGGGTTCTTTAGCTTCTTTCTACTATATTTTTTCGTATATTAAATATTTACAAACCCTTGGAAGGAAGAAAATGAGGTAAATGATTTTCGTCTATAAGCGTGTTGTTTCATTTTCCATTAGATTGATATATTGGTACAATAATATCTAGAATAACATTTTTACCTAATCACCATACCTATTCACTTATTCTTTTCATATCAAGTTTTCCTTTTTTCATGATGAAATACGCAGATCAATTCATCATCTTCATAGTGTACTTTTTTGTTACTTGTAGTAGTGAGCTTATATTTGTATTTTGAATTTTTACATTCTTGTGTTCTGCAATTTGTGCTGTTGCTGTAGTATATCATATCTTGTTTGCTAATGTTTCTGTATCAGGTTTCGATTTTGAAATCTCATAAAAGAACTTGGATAATTTTATGGAAATCAACACTCCCTCATTTGCTTAGTTTCGGTCAATTTTGAAACAGTAGCCAGATATTTCAAATGATGTTCAACAGATATTTTGTTACAATATTTTTAAGATCCAGAGAAACCGTACAGAAATAAATAAGTGTGCATGAATGAAAGAATCACGCCGATGACTGAAAATATTTAGCATGAATATAAAATGTGCATTGGTATTCTATAAAAATATGGCATATAACTCTATAAAAGTGTACATAAATATAAGAAGATAACTCGTAGCAATTGTGGCTTAGAATACAATTCAAAACTCGAATATTTTCTCTTCAAGAGAACAGCAACAAGTTTCAGTTAACCACACACTTCAAGCGCACACCTACACATTCCGCATTCCAGGAATCCGGAAATTATTACGCATACACCCCATTTCAGGAATGTACATTTAGCTGAATTACTAAACAACACGGTAGCTTCCAGTTTACGAGATTCAACAGTCGCGAGGTTGCAGCTTGGAAGATTTAGTGCGCGGCACGGCGTTCTCTAGACAGAAGCCGCGCAAGCGAGCGATGACAGGTCAGTGGCGTCGATACGGGTCGTCACTCCTCACACATGACGCGCTGCGAGCGCCCATTACGCCGCACGCCCTGCCGCTCGCCGCCGAGTTGCGTGCGCGCTCGTAAACACGGCCGCGAGTAATGAAGGCGTCGCGAAAGCAAACACACGCACGCGCACTTGCAATGTCGCGTTACGCTCACTTCCGAGTTGGCCTCGTGGAGCGTAAATGGCGATGGAGGGAGCCACAGGCGTTCGCTGCCTAAAACAAGAGGCGGGACAACTTCATTTCAGGGCCCCCTTTTTCATTCAGTTTTTTATCTGAATAAAATAACTGGTGAATAAGGCCAGGCGAATGAATGTCGCGTAGAACGAGAGGAAAAAGAAATTATAAGTTTAACAATTCGATTAATAATTACAATTTCATTTATATAGAATAGAAGTGTTGCCAGATGGCAAGAAGAACGTCTTCCTCAAATGCCAGATTTGCCAAAATTGTCAATTGCTCAAATGCAAAAATTTCCAAAATTGTCAGATTAAAAAAAATCAAAAATTAGGGATTGAAAATATTTAAGCATTATTGTTTACTGTTTCTGGGTAATTTAACTTCTAAGATCATTAGTTCCGAAAGTGTAGTGCTTTTTTGTTGCGAGAAGTGGCGGTGATCGTCTCTCGCTGATATCTTCCAACAGCGTAGCCCCGCTACAGCCGGGACGAGGTGTATACTGAAATAAACTCGCTTAATTGATTATTTCGTGTTTTCGGGTGTGTCAACTGCTGAGGTCATTTCCCCCTTCGGTGTAGTGCATGTTTTAATCGCGGGAGGTGACGGTGATCTTCTTCCGGTGAATCGCGAAATCCGGTGTCCACCAACAAGTTCGCTTGCGGTGTTTTTCTTCCCGGTATGTCCCACTAGCGGGGCATACCTCCAACCGGGACAAGCTCTAAACTCTCGACTGGTCTGCCGATGTGTGCGGTACTTCAGAGCATGTACTCGTATATGTGTGTAGTGGACGGCGAAATGACAGCACAACGAAGGATAAGAAAATATCGCGCGCGGTCCGTAGCCCTTTTCTTAGATTGCTACTTCAGCATTCGCCTGTTATTAATCGGAGAAATCACGGGAAGCTAACGATCAAGTAGCCGGCTGCTAGAATTCTCCCCTTGACAGCGGCTATCTAGTTAGCCTCGATAATCCTCCACCGTCGGGCCTCGAAACCTACGACTTCCCTGTCAGAGTGCTGTGGGGGAGGCAGCAGCAATGTTGTTATGCGGGACGGTTGCGGTGGCAGGGGTGAGGGACGTGACGGTTATGCCGGTGACGGTTATGGCGGCGGTGTGAGACGTCGTGTCCCTTCCCGGCAAGGGCACGCATCGCCTTGGTACGTGAGCGTCGGAGCCTTTCGCTTTCCGATTCACTAATGAAGCGAGGGCGCAATGCTACCTGTTACTCCATGAGGAAGTTGGCATATAGCACTCTCACGTTGTGGCAGCGGCGCTGTATGTGAATTCGCCGTAGGCGAATTGCGTGAGGAAAAACTTATATCACAGAGTAGAGACTGATTGAGCTTCAATATGTTTTTCTTCGGGGTAAACTATTTAACGTATATTATAAGCGATGTTATAATTATATTATTCCGGCCTTTTTATAATAGTGCGAACCATTGCTGTATGCTATTTGATTTCATAATCCTCGAGACTTTCGCTTTCCATTTCACATTCATCAACAATCTAGACCAGAAGAATGTTCGTAGTTTGTTCTCTCACATTTCATCAGTTTTTCTAATTACAATAAGGAGATTTACTCACGAGGAACTGCTTAAAAAATCGACTTATAGGGTAGACAAATAAACTATGATTGATAATGAAATATTTTGCATATATTACTGTATGTAAATGTGTATTGTGTTGAGTGTTTGTATCAGGGTAGGGGGGTAAATGAAATTTGGATGTTTTCAATTTGTTAAATTGCAAAAATATGAGTGGTTGGTGCGATCGTATTCTTCAAATAATTAAAATAAATTCATTCAACCCCCTCTCAAAAAAATGTTTACACGTGCACATTCTGCTGAAAATTAGGACTTGGTTTTAGTAAGAACTGCAGATTTATTCTCTTTACCTTATATCAGTTTTACAGGAATAGAGAATCACGAAGGGATTATTTTTAACATTAACTTACGGTAGATTTTTAATAGTAACATTGTGCTGAATAATTTCCACTGAAATAAACCGTAAGTAAAAATGTCAATAAACATATTTAAACGACGTCCTATTTAGCCAGTTGTCGTTTAGGCAGAACATATTAGTTTTCAACAACGAAAATGTGTGGTTAATTATTGTTTTATTCTAGGCTCAGGCCAGATATAAACCCTCAGTCCTTAGTGACTAGAGGCTCACTTGTGAACATAACTATGCCACTCGAAACAGCTTTTTCTCAGCCGACAAAACAAACATACGGACGGTTACGTAAAGAGAAACGCGACGTCGTGGTGATAACAAACAAACAAGCATCGTGTTTGCAAAGTATCCTCGTTTATACCTACGCGAGCAATTAATCGTTTTCGACACTGGCGGGCGGTGGAGATCCTGGGGAGACACGTGAATGGAGTGTCGGGTGTCGGGTGAATGGGCGGACGGGGCCCGGGCAGAAGAGAAAGTGCGCCATTAGAACTCGGTTCGGGAGTTGCCACGGGGCCGCCTCGCCGCAGGCAGGACCGAACGGGCCCCCCTGGCGCGCACGGTTAAATGATGGCGACGGAGGTGAGTGAGACGACAGGGATGACGGTGGTAGGTGGTAACGTTGGTTCGGTTATGTGAGATATTGTTTTGATACTCATTGATGTTAAATTTAACTGAGGGGGTGAAAGGACGTTACCCGTCCGTAACTTGTAGAAATATTCATTTGTGTTGTGGTATTCCTTATTACTTTTGCCAACTGCAAAAGGTCGCTTAATAGCAATTTATTCATGCTAATAACGCCAAAGAAAGAACACTTCCAGGATTACATTTAAATAAATGATATTTACCTGGATTATAAGTTTATTACACGCTGGTATTAGACGGTTTTATTTGGAAGCATGGAAAATGAAGACCTTTGATATTCGGCGATTGCGGACCGACGTGCACGGTTTGAAAATTAAAATATATTTGGAAGATAATTTAATAATAATAATAATAATAATAATAATAATAGTTATAGATATAGTGGAAAACATAAAAACTCATAAAAATAATCCAATTCCAAACACCTAAGTGACACTCCCACGTATTACTAGCTGATTAAGAAGAACTAGAAGACTAGCGTCAGTCAGTTCAGATCGTGTGAAAGAAGGTACATTTAGTGAAGCTAAACGGCCTTCAGCGATGCTGAACTGTTTTACAACATTTCAAACTAATCCTCCGGTGACCTGAACTGAGCATAGTCACCGAGGTGGTAGCGGTGGTTGAGATGGCAGTGCAAATGGCCTAGTAGAAGTTGTTACAAAATAGCAGTCATTTTGTTGCTATGGGCTTAGTTATTGTCTTTGAACTGTGGTTTGCCTTTGTCGTTTGTCGCCTTCATTACCGTTTCATGCATTCTCATTGTCACTGTCGTGGACATAGTGATAATCGTTGTCACTATGGTTGCTTTTGTCGTTATTGTCAGTGTCGTACACTTGTCGTTACAATGGTCTTTGCAATGGTCTTTGCCGTCAGGTTGCCGTTTTTATTGCCATCGTCGTCACTGTCGTAATTGTCGTTATCATTGTCATTGTCATCATGTCATTGAAAGAGGCATAATGAGATGGAAAATGATTGATATGATTGATCTATGTGTTTCGAAGTATGTTCGTTTCTAATGCTTGACATAGACAAGGATTTGTGAGTGAAAACATTCATGTATAACCTAATTTCACGTCTTAAAACTACATTTTCCCATTAAATTACTTAAACCACTTTTATTCTAGATTGCGAATATTCTTTCAACTGTATTCGAATTGAAAGACATCCCCTCGATTCACAATCACATTACAATATTATATACTTCTAATTAATGAAGAAATCGATATAAGTAAAACTAAAACATAATTATTTTGTCATATGAGAACAATCGCATTTCAAGAACACGTAAAGGCGTTTGGGTCTAACAGGGATGATTTTAAACACATGAAGTAAACTGAGGTGTGTTTCCAAATATCGATATTCAGAATTAAAACATCGATGTTAATTAAACATTGACCAAAACCATCCATGTTTTCATTCATCAGTAATCTGAAGTTGGTTCAGTAACCTCGACCATTAAATTTGTGCGCAACAAAACTTTAATTTGAAAGTGGGCGTGCTTATTCATTTACAATTAAAATTAAATGAAAACAATGTTAAAATGTGTCTCCATGCACGATATAGGAGGAAAGATAAAAAATCGTCAGAGCACCAGGATTAGCTTAAGCGATGGACAGTAGTCTGCTCAATGATGATGGTACAAATGGTGGTGGTGGAAATTGTTTGATTCGAACACAGAGTGGTCACACCAGCTATTATTTCATATTTGAACATTTACAAAATTATGATTATGGGCATTTGCCATCCACGATCAAAACATTGCAAATGTAAAAACATCGATCCTAAAACATCGATATTCAAAAACATCTGTTACAAAAACATCGGCTTCAATACATCAATGTTAATATTTTTTATAAAAGCATCAATGTTTTGAAACAGGCATCGATGTTTCATCCCTATTGTACACTCGCCGCCACCGGTCTTGGCCCGAGGCGCCAGCTGCCGTAGTAACAGTCCCCGCAGCGCGACCCCCCGCCCTGGGAGCCGCGCGTCGCGTGTGGGAAACGCGCGAGTTTTTCCCGGCGGAGGAGCAATACGTAACACCTCAGACGCCGGCTGCTGCTGCCGCTGCTGCTGCCACGGCAGCGGGCGAGCGTTGCTTCACCGCTGCGTATACGAACAAGATTACGCACACCGCGACACACCGGCTGCAAAGGCTCGGGAACAGCGTCGTTGCCGCTGCTGACGCCCTGACTGAGAAGTCCTAGAGTTATAGTTTCAACGGTGGCAGGTTTTTGACACTACCAGCGTAGTTAGGTCGAATTCTTGCACTGTTTGGAAGAGATTTTTAGTGTGTGGCTGTTCTGGTAGTCGCTAGTTTTCCAGTTTTTTTTCGATCTATATGCCGAAGTAGTGATTTAACAAAAGGGACAGAGACGGCGCCCGGTCCCCATTGTCCCAATTCTCCTTTCGTCATTCTTACCCTCTCCTCTCTCCTTAGACATACACTTACATTTCAATATACTGCACACATATTGGGCGAGCGGCATGAGATTAGAACTTGTCCTCGCTAGAGAAGTGCCCCCACAGAGACAGAGATATCTGCAGAGGACAAACCCTGCATGTAGATTCGGACATTATCTATCATACCGGCAGGAAAGCACCACCACCAACTGGAAAGATTTAACATCCTGAGAAGGGACTAATGTGACCGTAGTAATTGACGAGCCCGGAAACGCGAAATAGTCAACTTCGCGATAGGTGAGGACGGATTAGCAACCTGGCGGAGCAGCGGCGACGGGAGGTGGAGCGGCGGAGGCGTAGAACCGCAGGTACGGTGGTAGGAGGCAGGCGGCGGTGGAGGGGAGGCGACGGCAGAGGGTGAGACGGAGCCCGTGAGGTGGCCGGGCAAAGAGATGGTGGTGCAGAAGAGACGGGCGCGGTTGCCGGTTGACGTGTGGCTCGGGTGCGTGGGGAGGAGGCGTGAGAGGAGCGGCGGAGGAGGCGCTGATGGAGGCGGAGGCGGTGAGCGGAGGGTGACGGCGAGGTTATGGCGGAAGGTGCCGGATGGCGCGGGAGGGGCGACTGCGGCGAGGCGGTTTGTGGAGGAGGGTATTGGCGGAGGACGGAGGGAGGGAGGCGGAGGCGGAGGCGAAGGCGAAGGAAGGCGAAGGCGAAGGGAAGGCGAAGGCGAAGCGAGCGGCGGACGACGGCGGCGCGGCGGAGATGGTGTCGGATGGAGGCGGCAGGGGAGGCGGCGGCGAGAATAGCGCAGAGCGACGGTGCGGTGTTAGCTCGAGCACCGCCCGGCGGGCGACACCGCCCCGCTAAGTGAAGAGGACGTGAGAAAGGCGAAGACGCGCAGGAAGAGCAAGTGGTGCGGAAATTGCAGCGCGTCGTCCCCGGGGGCCGCTGCCGGGCGCTGGGCGCCCGCTGCCCGTTTCCGGAACACGCGACAACCTGGTCAGGCGCAGACAAGGACTGGCCGATTTTCCGCCCCGCTTTTCTTTTCTGGAGAAGCTTTCCTTGAAGGCAGAAGTGTCAAACGGCCGGCTCGCGGAGTATGTGCCGGCTGCGGTAGTTCAGGACAATAACTGTTGTCAGGGCACCGCTGGCGTATGGAAGGTAGTAGGGCAAGTGGCGGATTTTCGATACTAACTAGAGAGTTAGGTCGAATCTAGCCCCTGTCAGAAGGAAAACTTTATCAGTTGGCTGTTTTGTTTGGTGGTTGTCCATGGTTTCTCCGGTCAATACCTGATGAATGTCGGAACAGTATCCTCAAAATTGGGCCATAAACCGCGCGTAATATTTTCTCTCTCATTCTTGCACCCTTGTCTCTCCGTACAGAGGCATTTAACATTTACCTGTACTACCAAACATGTCGGGAGTCGTGTTTAGAGTGTAGAGCTTGCTCCAGTTGAGGGGGTGCCCTTCTGACCCAAAATTATGACGTGTGAGTTTGCGCCAGATTTTGCATTCCAGTGCGGGAAGAACACCAGATCCTCCCGGAAAATCATACACTACACTAACATAATACATAAATGCCCGGGATATACATGCACTTCAACATAAGAGTGGCCGCCACGGAAAAAAATTAATCAATCAACTGACGTGAGCATTTATTATTCTAGTCATTTGTGATTGTTAGTATGATATATTTTCCATTGTTGTGTTCCATGTGTTGTTTCATTTCTTAAACATTTTTGTGGTGGCATCTTAAGAAGCCGTTATCTTTAAAAAAACATATTTAAAAGAGATTTCAATTGTAGGATGGTCTTTTGTCTAAAATGCGGAACGAATAATTTAGTCTTTATTAGAGATGAATGTGATATCGGTAAAACAATAGTTCAGTTTTAATTCCGACAAGTTTATGAAACCTTACGACGTTCCTTCTGATTTGTAGTGAAGTTTTCGGGCACGTCAACTGCTATGGAACCTCCCTTAATAATTAAGGCAGTTGTCTTGATATATAACATTGTAGATAAATAGTTTTCACATACACACACTTTTGGATCAGGATGCTTCAGCCTACCCGGCTCTGTAATGCCATACCCTTCTCGACACCTTGCAAATCTCATTCTTTATAGGTTCCCGGGAAAAGTGCCGTTCTTTCAACCTTCTATGAATTATCGGTTTGACCTACCTTCTGACCCACTTTTCGAGGTAGCCCATACACCCACTGCGTTTTTCTTCTCGTAATTCTGGCTAGCTACCTTGATTCCCCGTGAGGTTTTTTCAGCTCAGCGAGTCAATACCTTTAATGTACTGTAACGGAGGGGTGAGGATTTATTTTATTTAAGGATATTATAATAATCATAATTATCTTTAATACTACCCCTCTGTTTCCAGAAAAAAAAACTTTTTTTTCTTTTTTGAGCTGACAGCCGTTCACAATCTCGGCACCGAAATCTTACGTAAAGGATTTTTCTATTCTTGTGAACTTTGAATAATAGGAAATCTATCTAACTCTGTGAAATTAAACATTTTCACCTTTTAAACACTAACTTCTATAATATGATTTGGGGCAGAATGTTCAATAGACCCCGGCTATCTAGCCTGGAAGATATTATTAATAATCTGGTATCTGCTTACAAAAAACACATACAATTGGTTTCGCGACAATAAAAAACAATAAACAAGGGCAAAACAAAAAATCGTTCTCAATCAGTTTCCCTATGTATAATCTATTTACTTGCACACACTGCCTTTGTTTCCTCATGCACTCATGGCCATGTTACTTTAATATGCTAGCTTTAAAAAATTAAATTTAAGGACAATACTTGGTCTCTCTACACTTGAGAACAATTATTGTCTATTAGTCACCTTCCTTTTCGCTCCATTGCCTGCTTCTACGTTATTATCTTATCGTCCTCCGGTCGTCAGTCAGCATTCTCCAATACGTTGTCAGACTTAATGCATACTAGTTTGTATCTTTAACTTCGTCATTAAAAATAACTTCTTTCAACATTAACATTTACGTTGCTTCGCAGTTAACTACATACTTATAACTGATTTCTTCGTTTTAGCTCTTCTCAAACCAAAGTTTAAGCAATTCTCTTAGCCCACACGTATTAGCCCGTTCGAGAGTTTCTCTATGGTACCTCCTACCACTACTAAAAGTTTGCATACCTCGCTCTGTTCAATTGTCCTTTCATGTAGTACCATTCGCAAAATCGTCTCTTCTTCATGAGCTACGCGTCCGACCTTTCTGATTGGCTGATCGCCTATCGATATTCGCTCTGTTTATGCTTTGACTATATTACACTACTTTCGTGTTTTTTATTGAAACCATCAAATGGTCCATCACAGTACTGTCTGAGGAATATGAATCCACTCTCCTTTGGTGGTACCTGGTGGGGCATCGTCCAAGTGCATACCACTCACACCGGGTTATGAGCCGCAGAGACGGAGAAAGAAGGAAAGGTGATTCACGGTAGGTGGGAAAGTCAACGATGCTACAACACACCTAATTCCATACCTAATCAAGATTCAAAACCGCGACACCGTGCTCGCAACCGCATTAAGCTCTAGCAAGCACGGTCGTTTGAGCAGGCGCCTAGACATACACTAATGGGTTCGAAATCAAGGAAGTTGTCCCCATTACACTGATTTTCGATACATACAGTGACTTTAGAGTAAACATTCTGCATTCTCTTTGCACCTAGGTGGCCTATTTCCATCAACATTGTATTTCGTTGAATTAACGGATAAGCAAACTAATGCAAATAGTTAGATAATCTTCCACACTGCATATTTTTTGTTATGCAAATGAATGCAATTAATATATTTGTGTTCTGATAAATCTCTCACAAATTTTAATGAAGTTAATGATTAAAAAATGTAAGTAGAATTCAACTTTGGCATATAATAAAAATGTCTAATAATTGACATTGCGAATTGGAACTCACAAAAAGCATGTAAATAATTATGAATGGTAATATGAGCTTCCTAAATTTTTAATTAAACTATTGCTGGTGCGTTATCCACGGCAAATATTTTAGTACAGTAGTTGTATTTAACTACCTTAAACTCTACAGAATCATCGAATCGTCTACTCCATCTTTTACTCGTAGGTTAAAACTAGGGCTAAAACTAGATTTACTGCCTTCAGCTGAACATATGTAGCTAATTTGTCCACTTTCCATCGCGGCGCCGCTCTTCGTCTTAGTTTGTCACAGCACTTCCTTCGACGGGTACACATCCTTTGCATGGTCTGATTAGCTCATTCCATTGACCCCTTCACTTTTACTACTGTTACAAGCTCTTACTTTGGCTTTAGACTTCAACAGCTGAGTGCATTCAGTACCTTTTGGACTAGTTTAGTTATGTATCGGGATGTCTGGAGATTTCAAATTAAAATAAACGATTTAAAAAGGTTGTATCTGAAACAGGACAACCACCGGTAGAGACCCAACCATTCTGCGTATATACTGTTAACTAAAAAAGTTAACAATCAGGACTTTCTAGCCAGCCAATATCTATTGCGTTATTTGATTATTGTTAGTACAATTTTGGAAGTTTTCAACGCCGAATCTAGCTTCTTTCTTCTCTACACTCTAATTTACCTTACTTTGAAAATCACGCTGGAAATTAGAGCATTTGCGGTCTCCTCGTATCTGGATTTAGCAAAACCGAGGCTCTCCGTGCTGACATACACACTTTAAAAACAAGCGATAAACATGCCTTTCTACGTCGGGTTTCGATAATCTACATATTTCGGCAGAGCGGATCATATGCACAAAATTCAGACAAGAATTTATAAAAAGGACGTTGGGAAATATTCATTCGCGAATCGAACTATTAGAGACTGAATCGGTTTGCCTGTGACAATCTTAATCTCTTTCCTCAAAGCCTGAGCAAATTTAAAAATAAATTAGTTTCCTGAATGTTGATATGTGTGTTATAATATATTTAATATTTATCAGTGTAAGTAACTTATGTCGTCTATGTATTATATTATTATTATTGATTAGTATTATTTTATATTTATTATTAGTTATTATTATTATTTAGTATTATTATTATTATATTATTATTATTATTATATTATTAAATTATTATTATTTATTAATTATCTATTATTTTATTATTATATTTTTATTATTATTATCATTAATTATTATTATTATTATATTATTATTATTATGGTTATTATTATTGTTCAATGCCCAGTGGGCGTTGTAATGAGGGGAAACGAGTTTTTAAGAAAGACATTACAGATCGGTGTTTCATCGGTGTGTCATTACAGTGCAGTGAAGTGAAGTGTGGTGAAGTGGAGTGCTATGAAAGATAGCACAGTGAAACGTTCACGTTAATTTGTAAAGTTTGTACATTTTGTGAAGTTTTTAAGTTCTGTAATGTTAAGTTAATGTATTCTGCCACCACGTTTTGAAACTGTATTGGAAAATTATTATTAAATCTAAAAAATAATAATTCAGTTTGCCAGACACGACAACTGCTATGGTCATTAGTCCCGTTGATGTAGAGAATGTTTATTTTCAGAGGTATCGAAGTTTTCTTCCCCGCTGGATGGGCCTACCGACACATCAGCTTGCAATGTTTATTCTCTCTAGATATCTCACACAGCCGGGACAAGCTCTAAGCTCCTTGTATGTGCGGTATTGTATTGGATTTAAATATGTGAGTTTAAGGGGAGCGGGCAGAACAAGGAAGAGGAAGAAAATTTCGCGTGTTGCCCGTCGCCTTACGTAGGTTGCTACTCAGACATTCGGCCGTTATTGATTAGAGATGCCCCGGAAAATTATCGATCAAAGCAGCCGGCCACTAGAATTCTCGTCTAGACGTAGCTGAAATCGACCTAGCTGTAGTGAGCACTCGGAGATCGGCACTCGACTCCCAGTCAGAGCCGCTGCCGAGGGAGTACTAATGCTGCGTATGAGCTAACTCAGCCGGGTTGGGATACAAACGTGCGTTAACAGGTGGGCAAGGTTTTTGTTAGCGATTCAGATTAACTAAGTATTTGAATTATATTAACTTTGTGTTATTTTTATATTGTTTATATTAATAGCCCAAATTACGACTTTGCTGGTGCTATTTTCTTTTCGACGGCATTCCAGGAGTATATGAGCGTCACCTCCAAGTACAACGGAACATAATCACAACCTTACGGTCTCCTAGTGTGTCTCTCTCCTCCCCCTATTCCCATACTCATTTCGCACGATGTGACATAGGATTAATTCATTCTTCCCCAGACCATTTCATTTTAAATAAATCTAGATTACAGAAAATTGTAATTGAAGGAACAGCTCTTGCCGTGAAGACCCATGCAATACGCATGAATGTTCACGATCTTGCCTGAGGAATAGTCGAAGGAACGATTGTCTTAATATGTTTCCCATTTCTGTTGGAAACAGTCAACATTTAAAAATGTAAAGTTCAACATGTTAAGAGTTATCATGATTAGTTTTAGAGATACGACTAGTATACATTTAACATGTGTAAATATATCACGGTGTTAAAGGTTCCGTAGGGAGGACGCTCTATTAGGCACATCGTTTAACCAGATACGGTTGTATTTGTTTTTATAAATGTTACCGAAATGTTCCTGAATGAACCGAAGTTGGCGTGCATAGGAAAGAGTTCAAAATTCCGTTTTTCTTATCAAATCGTATCACTGCCTTGCAGTTTTATCTACAAAACAGTGATAATAGCTTGGGAAGAGAAGAGAAAACGTGTGTGAGCCTTTTGAATGAATTCTTGCGTCAGCATCTGATTCTCCATCAGCACATCTCACATCAGTGTCATCTAACAATGCTAATGATAGTGAGAGATAACATTCTGTTGAAGAGTGATGCTATGAGAAAAAAATAACTAATTGTTGAATTTTATAGATCTCCTTGTCAAGGCTTCATGCTATTAGAAACTCCATGCAAAAGTTTTGATAATTATAGAAACTCATTTAAACGAGATGATATAAAACAAAAATGATCTGGTAGATTATTTGACTTTTAAAAAAAGCAAATTAAAAAATTGCTGTTTTTATAGGTAACTTTAATTTCAGTGCAGCGAGATAATTGAAGTGTTCAATATCCTTCATTTCTAGAGGAAACTGAAAGCCTCATCCATCTACGTTAAATTACTTATTATAAACAGTCTTTTTTGGTTAAAACACTTTTACCTAACATCAAAAAGGTTAATTTTACTTTCTCAAATACTATGGTAATATATAAAGCATTGTAATGTGGCAAAAACGACGATTTTTTGACAAAAAATCATATTTATATTGTAAAAGTGAATAAAACTTTTTTCTATACCTTCTCTATGTAAATTACTTTCTCTAACACGTACATTCATTGCGTTAATTAATGATTCTGTTCAGTTTGTGTGATTTTTTTATCTTTTCTATTCTATGCTAAAATGTATACTGAATGTAAAATAGCCGTTTAAGAACCTACGTGAAGAACATAAACATACCACAAACTTATTCTGAAATGTCGAATATTGTTCGACGTATTGTAAAAAATATAAGTGAGAAAATAGATAGATACATACATTTTAAATTATTCAGATATCAAAAGTTATCGAAGAAAATTTACATCACATTTTGATAAGGAGAAAACTACTGAATGAAATCCAAAATAAATGACAATCACAAAATATGCTTGGAGAGGAATGGTAGTGATCTAATTATATTATTATCTACAATAAACTCGCCATTATCCGAATTAACATTAATTAAGACAATTTTGAATGCGGAAAATTCGATATCGGATTATACGGAGATGAGTTCAGAAAACATCATAAATGTTTAACGCAGTCACATATTACATTTAACGAAGTCACATATTGAAAACTAAAACTGAGACTGGCAATGGCAATCTACATATACGATCTTCATGGAGTAAATCCAAGAATTATGTTAGAAGAAGAATGAATATCTTGCCAATATACAGGGGTCGAGGAAGGAAACAACGAAACTTTGAAAATACGATTTTAGTGCAATTGTAAACATGTATTGACTAATAAGCTCCTCGATATTTTGAATGACTGGGCTGCATTTAAGGATTCAAAAGTTGGTTTGAAAAAATACTTTGTATGCAAAAATTTGCATTTTAGAAACATATACACACTTCACAAACATGCAGAGAAAATAAATTAATATATTAACAATTTAAATTAAATCAATTTAATTGTGTAAATTGTATTATTTGTGCTTTGTCTAAAGTGGGTGCGTTCCAACGTTGGGAACATCGCTGTTTGGGGTGTCGAACTGACAGGCGCCGAAGAGACAGAGCCTGTGAAAGTGAGCGAGCCACATGAACGTAGGCGAGGGAAGGGCGGCAGGGTGGTGACAGCAAAACACAGTGAGGAAGAGCACTGCAAAATGTGCCATTAATTCAAGTGTTTATTAAATGTACATTAAATTAATATGAATTGTATCTCAAGAACGTTTCGAATTAAGTATTAAAATGACAAATTCAGAAAGAAATATTTGAAAGTGGGAACAAATCACCAACCCCGAAGACAAATGCTCTGTAAATGTGGGATCTATTTACATGCTCTATGCTTATGGGCCAAATTACTCTAAGAGTTGGTGCCGGCAAGGGTGTCTCAGGGCATCAGCTGATGTCACTGCAGTGCCTCTGACGCAATGACTAGACAGGTGGAATTTAGCCGCTCTCTGGAGCAGAATTCCAGCGGACGACATCTCTGATGAGCATTTTTCCGTTTTTTCTTCGATCAGCATCAGACCGGAACAGTTACCTAACAAACGGGCCAAGGACCGCGCGCGACCTTTCCATCCTCTTCCTTGTCATTTACGTTACACACACATGCGTGCAATACAGTACCACACATATCGAGATACCAGTCAAGGGCTTACAACTTGTCCCGGCTGGGCGGCGGCCTGATGGTGGGAGGTAACTTGTTTGGGAAAACCCTGCAAGGTGACACATGTCTGTGACGGATCTCTCCATCCAGCAAGAGATCACAGTTACCTCCCATGATAAAAATTGCACTACATTTACAGGACTAATGACTTTAGCAGCATCGGGAATCACTTATCAATCAATCAATCAACCATAACAGTTGGTCTGACTGAAAACACAAAGCAATAAATGAAATATTCTTACAATACATTCAATTTCTAACCGTACTCTTCGACCTGTTGCCCCACTGTACAGCGGCGACTGTGAAGAGTTGGCGGCGGGCGGCGGGAAGCGTCGAGCTTGGCAAAAAGCGGACGCCGCCCAGAGCAGCCGGCGTCCGCAAAAAGGGAGCGGGTTTCAATCAAATTCGGATCCGAAGCCCCCGGCGGGGAGCGGCAAGGCATCGGGCGCGGAGGGGGGAGGTAGTGAAAGGAGCAGCCGTTACACGGTCCATGCATCGGCCGCTGCGAAAAACGGAAAACGCGATGGAGTGGAACAACGCCCCATAAGTATATTATGTTGCATCTCTATAGCCTTTTATACACACGTATTATCATTATTCATTATTCTGCTCATTCTTGTAAGAGTTAGGTAAGTTACGCTATATTAATGGCGTTCGACCAAATGAGATGATTCACGTTTATATTCAAGTGAAACACACATTGGTATTTAAAATACTATGTCACATTTAAAGAAAGACAAAATAATATTATAGTAAGAGGAAATATTCTTACTGTCTCGTCTTACTTCGTAAGAAAGGAAAGTATTTTGATCGTGCGATGGAAATCGGCGATTTTTCGTCAAAAAACTCTTATTGCCGGGCTCTGAAAACAAAACATTGGATACGTCTTCTTTGAACAGCGCGTACTTCTGGAATATATTTCTCAAGGGTGCACTTTTGCAGGTCATTCTTCAAAGTCAGCAGATCAAAAGAAACGCAACAGTTCCAAACTCAGTTCTGCAAACCCAGTATGCATTGTAGGGAATTATACGAATAACTGCAACCTCCTGACTTCCCGATTTGGGTCTCTCTACGCAAAATGTAGGATGTGTCATCTGCCCTTCATGCCGCCACACTCGAACATGATGGTCTTCGAAGGATATAGAGAAGCGGGATTCATTACTGAACATGATGCGACGCCATTCATTCTCTGCCCATGCCTTACGGGCACAGTACCAATCCAAACGCAGACCTCGGTGTTCTGATATCAATGGCAACCGACGTATGCAACGGTGGGACACCAATCCGGCGGATGTGAGTCGTCGAGCCACTCTGCGGGAACTCACAGAATGTTGTAGAGTCGCTAGTACATACTCGCGTGTGGTGGATGCTGACGTCATTGCTTGGCGCACCAAACGACGGTCCTCCCTCGGGATGGTGTTTCTTGGTTCAGCCAAACGTGCACTTTCATGCACTCATTGATTCCACAATCGAACCACTGTGATACCTGAATGGTCCACATGCCTGCCAATTTCAACATACAACCAACCTCATGAAGTCGCACAATGCGGCCTCTATCAAATGCAGTCAATTGGTGGACATGCTGTTGAACGCATCTGCGCAGCTTCTCACTGTACGTAAACGTCGTTCTTCACTGCCTGGCTTACAGCAGTTGATTGATAAGAACTGCGCAAAAACAGGGCGCTGTCATAACAAATGCGCTCTGATGGGCGTTATACACAATACAAATTGGCGTGCATCTAATAAGTTAGTAACTAATTAGTGGTATGCGTGTATGCCAAAATGGAATGATATACGACCATTCCTTCTGGGTGCATCACTTTTTTGTCAGGTAGTGTATCAGTATACAGTTTATTATTGAAGCAAATTTAAATATAAAGAAAAATACATAAATTAAGAACTATTATTACAAATTCCGAAACTAACAATATCAAATGTCAGCGTCCTCCTAAACATTTTTGTCCTTTTTTTGTTTCGACGTTTGAATTTCAACCGAGGCAGGTGGTAAAATCACTTGCTTTACCTGAATAAAGAAGCCTCAGCAGCAAATACTGCCGGAGGGACACATACTTGTCACAAATGAGCCGAATGTTAAGCAGCAATTTTTATGGCCGCGATACTCTCATAATTAGGGTATTTTCCCTTCCCCAGCAGGATGAGTCTGCCAGGATATCACGTGGAACACCTCCAGGTATTCTTTGCTACTTTCGTATAATATCTCATAGTTTCATAGAAACTTTTTATACAAATTCTCAAGTCGTAGGAACATATGCATTGTAAGTCAGTGTTTCTCATTTAGAATGCCACTAACTTTCTACATGTAATATGCACTTAATGTCATTCATGAAAGCTGTATACAATTACCATTTTGCTCGTATCATAACTTCTTCAAATTCAAATATTTTCTTTTGTTTTATTTAATAAAATATGTGATAATTTCTTGACAGCTTTCAGTAACATGGGCTGCCTCACCATAATGTGAAAAAATGAAACACAAGCTCCGTTGTAAACTAAGGAGATCCGTTTTTATTGAACGTATGTTGAATTATATTTAGTTAAACAATTAATAATAAAATAATAAGTATGCCTCGAGGTCACCTCCATTGAAAAGTGTGTGAACGCAGACCATTTAACAGGAACAACTGTTTTGAAAGTTGTACGTAAAGCCGCAGCTCTCATTGATCAGAATGAAACAGTGTCAGCAATACCTGCGGGATATCTCAATTCGAACACCAAATAGAAGACGAACCAATTGAGAAACGGGCCCGACGTCACCTGCAGGTGCCATTCCTTCATTTCACCTCGTTCCTCCTGCGGGCGAAACCGGCTCCGAAAGCCCACTCATCGTTAAAAGCGCGTGGTTCCGTTGTAAGCGAGCGGCGGCGTCTATTATGATAATATCCCGGCGCGGCTGCCTTCTCCCTTTACGATCAAAAGATACATAAGCAGATTCACTTTCACGCGCCGCCGTTGCCGCCGCCCGGGGACGCGCCGGCCGCGCTCTCATTAGCCCGCGAGAGAAACTGCCCGCCACCCCTTTACGGCGAGGGAGATTGAGGAGGAGGGACGGCGGAGGCGCAAGTGCCGTGGGGAAGTGGAGGGAGTGCTCGCCGGCGGGAGCGGTGGCGGGGACGGTGACAACTTGGTGTCGGAGTCAAAGTCAGATTCGGAGTTGGAGTCGGGGTCGTGATGATGAACGGTTATCGGATCGGGGTTGTCGATTTCGGTGCGTGTCCAGGGTCAGTGAGGCCGTCGGCGGGGGAGTCCGGAGTCAAGGTCAGAGTTGGTGTCGGAGTCGGGGGTCGGCGTCGGTGTCGGCTATCGTGTTGGAGTAGGTGGCAGAGTCAGTATCGTAAGTGGTGTAGGCGTTCGGGTCGGTATCGGTGTCGGTGTGTGAATAAGCGTGGAGTAAGAGTGGGAGGGGGGAGGAGAGACGGAATGGGGAATAGGAGTAGGTGACAGTGTCGGTGTCTGTTCGATGTCGGTGTCAATGTCAATAGTGGTGTCGGAATCGGTGTCAAAGTCGATGTCGAAGCCGAGACAAAATTGGTGAGGTGTCGGATTTGTTACGATGTCGATGTCGGGGTAGGTGTGGGTGCCAGTGTCGGTGTCGGTGTCGGTATATGTCTCGGTTACAGTGTCTGATGCCGAGGGAGTAGATATCTGTTGCGGTAACAGCTGTGGTGTCAGTGGTATTGCGGTTTAGTGATGACGGCGTGGCGGCGGCTAAGGCCGGATGGCGGCGTCGGTGTCGGTGACGGTGACACTGGTGCTGGCGGTGAGGGTGGCGGCAGCTTGCAGAGAAAGCAGTGCAGCCGGTGTTCGAAGTGGGCCCTTGCAGTTCTCACCGCCCCGCGCCGCTTATGTAGAAGGCTCGGACGCAAAGTGGTCTAAATCAGAGGTAATCAGGGATGGGGATTATAAGGTGCTAAGATTTTCTCAATACAAGTGGCTTTCATCTGTGTGAGATGAGTGGGCAGTAATACAGACTAGTCAAATCTCGACACTGAATCAATGAGTGAGTTAGAAAACCAATCACCAAATGCGTTGTGGACACTCATGAACTTCATCAGACATTCTTAAAGTAGAAAAGACATTAAAAACTTGACTCAATCACCGCATTTGTAAAATATTCCAATTATTAAAATACAAAAATTATGTAATTATAATATTATTCACAAAATAGCTCTTAGGCAAGACAAAACGATATCGTGAAAAGGTACACAATTTTTTCTGTAATAATTAATTGGTTAGTAACAGTAAGTTAAGAATCTTCTGATTTATTATCTGCATGATCAGTATTTCTACGAACATAGCTTACCATTCATCTGTTCTAGCCTACCTACTTTTTTTGTTCTTCCTGCAAAATTATTTATTTTTAATAACAATGACGCGTTTTCGTAGAAATGTTTGTTCTTTAAAAACGATAATTGTTGTATTCTTTTTGTCTTGCTTTCACGTAAAGTATTCCAGTACTCTGTTCATTCACAATATTCTGGTTTATATCATATCTTCCTTCTAGAAAATGAATTTGTTTGCAATTTGTATCCCGTCTTCCGTCGTGCATACGCATGAAGCGGCCTCTCGGGCAATCAGAACTTCTGAGAAATGATAGAAACTAATGGAAACCTTTGTGATTAAATCGCACGGGAAGTTTAAAGAATAAATCAATTTTACTTTACTATTTATAATATTCATTTATTAAAAAATGAAAATGATTAAATTATACCTATAGTGTATCTTCGCACTGGCTTGCTCTGCCTTAAGCTTAACTGCCCAAATCCACTCTGCTCCTTTTTACACTTTTCGCCTTATGCTGCCTCGCCTGACCCCGCTCCCACCTGCCTTACCCTGCCACGTTCATTACGATCACTGCAGCTATAATTCTGAAAATTACATGCCAATTCAGCAGTGTATTGAAACACATATTGCGAAACGAAAATGTGACTTCAAACTACACTAAAATGCACAATCTAACACTGTGCACAAAAGATTCACTGCGACTTCGCTTCCAAGGTACCGCCACATTGTGTTTGAAATGGGTATTTCAAAAAATACTATTATTATTATTATTATTATTATTATTATTATTATTTACGTAGAATATAAAAAATGTAAGTTTTACGTACAGTCATCGAGGTCTATCAGCTTTGAAGTAACGCATGTTTTACCGAGAGAGACAAAGAAATTCATCCTGAAAAGGGATGGTATACGAAATAATATATGATGATGATGATTGAGGGCGTTTGCGACCAATGACGAAAATAACATAAGACTATATTAGTATGTTTTTTAGTTTATTGTCATCGTAATGTTACAACATTTAAGACATCTTTTCATCTCAATGGTTTGTCTTATTTAAGATTTAATGTTGTTCAATACCCCTTTTCACGAAAAGAATTAAAATGTTATGCAATACTGTTAATAACAATATTAAAGTAAAAATATTCCATGGTTTGTTCATCTCGATTTACATATTCGTTTTTATTACGTCATTGATTATGCTTTACAGCTTTGCTATGGTAACAAACAAAATTTCTTGGAATTTTTCTGTTTTTTTATCTGAAAATATTACTGCAATAAGTTCAGTGTAGAAGTTCTTAGAAAGAAATGGAGGTTGGCTTATTTAGTCTCATTTTCGGTGCCATGGCATAAAATTGATATTTAATGAAGAGAAAGCTCTGGGTTCCACAATATAAATTTAATTCAATGTACGATGAAAGCAAAATAACAGTTCAAAACTTAAATACCACTACTTGCAAGCATTCTGTCAAAAGGCTTTAAAAAGACAAAATTTGTTATGTTACTAATTTACTAAATAATATGTAGAGTTACATATGTATAAAATGTACTAGCAATGCATTGTAATAAAATACTTTTCGAATTAATATTTAAAGACACTGGTATCAAAAATTAATGGTTAGCATGTAGGGAAAATTCATTTATCGATATAAATTATCGCAACAAGATTTATGGCTATTCGAATTCGAACTTGTGAACTATCAGTGGTACATCTTCGATTAATCAACAAACTCTCAGAAAGCAACAATACATCTGCTAGACAATTCAGCACATTTAGAATATATATTAATCAGTCAACCATTGATAACTTCCAATTGCTTAAATACGTTTATTACTAATAAGATATAACATGAAGCACGAAACAATGTCCATATAAATGGAAGCAAAGAAGAATAAGAATATACTAAGCAAAATTGTTGTAAGGAACGAAATGTCATTAGAAAAACGTTTCCAACGGTTCCAACGCGGCAAAGGCAGGAGAAAGTGTGTAATAAACGATCGACGTCGCTTTGAAAACGCTCATTCGATTTCTAAGGATAATTGCGTGCGTTGGTGTGTGGTCAGCCCGCTTCTCAGGCGTCGGAGAGTGGGACCTCCGCCCCTTTTGGGCCCAAGCGCCTGACCAGCCGAGCGGTGGCCCAGCCAGCGAATTCTACATCGTAATTTCAACATTTACATCAACTTCCTTTATGAGTACTACTAATACCTAATTGGTACACATTGTACGTTTGTCCTTTTGGTATGATAATGATATAAATTATTTGGGTTTGATGTTGACAAAAATTCATAAATATCTTGAAATAACTCACAAGTTATGAAACAACAGGACAACGCCTGTTCATGTAATACTTGGAGGTAGATTTGAAAATAAATTAAAATTAGGAGTTATAAACTTGGCTGTACAGAAGATATCGCGCCCTTAGCACAATTATGCGATCACTGCGTTCGGGTTAGCTATCATTACGCTCTCCAGAGTTAACTCACCTGAAAGCGAATTCAATTTTGAGCAACTCCACTACTGTCGGACGCCTTGACTAACACTGGAATCAATGTCATTATTATTATTATTATTATTATTATTATTATTATTATTATTATTATTGCGAGTGGTTGATAATAATTAGAAGGAAATGTATTACGATTTTCATGTACTATTACTATGCGATAATGTTCGCCCTTCAATGGGGCTATAAGTTGCTTCATAATGCAAATAGCGCCTTTAGAGAGTTCATAATAAGACTAGCATTAAAACTTAAGTATAACACTCTTTCGTGGGATAAAGAAAAGCGTTGTTTGAAGACCACTGTATTTATTATTAAATTCATTTGAAACAACTTACTAATTACATGTATTAATCGTGACATTTCTACAATATTGATCTTTAATGTAAATCACTTATTATAAATATTAACTGCAACACGTCAACAATAATTTACATGATACAACACCATCGGTTGTCAAACCAGATGTTTTGTTAAGATAATGAATTAATTTGTTACTCACATTGGAAGATCCAGGAAGTTAATCTCATCCAGAATTCTTTCTGCTACTTTTTTCTTATTTTCTGCCGAATCGTCAATGTACATTTTAAAATTGAAAATAGCAAATAGCATTCACATACACCCAACATGAAACGTTACTAACAATGATTACAAATGAAACAATTGCAATCGCATTGTATGAAACAATTCCAATGCGCGCATTGCGACATGTCTTCGATCTATTAAATAATGCAGATTTCTAGAGTAATTTAAAATTATATAGACTTAAGATCTTTGTAAATAAAAATTAAGAGTGATATTCATTTGAAATAACATCATATTGAAACGAATATCACTTTTGCAGTATGAGGCGTCAGCCTCGTGTTGCAAAAGCGATATGATTCTCAAACTAACATCATGTAAAACTATTATAAAACAAGATACCAATAATTTATTCTATTACATTATCGTTGGAAACGTCATTATATAACAAGTCTTATCTTGTAACACATTCACAATTGCATAATATTTCTTATATCACAGTTTTTCTTCGATTTTTGTAGACATGTAATAATAAATAATATAGGGAGCGGATTAAATAACTAGGGAGCGGATTTTGATGACCTGAACTGTTGCCAAAAAAGATCAACAAAATGCTCTTAAACATTGTTACAATGCCCTAAAAGCAAAGACAAGTGACGGGAAAAAATGTGATCAAAACTAGTTCGGATGAACAACTCAACCTAGATCGATAACTGATGTAATTGACGCTGCTTCTATTCGTTCAAGTGCACATAGCTCGCAAACTTTAAGTTTCCTGTTCTTTACAAGGAAATCCATCTTTAGTTCTCCCGATATCGGCCAGTCCGACAATGGCGTTGATAAGCGTCACAGGAACCTTTATATTACGTACAATGGCTGACATTCAATGTCTCAGCAAATAAATGTAATATGCCCTTCAGGAATACTATGGAGAACGTTTGTTGCGTATTATAAATATCATTTGAAGCACGTAACATGAAAATGATATTAATATCTACGAAATTAGCGAAAAATGCAATAAAAATGACGAAAAAGTTAAAAAATTACTTATTAGTCAAAAGTGACGAAAAGTACACAAAATGACTAATAAAAATGGGTCATTTAATTTTGTGATGACATATAACTAATGTCGATACTAGACGGTATTGAACTAATGTAAAACAAGATATTTCATTAAAATCCGAATCCTACATATTAGAGAAATAATTCACCTATAAACGTTTGATGGTTGAAAGTGTTGTTTGCAAAGTCCTTACCATTTACTTGCAGAAAAAATTCATTCGTTATTACTCAATGATATATACCGGTTTTCGATATTCTTACTTGAGAGGTTTACTTTCATTCACATTACTACAGCAATTGTATCTCTACGAATGTCATTCTACTTCTTTCCATGAACTTTTCTTTAATTGTGGCTATCACGACAGTAGTTTGCTAGAATACAAAATTCGCCCTCTGTGCAGATGACTGCTCCTTTATGGGGACGGAATGAATTGTTCAGAGAAATAATGACAATTAAAACACAGGAATTATTGTTCATACTGAGAATTATTTTCAAGAAAAGGCCTCTCGGATGGCTCATGGGCAGCATGTTAATTTACTGAGCGAAATCCTGTGTCCAATTCCCGGTTGGAGCAAAAATAGAGCTGTAGCTTTCTTATACAATCGTCTCAGTTTTTATAATTGTGTGAGGAAAAATCTTAGGTAGGGCAAGTATGCTAGGTAGAGTACTTCCCAGCCGTGGGTAATATATAAAAACAATGTCAAGACATATGAATTACAATATCTGGCAAAGGTCGGATTAATCCGACTCGGGATTATCGGATTCGGGAGGCCCATTCAACCCCCGTTCCTGTCAAGGGTTTCGTGGTTTCCCTCGGTCATCTAGACGAAGGCTGGGAAGGTTCTACTGAAAGGCCACGACCGCGAAACCATTGTCGCTAGCCGAATTCGATAACTACGTGAAGTCAGGAAGGTTAAGAGAAACCGAGATAATGCGGGTTCTCGGTTGAGTGACCGACTAGGTATCCCGGGATCTAAGGGCGCCGAGACTAATTGCCATTCACGGGACATATAATGGCTAAATAGAAATGCCAAAAACATTTATTCATGTTTTTCCAGATGCTTTATTCACCTGCGTGCTTTGTGAATAGAGATTCGCCTTCCATGCTAGTGAACAGAGAGAAATGCAAAATATTTCAATTCTTAAAGAGATACAAATGAAAAATAATACAAATGTATGCCTTTCTTCTTAATTGACATCATTTTTCTGGAAGAAAACGAACCCCAAACGGTTATTACGAGAGTTGCTGACTGTATCCTTCACAAATCTCTTGAGAGAACGCAACATTAGCGTATCCCTTTCTTGTTATAGCGATGCAATGTTTTGGTACATTAAAATAAGTGACAATTTTTAGCCTCGCGCCCATGGAGAGGACGAGGAGGCAGATAAACAGAGGCCAGGGGCAGGAGAGTTTCTTAAGAAAATCCCAAAACAGAACATAAATTTATGTCCCCCTGCAAATGACAGTTTTTTATCACTATTGCAAAGTTTTAGTACATAGCACCGGTGGCATTTTCGGCCTTGAACGGGTGAAGGTTGCTCAGGGCAACAACTGACGTCACTGCAGTAGATCTGACAGGGTATTTTCTAGGGTTCAAGTCTCGCCGGTGGCAGGATTTTCGATACTAGCTTGTCAAAGAGGTCGAAATCAAAGACTGTCTGGAGAATAATTGTAGCAGCAGGCTGCTCTCATCGGTAGTTTGCCGTGATTTCTCCGATCAACATAAGGCAAATGCCGTAGCAGTACCTTAACAAACAGGCCACAGTCGATCTTTCCTTCCTCTTCCGTGTCTTACCCTCAACCCTTATTTACATACACACTCACACGCACTCCCACGCTTGTCAGAAGACCAGCTGAGAGCTGATAGCCTGTCCTAGCTGGGGCAGTGCACTGCTGGTAGATACCTGGTTGGGGAAAATCCCCACGAGACGACGTAGGTCAGCGCCTAATTTCGCCATCCAGAGGGAATATCACCTCCACATAACATGATAAAACATGCACTAGTCTTACTGGACTAATGTTCTTATCAGGTGACGCGCCTGATATCATTAACCAATCAAGCGTTGTGTCTACGGAGATGAAGGGGTGACCTGCACCCGCTGGGATCTCTGCGGAGGAGGCGCGGGGGCGGCAAGTGACCAGGAGGCTGTCCTTCCGTGGGGGCGGCGAGGGCGTGGGCATGGGGCAGGAGGGGGGCCGCTTTCGCGAATCGGGAGCCCGAGGCAGATGGCCCACGCAACGCATGCTCGGCTTCCCTATAGAAAGGCCCAAGTGCGCTGAAAGTGGCGTGACGCAGCTCTCGACTGGCTGGATAGACGCAGGTAACAGCATTGGCCGGTCCTCCTGCGGATGGAGGTACTACTGTCCTTTGAGAGAAAATGCGTGGACCGATGACAAAGAGGTAGAAACGGGAGAGAGAGAGAGATCGTAATATGTGGAAAGGTGAATGATTCAGCGGAAGTCTTTTGTAAGAACTCGTTCATTTGATATTTTTTACGTAAATGATAAACGTGCACAAATTCAATTCTCATTTGGTCTAACAAGCAAGAATAGAACATTTCATTTCCAGAATAAATGACGAGGTATTCAAAGCGGTATTAGATGCGTAAGGAGATGACAAGAGTAAAAAGACAACACTACATGGATTTCTATTTCTATGAGATCTGGAAAGAAAATTCTTTGCAAGTTGGCATTTCAAACCTAAAAAAATCATCTGTTTCTTAGCATCTTGGTATTGTGTGTACTACATTCGCTCTATTGACATTGGATTAAAAACTAAAATTAGACACATTGAAATTGGTCTAAAAACTAAAACAATTGGAAGAATGATAATAAAATTCAAAGTATTATATTCGTTCTCCAATAACTTGTGGGGTCAAAACGGAAATTTTTTTTTGTGAATCTGGTAGCAGTATTTTCACACTACTTTCAATATGAATTTAGCGAATTCTTTCGATGGTAGTAATTTACGTAACAAACTTTACACAAAAAGATACTTCAATTTTATGATCGTCATAGTTCACAAGAGCAACGTCGTTAACGTCAATTGGTTTCACTTTAACCCCCAGGAAGCGCAAGGTGCTTCGAGCGACAGTGAAACTAAATACATGCTTTTAGAAATTGTTCACCAGAGGGCATACTCGTCAGAGGAGCATAAATTTTCCTTTGTGTCAAATGTTTCCTGCTGTTTTCAGAAATATGTATCCCGTGTGGTTGAGTCTTACCTTTGCCGGTCTGTTAAGCACATATTTTATGTAATTACAAGTAATATTATGTACTTAGTTAACTTAACTATCGTTCTAATTAATCGTTATTAATTTGATTTTTATGGACAAGTTTTAAGCCATCAAAATAATACAAACGAAACAGTATTAATTTAAAAGAAATATGCAATCTTTGAAAGTTAAATCAAAAGTATTTAAATACATTTTTCAGAAGAATCTATGTTTCTAAAAATAACGCTTACTAAAAATTAAACTTTCAATATGAGCGTGTCATTGATCAAAAATTCAGTAAGTAATATTTGTTGGTTGTTAACTAACTTATTATATTAAATAGTTACGTGTTTATAGACCTGTTGACGAGTAACGGTAATTGATCTCTTAATCGCACGAAACTGCTGCATGCAAGAAGTACTTTCTATCACGCTGAGCACTTTGTCGGAAATACGTTTCCATGATACCTGAATGAGATTGGATGGAATGCTTTCCGAGGCTTCATCAGAATAACGCATCTTTTCCAGAGATTTAAAAAACGTGAAACCGTTAGGTCTCTCTTATATATTCTCCGAAAGCCTGTAAACAGTAAATCAATCGTTCATTCCCTTCAAAAAACGATCAACAGTTATGATGCTGGGGCGTCTTTCTGGAGGGCAGTAATATAAGTAAATGAATCATAAAGACTACGGCAGCAGTCCTTTATTCCTTTGTATATACATCGAGAAATAAAAGGAGCAGAAAGATGATTCAGTAAGATAATAGTTAAAGTTAGAAGGAGATGTTGGTAGGAGTTCCAAAAAGACTCTAAATTGTTTGGAAAATAAAGTAATAAAAATAATGAATAGTAAATAAAGGTATGTACGAGACTAAAACATTATGATAAAAATGATATATTTCAAAAGTCTCGGGTCCAAGATGCGGAAAGATACAATACAAAGAAAGTGAATGAGGTAAGCAAACATCCAGACAGAGAGAGGCAGAGAGGTAAATAACCAACAAACCTGAATACAAAACAGAACTGAACTGGCGTGTAGTAAAACAAGTTGTGTTTATATACGCACTTCAAACATAAATTTTTCGAAAGTTCCCAGATAAATGATGTTGCGACAAGCTGAAGGAAAACTTTAGAATAGAGAGAACACCAAAAGGAAGGACAGAATAAGTGTAGAAAGAGAAGCAAGAGGAGAAAGCTGTGACGGAGGAGATTGTGAAGGCGGATAGAGGGTCAGAGCCGAACGAGATAGCAAAACAGGCATAAACTAGACAAAGTAGGAAAAGTAGAAATGGAGGAGAATAGTAGCTTGGAATGAGAAGGTTGAAGTTTACGGAGAGAAAAGGAGAGAAGAGAAAAGCAAATGACATGCAAGTATGGGAAGATGATTAGTACGGAGAGGATAAGAATTAGAACGAATGATAAAGTAGAGAAGGAGGAGGAGGAGTGAAGAAGTGAGAAGCGACAAGGAGAAGTCAGGCACGTTTGAGGAGGTGTGAAGCACGGGGTGAAGGAGGAGAAGGAGGAGGAAGCAGAGGAAGGAAAGAGTGAAGAGACAGAGAGGAGAAGAGAAGGGAAAGGAGGAAGAGAAGCATGAGAAGAAGGAGAAGAAGAATGAGTCGATGTAGTTGCAAATGAGGAGAAGACGAAGGAGAAAAATGTATAAAGATGAGAACACTGAGGAGGCAGGCAAGTAAGATGAACAGCAAGGGGAAGAAGAAGATATTAGCAGGAAGAGAACGAGGAGGATGATGAAGCCCAGCGGAAGACGGAGAGATGAAAACAGAGACAGGGACCAGGCAGGCAATTTTGGGGATTTGAATTACAAGGCAAGGAGAAGAATGAGGAGAGAAAGATCACGTGAATGAGGAAACGGAGGAGGATGGGGAGGAGGAGGACGAGGGGTAGGAGGAGGTGAAGAAGGAAAGGAGGATGGGTAGGTCAAGGACAAAGAGTAAAGGAGAAAGAAGAGAATGGGAAGTTGAAAGACGAGAAGGATAGGAAGGAGGACGAGGAGTAGGTAGAGGGGGAGGCAAAAAGGAAGTGGAGAAGGAGAAGGAGGAAGATAGGGAGGAGAAGGAGAAGAAGAATATGGAGGAGGAGGGGGAGGAGAATGAGGGGAGGGAGGAGGCGGGCCGTAATTGAGAGGGGAAGATGGAGTGCGTGGCGCGGAGCGTCGCTGGCCCGGGGCGAGGCGAGGCCGGCGCGGCGCGAGCCCAAGGCCAGGCGCCCTACAATTTACATGATTTAAGATGGCGCCGCCGATAGCGCCCTCACGCACGCCGGGGAAAGGAGCAGCGGCGGGCGATGGCCGGTGGGCGATGGGCGATGGGCAGCGGGCGGTGGGCGGCGCGCGTGCGGCGGAGGTTGTAGTGGAGGCGATGGCGCTGATGCCGGTGCTCAGGCGAGGACGCGAGCGGTCCGCTGCATCGGAGGCTGTAAAGATCGATAGAACTAGAGAGACGCCTTGGAATAAAACTTGTTACGGAGTGGATGGTAATGACATGAAAGTATTGTATATGGAGCTCAGCTGCGGTAGCTGAACATCATGTGTGTAGTGATGGCGATGGTAACTGCGAAGCCTGAACGCAACAATATTGATACCTTGGGAAATTATGGAGAGTCTGACAATATTTATGAAGATAAGGAGGTGGTTTATTTGGCTTCAGCGGATGTGACAGTATGCAGTACAGTCAGTTGTGTATGAAAGAAAGAGCGATTCGTCACCAACAGTTTCAGAGCCGGTTAGACTATCCGGAATGGCAAAGGGAGTGTTAGCTATAGCCCACACTGTTGATATGTTCACTCCTCAACGATGGTGATGAAGTTTGAATGAAGAAAGCATTCCTTGTGTTGAAGGGTGATGAAAAGATAAGGTTGTGAGCGATACTCTGTCTATGAAGCCAGTCTTATATGGCGTTATAAGGGAATGGAGAATACTATTGGTAGTCATGAAAAGACATTATCAGAGAAGTAGAAACGATAAAGCATCGTGAGTGACGCAAACGTACTTGTAATGACAGTGGCCGCTGTAGCGCCTAGTGACACAGTGATGAATGCTCTTTGACGTTGATGATATTGATAAAGAAATAAAGTACAGGTGGTGATGCAGATGGAAGGGGTGATAAATGCGCAGAGACAATGAAATTACGTTTGTGCACACACACACACACACACACACACACACACACACCATATAAATATTGAGAAGAGGTATCTAACGGTGGTGTTAGCCTTAATATATACGTAGGCAAAGACTACTTCAGAGCGTCTGGTGCTGTGGCTGTTGATTGGTTAGTGTTTCTAGGCGCGTCTACGGCTAAGGTCATTAGTACCGTAAGTGTAGTGCATTTTTATTGAGGTCAGGCGCTCATCTACTGGTCATTTTCTCTGGTTTGCCTCAACCAGGTGTCACCCACCAGCGAGGCACCGCCCCAGCAGGGGCCAATTTTTAGCCTCCCGACTGGTCTCCCCACATGTGTGGTAGTATAGAGCATTTAATTAAGATATAGTATATAAAGTGTGTGTACTAAGTAGAGGTGAGGATAAGACAATGAAGAGCAAGGAAATATTCTGCGGGGTCCGTGGACCGTTTGTCAGGGTACAGCTTCGACATTCGCCTGGTGGTGACCGGAGATACACGAGAAACTATCAATGAGAGCAGCCCACCGATAGAATAGTCAGCGGCTGGATTTGACCTAGCTCTCTAGCTAGTGTCGAATATCGTGTCGTGCAGTGGCGGGGGAGGGGCCGCCCAGGGGACGTGGCGCTGGTGGCGGCGACGGCGATCAGTGGGGGAGGGGAGGGGGGCGTGACCCCGAAAGCGCGCGTGAGCCTTTCTCCCATTCACCTGCCGGCGCCGCAGGGCCCAACGCTGGGGGTCGGAGACCGTCGCTCGCCCGGGCGGCGGCGGCCTCAAGTGCACTCGAACCACATCGCATCCCGGCAGAAGGCCGCGCCTCTCCACACAAGGGAATGCGAGCGAGTACGTGGGGCTAGTTAGAAACCTCAGAGGACGCGCCGGACACACAGGGAATGACGAAATGGGAGGAGAAATACTTATCTTTAAGACAGCTACTGAACATGCGTGCAGTTGTTAGAAAGCGTTCTCTACAGAGGAATTTGGAGATGTCAGTCACATTCCACTAACAGGAACAAGATCATTTTTTATCCTTATGATATAATGTGGATGTAGTTTGGTATAACCACTATGTAGAAGCATTATCAAACCATTCCTCGTAACACTAAAAATATGCTACATGGAGAATATACCATATACTTAATATAATTTCTTAATTCGCGTTATTTTAAAACCACATTCAATCTCTGTTGCATTTAAATTAAACAGTTGAAAGACGAACGTTAATGGCTTGTTATATAAAGTTATCACATCTACTCTTTTTGCATTCTACAACATTTTATACATATAATAATCGACATGGTTTATGAAATTATCCGCAGCATAGGACAAACATCTATTGGCGAATTAAAGATTTTGTAAAATTCTTACTCTTTTATGATAGCGAGACGAAATTCAGTAATTAATTAACTTATTTTTTCCACTCCGTTGGAGTGAGTCATCTGTTAGACGCTTTATTAAAGCTTTCAAAAAGTATGAATGCGAAATTATGCATGAACATTGTTTCAAGAAATTTTTATCTGTATTTTTTTTATATATTTGACTCTCAGTTAGTCTTAAAGAAAAGAAAATAGTATATTTTTAAATATATAATTAAGTATTTGATTTATAATATGTTTCAGTTGTATTTGCGACTAGATCGGAATTGGCTGCTTAAAATAAATTATGTATTTTCATGACATGATTAATGTTCTTCCATAAATGAGAAATACATCAATTATCTAGACGTCATTATACCATCAAGACGAACAGTATATAAGCATAGCGCGATGTTGCGACTTTCATTTTACGCTGACCACAAACATCGTCTTCCAAACGCATCTGCGTTGCTCGCATATTGGTTCCCTT
This sequence comes from Gryllus bimaculatus, assembly GCA_017312745.1. Lineage (NCBI taxonomy): Eukaryota > Metazoa > Arthropoda > Insecta > Orthoptera > Gryllidae > Gryllus > Gryllus bimaculatus. Next base: position 2,661,195 of record BOPP01000117.1, read on the forward strand.
TCATGCGAAGCCCTCTCATCGGTCACACAATTCATTTCGCACTTCATCTTGCAACATGGTCTCTTGAACCACTGTTCTCTGGTATCATTGTGCTGTCAGCAAATTGCAAAAAAGGAATCCACGTGAAGCGCCTGTGCTCGCGCTTGCCTTGTCCTCATTCACGCACTCTGCGAGACGTCGCTCTCACACCGACACACATCCTCCGCTCATGTTCGTCTCGAACACGAAGGACTCTTCTATTTGCTTTCGAACCGTTCTCCGTTCTCTTGATATGCCTTCTTAAAATGTTGCGCACTGTTTTCTTAGGATATAGGGGAATGTAGCAATGTACTGGATGCATATTCTATCTTACGTCGAGGAAATTATATAAGAGGCTATTAGAACATAACATTAATTAAGTCGTTGACCACAACGTACTGTAGAGAAAGTATTCTAATTCTGGGAAGCAAAGAGTGCCGACTTTTTAAATTGTAAGTTTGTCCTTGTATGAATTTCTGCAATTGCCTTCACGCGTAGGCCGTTGATTTAGGAATAAAGGCGGAAACGTGATCGTCTTTAACACGAAGGACTTTTCTGTTTACTTTGAACCGTTCCCTTGATATAGCTTCTTAAAAAATTAAACACTGTTTTCGTAGGGTAATGAGGAATGTGGCAATTGTACTGGATACTTTCTATCTTACGTCGAGGATATTATACAAGGGTATATTAGAACGTATTAGAGAAGAGTCTGTTAGAACGTACAAGGGTCTACTAGAACTTTTCTTTCTCATAGACTACGACGGAGTAAAGAGAAAGTATTCTAATACTAGAGAGAAAAGTGGTTATTTTTTAATTTTGTGTTTGCACTAGTATGACTATTCCATTTCCTTCACGCATGTGCCAATAATTAACAAGAGGGAAAACGTATCCGTCTGAGATAGGAGGGGCACATCTATTTTCTTTTGACTTGTTAAGCGATCTCTTGATACGTCTTACGAAGCTACGGACGGTTCGGTTTTGTTAGAAGGAATGTAGTAATATACCAACCTTTTTCTATTCAACATCTAGGAAATAATAATAATATCTTGGAACGTATTAACTTGTTGTTTAAGCGGCATATTTCTCCTTGCATGAATCTCTATAATTTCTTTTGTGTATCGTCAGGTATATGCTAATGATTAACAATCGCAATGAGTGTGACGGATACATAATTCTGAATCGTTTTATTGATCTGTTGACTCGACAGAAACAAAAATTTGTAGTGATCTACTTTAGCAGCAACTTCAGTAAAGACGCGTGTTATGTACATCGTGCATGAAACATTGATTTATAAAAATAATAATACTAAATTAAGATGAAATAATTTCGAAAAATAGTTCTTTAATAATAGTATTTAAACATATATAATAAAACTGAAAATAATGACATAAATGATATATAAAATTATACAGAAACCATGTTGCAAAATGAGTAACAACCATGAAGACAGAAACCAAAATAACAAACGCATCGTGTTGTGACAGTTGAGAACAGCGGAGTGTGAAGAAAATGTACGTTTTGACTGCGTGTGGGAGCTGCGAGCCGTGTCTTCGTTCCCGACTCCCGCGGCGTCTGTGAAGCGGTGCTGGACCACGCTGGCCGGTCCCGGCGCCGGACAAATGACGACACGCGTGAAGAAATGAAGTGAAAATGCGGCGGCGGCGGAGGAGGCGCGGAGGCGGAGGCGGCCGTCATTAATTGCGGTGACGCAACGCACTGTACGGAGCACGTATGGGAACGGCACAGCGAGTGCTATAGCCACAGCTGCCCGCTGATGCCTGTCCTGCTCTGCCGATCCCACAGCTAGTCAAGGTACCGCCAGCCCCATTTAGCCGTCTATCGTCTCCAATTGAAATTAGCGTTACTGCCGTCACTTGTTGGTTGCGTCATCACTGCTTCATCCACTCACTCGAACTCCTCTGTTGTCAGTATTTCTAACGTGTATACGACATATCTTTCTCCATTCTGCACTCAAGAGCCTAGTACCTTCTCTCAGCCATTGCTGAACGAAACGAAGCATCTATTGCCAAATTCAAATTATCGCTTAAAATAAAAACATGCATTCTTGTTTACTAAAATATTAACAATATTTCACCTTCAGTAATTGACAAGGTTTACTTTCTTCACTAATGGCTATAAATAGAGAATTTGTGGGTTTAGCTTAAATAAATTATCACCGCCAGCACCTGTGCCTTTCGTTGATTTACCCATTATTTTAATAAGGGTATCACTGCCACCATTGTAATCATTTAACTTCTCTTCAAACCTTCTGCGTCTTCCACAATTATATTCCTCCCAAATATTTTCAATTCATGAAAACCATTAATAACCAAAATTTTAGTTCGCAATAAAATTGTTGAATCGGTCATTTATATTTTGATTTTCAAGTCAATTCATTTAAATTTTTCTACTTATTTTTAGAAATAGAGATTTAGGGAAAGAGCTATTACGAACTAAACTCAATTTTAATGGTTGAGGCAACCTTAGAAAGTGCAGGACCTGAAAACATTGTACTGAAGCTAAACACAATATGTAAGTATTTTTACGCTAAATAAGTATTATAAAAATCAAAATATATGAAATTTGATATATTATATATTGTTACTGTGTTGTACGCAACCTCTAAGAGAGTATTTTTCAAAATTCATCCTCCCACGTGTTGTTTTTTATTTAATTCAATCATTTTGGCATTACAGTTGATGGGTCATTGGTAAGGAGGAGGGAGACAAGCAGTGGATGGTCTCGGGGGCGTAGTCGGATTGATTATTTCGTGTTTCCGGGCGCTGCATTAGTCCCAAAGGTAATAGTGTGTGTTTTTCTTTGGATGGTGAAGGTGATTTCCCGCTGGATGATGAGTTATGGTACCGATTTATCGGCAGGTAGTAACCAAGTCTCTCCCAACAGCGGAGTGCCGCTCCTGCCGAGACAAGCTATACGCCCCCGTCTGGTCTCTCGCAATGTGTTGCACTGTATTGGATGTGTGTGTGTGCATGTTACTAAGGGATGAGAATAGGACGAGGAAGAGGAAGGAAAGATAGAACGCGGTCCTTACCCCGTTTGTATGGATACGGTGAAGGAGACGGAGAAGAGCGATTCGGTACAGAACGCAGCGGAGCATGTCGCGGAAGGCGGGGAAGAAATTAGAAATGCTGCTGTTAAATGCAAAGTAGCATTGATTAATCTTCCTGCTTAATAGTTGATTGTGATAAATAAATATCGAAGTTCTCTCAGCTAGTAGACAGAAATTAATATGTAAGAAGTGTGTGAATTGTAGGTGAAGTCTTTCTCTCCAGAATTATCAAATATCATTAATTTCATATATGGTTGTTTTAAATAACTATCTGGATAACGTTGGATTCCTTCCGTTAGGAAAACGGAAAGGGGAAGAGAGTAAAGGTAGAGAAGAGGAACGGAAGATTGGAATGGGGAAAGTTAGGGAATGGTGGGGAGATGTAAAAGAAGATATGAACAGGCATTGGTGTAAGTGAGAAAGGAAAACTGAGGAAATAAAGGGAGAATGTGTGAGGAAGAGTGGAGTTTTCAACGAGACTGTAACGTGAATCTGAATTAGATGTAGCTGTAAAGAAAGCTGAATAAATGCTTTATGTCTTTAAGTAAATTCTCATCATCACCGTCTTCCGAAGATAATTCTGTAACGGATAATGTGATAAGAGTTCTTAGTTTGACATTTTTGGTTAAAAACTTAAGATGTTTTACCCTGTGACGTCAGAACTCTGATAAATACTCGAACCATACTGGGTACCTTCAGCAACTAGTCAATAATCGGCAGCAAGTAGGGGGAATTTTAAGTGAATTCTGTCATTGCCACCTTCTTTCTGAAACCTGTTACTACAGTGCCCCTGACCGGGAAGTCCTAAGGTTTGCGTCCCGACGGTGGCAGAATTTTCGACACCGAATAGAGAGCTAGGTCGAGTTTAGCCGCTGTGGGTTGGACAATTCTAGCAGCTGGCCGCTCTGATCGGTTATTTTTCGTGGTTTCTCAGATCAAAACTCAGGAGAATAATAGAGGGGTATCCTAACAATCCGGCCACGTGACCTTTCTTTCCTCTTCCTTGTCCTATTCTCACCCTTACTTACACACTTACTCCTACAGGCACTATACTACCACACAGAGACCAGACCAGTCGGGAACTTAAAACTTACCTAGGCTGGGGCGGTATTCCGCTGGTGTGAATTACTTGGTTGGAAAAAATCATAGCAAGCCGTCGTGTAGGTGGAAGTCGGACCTCGCCATCCACCTGGAGACTATTGCCGCACCTCCAGCCGATAAAAACGTGCACTGAATTTACGGGAAGAATGATTTTACCATTTGACTCTCCCGGAATCACTAATCAACCAATTATTTCATAGTTGCATGTGATAACTAAATATACGAGCAACAATGGATTCCTTCAGCTAGTAGTCAATACCCCGAAGAAGCCTGTGAATTCTAAGTGTACACCGTCACCCCCAACATCTAAAATAATATCTTTTCCATTTCTCGCCTCCGTCATCGTCTCCTCGCCGCAGCCTCCCCGCCCCCGCCGAGCGCCACGCCGGCTCAGGCGGAGGCTGAGGCTGACCGGTTCCATTAGCAACGCCGCCTCGGGGGAGCGCCTCTTGCGCTGAGCCGCGCGGCTGCGCTGCGTTGCGCTGCGTTGCGGCGGTGAGCGCACAAAGAGCCGGATGAGCGGAGGCGGTGCGTAGGCCCCCTCTAACTCATCACCACTCCTTCACGTCACATGTGCTGAATTGCGTCTCTGGTTGGGTTGAGACTGCAGAATACTGAAATGCACTTCCTTGATTGATTATTGCGCGTGTCCGGGCGCGTCAGCTGCTACGGTCGTTAGTTCCGTGAGTGCAGTGCATGTTTTTTATCACGGTTGCTGGCGGTGTTCTTCCCCATTACAACGTGAGGTCCGCCACCGATCTACACGTCAGCTTGGGGGTTTTCGCCATTCTGTATCTCCCACCAGCGTGACACAGCACCGGCCGGGACAAGCTATAAGCTGACGACTGGTCGCCCGATGTGTGTTGTAGTGTAGGGCGTGTAAATGTAAGTAAAAGGTGAGGATAGACCCAGGAGGAGGAAGGAAAGATCGCGCGCGATTCGTGTCCTGTTTCGTGTACTGCTCATGCATTCGCTCAGAGTTCATTGCTCGTCCAGCTTTAGCATCCTACCGAATCTCCGCGGTCTCTACTTCATTGATTGATACGATTTATTCTGTCTTCTCGGCTATATTTGGTATACAAAATATATTTCACTTAAATATATTAATTTTATATAATTAATAAGTTTGAACTTTTACATATTCCAAATAAAATAAAATGTTTTCTATCAAATTTCTTCGTTTTGTTCTCCAATGACAACTTTTTAATAGTTGAAATTCCTTGTATAATAATCTGATTTTTTCTTAGACAGATATACTCAAATAACTATATTTTTGCTTGTTGTGTTTCTTTTGTTTTATCTTTTACTCCACATTATTAATTAACGTTACTGTAATGAGATGTTTGATTAATGTTCGAAAAAATTAACATATTTCATTGTACAAATTTATCCAAATATTTTCTCCAACACTCAATAGAAATTTCTATGTCTGATATTGTTTCTATTTCCTTTTAAAGTACCTTTCATACTTTTTGGTATGGTGATTTTAGTAGGCAACAATTAAAATGCTTATACAATACACATGGTTATTCAAAAAGAATAACCTTGCAAACAAGTATGCATTCAATTGGAGATCATCGCGACGCTGCCTGGTGGAAAGAAACTGAACTCTACTTTCAATCCATTGTCGCTTGATCGAATGTGCAAAACTTTTAACCTCTTGAATACCTTTTGTTCAGTTCGCATCAAAATGGCAAAGCAGAAGGTGTTTTGTGTTCATTTCAGTTGGCCCCCACGGTCTCCAGATTAAACTCCCTGTTGCTTTTTCTTGTAGAAGATTAAGGACGTTGTTTATGAATCATCACTCCCAAAACAGCTTGATGAACAGAAAGATCGCATTACCAGTGACGACATGATTGCTCGGGACTAGGGCGAATTAAGGGTATCGCTGCGAAATTGTCCGTGATACCGGTGGAGGACTTATTAAACATTTGTAAATAAACTTCAGTCTTTCATAATTAAGTGTGTAACCATTTTATAACTGTAGAACTTCAATGTTCCAAATTATACTTTCTTTAAATACGAATATTCTTTTTGAATCATCCTGTACCTTAATAATCTCCATCTCAGAATATCGAAGATAGGGTGACGATCATTGAGAAGTTTGTTAACTTGTATTAGCTATTTTATCATCTCCTCAGTACAATAAAATAACTATACCAATAAATATTCAGTAATGTAGTTTTAACAGAAATAAATACAAGATCAATATCTAGTAAGTGTTGGAGAATAGCATGCGATAAATACTTGTATTATAAAAATTCACTTTAAATTCAGGCACGACTAGATACTAATCGAATCAATGGTTGCTGACTCTGCATCATCAATCCAACGTACAATTACCTGTTTATGCTGAAGATTACGATAAACTACTGTCAGGAAAACACACCTGTAATGAAATCACGGGTAGAGTTTAAACAAGTTTCCATTTTCTGAGTTGTCGCAAAAGCTTATGAATATTTTAACATGCATAATGAATTTTATAAATACGACATCAAACGTGTGGAATGGAAGAATCTGATTGAAACGACCTTGGCATTCTCTAATTCAAAACGCAATTAATTTCTTGATGATTCACGTCGAATTGCGCCAAACATTTAAGAAAAAGTGTAACTTTTTCTGATTGAATTTCTATGAATGAATGATACAAAACAATGACGAGAATATACGATTAATGATGAATATTTATTCACTTACTCTAGTTTGTAAGCTATCCAATTTAAAATGTAAAAATTGTTTTAAAAAATAACAAAACTAGAAATTTTCTTTTTCAAAACGTGCTTTTTTATTAAATTCGATGCGTTTAATTATTATATAACTCGCAATCTCTGTATGTTGTGGTTCAAATCTAGTTCTGGAGGAACACTAGATCTACGTCTAAATTTTAATTAATTTCAATATAGAATATAAAAATGCTTTGATAAAGAAGTTATCAATTCCAGTAAAGTTTGTGGAGATTGTACGGTTAACTGTTTATGTAACAGAATACACTTTGTGATGATTTCACGGATATTAGTTACAATGTTATTCATGGTCAGGGCTTACCCACTTTCTGAATCCATCGTTGCACAATACTCATACTGGGTTAAGCGGATTCGGTCTGATATAAGACGGGATTTCTACAGTTATTCACGTGCTCCGGAGATAATTTATTCTATTCGTCCAATTTGGGTACGACATTTAGCTGCAGTGAAGCCTTAACTTTAAAATCTCAATTGATAGACGACAATATTAAACGGTTTTTTCCCTATTAATGTCAACATATTTTCGTTTTTTATAGAAAAAAAGAACTCTCAGTGAATGTAGCATCCACTCAGGGAAGAGAAAGCAGGTGAGCCCTTACACGCTACCTTCAAGGGCAGAGTAGGACAAATGATACGTGACCTGGAATGCAGTCCACACTCGTAAAATCTCGAATGCACGAGCGAAAAAAGAAAGAGAAAAGAAGAACAAGAAGGGGTAGAGAACGAGATATTCGATATGGCGCCAGAAGCGATATTGCGCCAACGTAAGAAAAACATTTAAACCATCACTTGAGCAGTAGGACCACCCATCGTCTAATGAAAAAGCTGCAGCATCGGGTTCTTTCGTAAATGAACGGGTCATCTGTCACAGCGGCAAGGTACATCGCGTGGCCTCTTACACAATGGAAGGCTAATCATAAGGAGCGCCGTCCGGGAGTTGAATAGGAAGGCGCTCTGGGAGAACTAACTCGTGGGAATCATCATTCAGCCCAGGAAAACACTCATTTGCTCATCATACGACGAATAGAACGAACACAGGTTCACGTCTGAATCACCTAGTAGCAGCGCAACTAACGATAATAATTCCAGGTCTCTACTAAATGATAGGATAATGGCGTGGCTCGGGTGAGCTTGTGCGAAAAAAAACTCGGTTTCTTCAAGGCCGCAACATCTCTCTTAACAGAGCGCAGCCGCGTAGGAATCGTTCCCGCGGATTCAATTGCGACAGAAAACGAATCATGTTTCTCTGAACTTTCATTGACCATTGAATTTATTACAAAAACTAAATCAACATTTTTGGTGTTCACTAAAAATACTGTCCGTGCGCATTTCTTCAGCTCAATCTGTATGGTTCTTCTAGAGGCCGGGAGAATTCTTCAAGTGTATGTGACCCGTCTTGCAGTCAGCCGTTCAAATAGAAACGATTTCGTGGGATACGTTTACTAAAAAAATCAACTTTTTCGTTTGCTGCTTCAGCTCTTTAACCAACCGTGATCTTTTCTCTAATCAGTAAGAGTGTTCAAGACAGTAAGAGTAGTGGAGGGAGGGACCAGGAACAAAGCGGGTGGTATTCGTTCATGAAAAAGAGACCGCACGCACCACTGTTATTGGCACAAAAATTAAATCAACTTTTTTTTCCAATTCTACAGATCCTACAACCAAACGTGAACATTTCTCCAATGAGCATGGGTTTTCTAGAAAAAACGAAAATAGTAAAGCGTGTAGAATAACGCAGGAGCGATTCCATCAGGCAGAACCGAACGAATAAGCTCTAATTTCGACAGACATTAAATCGATTTTTTCGAACCAATCGTGAGAATGTATTCAATCGGCGTGATTGCTCATAACGAGAAGAGAATAATGATGCCTGAGGAGGAATAAAGGAATCATTCGTTCTAGAAGAACCAACAGCAGGCGCTACTCTCATTGGAACCAAATTTAATTTGATTGATTGATTCTGTAGTGATTCTTGGAGCGTAAACTGTTAAGGTCGTTAGTTCCGTAAGTGTAATGTATGTTCTCAGCGCGGGGGTGGTGTATGGTGAGATCCAACGCTATATGGTGAGATCAAGCGCCGACCTACTCATCGACTTCAGGTTTTCCCCAAACGTGTATCTCCCACCAGTGATTCACCGCCCCAGTCGGGACACGCTCTAATCCCCTATTAGTCTCTCGATATGTGTGGTAATGTAGTCGATGTAAGTGCATGTGTGTGTACGAGTATGTAAGGGATGAGGATAGGAAAGGAAGGGATAGGAAAGATCGAGCGCAGTGGTTGGCCTGCTTGTAAGGGCACTACTCCATCTTTCGACTGATGTAGTACGAAGAAACCACCGAAAACTGCCAATCATAGCCGCCGGGCGCTAGAGCTCTCCTCCAGATAGTATCGACTGAATTTCACGTAGTGACCTAGCAAGTGATGAAACTCCTGCCACCACCGTCGGGACTCGAACCTTAGGACTTCCTGGTCAGAGGCACTGCAGTGACATGATGCCCTGAATCCCCTAAGGAGGTAAAATTAAAATAAATCAAGTTAAATTCATTTCCACTGTTTCTTCAACCAACTGTGATCATTTTACTAATCGGCGAGGGTGCTCTAGTCGAGAAGAGAGTAGTGAAGAGTGTGGGACGAGGCCGGAGTGACCCGTTCAAGCAGAACCGACTGCACGGGACGTCCTTGTTGCGAGGCGTGAACCGCGAGGACTCCGGCGACAGTGGAAGAAGAGGCGGGCGGAAAAAGATTGAGATCACTTCGTTCTTTTTGCGGGCACAGACTACGCGCTCTCACACGCCGAACCTCAACAGTGTCAAAAAGAGGTGACTTGTAACCCGGCTGAAGTGGCTCAGGACATCAACTGATGTCACTGAAGTGCTGATGTCACTGATCGGGATGTTCTCGAAGTTTCGAGTTCCTGTCGGGGTATGCTTTTTGCTAATAAGTTGAATTGAGCCCGTGTTTGATGGACAATTGTAGAAACCAACTACTCTGATCGGTAGTTTTTCACAGTTTCTGCGATCAACTCCAGGCGAATGCCGCAGCAGTACCCTAAAAAATGGGCCAAGGATCGCGCGCGATCTTTCCTGCCTCTTCCTTATGCTCTCCTCATCATTTACTTACACTTACATGCACACTTTTTAACACGTATGCCGGGAGACTAGTCGGAAGCTGAGAGCTCGGAACGGGCAGTGCCTTGCTGGGGAGAAATACCTAGTTGGGGAAAAAGCTGCAAGCCGAAATGTAGCTCGACACCGGATCTCGCCATTCAGCGGAGGAAGATCGCCGGTCACGAATATCACAGATCACATCCTGCGATAAAGCATGCACTATACTTACGGGACCAATGACATTCTCCGTTGGCTCTCCCGGAAATACTAATCAATCAATTAATCAATAATGGCGGATTCACCGCCGACAAGGTAGAAAGGGCGACAAGCAGTATGACCTAGAGACTCATTCTACAATAGATACATGTTGATGTAATTTGTATTTTTGAAATGATTTGTTTACTTTCAGAATTTCGTTTATTTATTAGCTTTGGATGAATGTGAATCTTTGTTACTGTTATGACTGTAGTTACCAACGTACGTGTAGAATTCAGCAAATGGCATTCTTCTAAACTACCCTTAATTTTTATTATATTAATCGGAAGCACAGCTTTCATTATTTATTCTCACATTTCAAAATTTTAAAATGTTGATTTCTAGGATAGGGAAACGAAGAATCGCATATCATACACTCAGGAAGGAAGTGTGACTGCATTGAGCTTCTGCGCTTCGCATTGAAAGATCTTTACATAAAATATAATACAGTACACTCGGCAAGGTTTTTCATCGATAAACTACGATCGAGTTGCGTATTTAATATGTTAACCTTGACCTGCGATGCCACAAAATTTCATCAACAATTCTACTCGTTTGCGAGAGCATTTTCATGTCCTCTCTGATTTACTGTGAGTGATAAGAATCATTCATGAGTTCAAGAACTCAGAAAATTAAAAGTAAAAAATCACTCTCATCCCACATTGGATAAGCGATTTTTATTTTCATTAAGGAGATATATTGTTGCCAACAGTTCTCCATTTATTATTTTTATAACACTTCAGAAAATAGAAATAATTGTAAGAACAGAGTAAAAGTAAATTTACGTGACTGATCCCAAGATTCTCATTTCTTCCAAGTTTCTTGTTACAATAATTGTCATTTAAATAACGGTATCAACAAAACCACAAATAAAACAGCTTGAAATAAAAAGTATTTTTATCGTATTTTATTCTGCCTTTTTAAGAAATGATAACGTCTATTTTTTCTTTTCAACAAGCTATTTTAGGCTTCTGAAGTAGAAAATTTTAAAATCTCAAAATCCAACGTCATAGTGATGCACCCAAGGAGGGAGGCCATGAGGCTTTAGCCCAGACGTTAATTATAGGTCTTAAAAAGTATAGCTTTTACTAATTTTCTACTGTAACAAATGTCATTCAATACGTATTGTTTACAGTCGATATATTGACTATAAATCAATAAATAAGAATATACGTTGTATTCAACATTAATGAAAAAAATATCTATCAAATCGACTTCACTACACTCCCTTTACTTCTACCCGCCCCCTCAGAGAAAAATCCTGGGTGCGCTTCTGCGACGTGTAGTCGTGATTGGCAGAGGAGAGGAAGGCGGAGGCTAGAGAAAGCGGCGGGGGCGGCGGCGCGACGTTTTTCCAGCAATTTTCCAATCGCCGCGCGCTCACGACTGGTCCACATCGCGGCCCACACGCGCTCCCGGCGCGGCGC
>BOPP01000117.1:2679709-2692340 GCA_017312745.1 Gryllus bimaculatus
AATGATCTTCCTAACGTTGGTTTAGACCCGTCTTTATAGGACTCTCTCATGTTAGTTTGAGAGATTTGACGTAATTGAAGTTCATAGGAACATTGAGTTCCAATTTGTATGAACATTGTCAGATTGTGAAATTCAGGTTGAGTCGAGAAAAGGAAGTTGCTGGATGTCTCATCAGCACTTCTGACACCACTCGGAAATGCTGAAAAATATTGTTATAACTGAAGCTCCAAAAGTGGTGTTTGTAATACGTACAAAGCATTGTAAATCTGTTACTACTATATGCATTGCATAACATTTACCGTACCCACGCGCACGACATTGCACTACATGAAGAGAAATAATTGCAAAGTGAGCGCCGCGCAATAAGCACGTGTCGTTGATGATTAGCTGCTGTTAGGCACTTAGTTGTCGCCTTGCGGCACAGTCGCTATCCCCATTAATTCTCCAAAGCCCTACATGGGCTTGAGGGTCATATGTTGCATTGGTCTCATTAATGAAACTATTTTGTTAGTGGTGATGGTTTTTAAATGTAAAATTTCGTATTATATTTTTGTATAGATGTGTTCGTGTGTATTGTGTATGTAAAAATGTTAGTTAGTATCTAATGTTGCGGTTGGGTAGAGGTTATATTATTTTGAGATTGAAAAAATGAGAGAGTTGTGATCGATGGTGGTTACATTTTAAAAGGGTGAATATTTGGTGGTTCTGGTAGTGAAGTAGTTCTGAAGTTTGTGTGCATCTCAAGTAATGTACGGCTACTGATACGCAAGTGATATATCATGAATTACTTTATAACTGCATCATATTAGCAGCTTAATATTAATATTACATCATTTATAAAAATTAAACGAATGTTAGTATGCAATGAGTTACAAATGCTTTTCTTTCATACTTTTATGGATTAATTGGAAATGTTCACAGGTGAATTTTTTTACGGAGATCTGAAACTTTGCTGAGAAAGTTTTAGCCTTATTTCTAACATTGCTAAAAAACACAGCAATACAGCAACATATGAGCACACCTCTTCTTTAAAGTACACTTGGTGTGGGTTGTCAATGTAGTGAACATTGACATTCTCCCTCTGTGGAAGAGACGAAAGCAAAGGTATAACAAACTCCTATAATTAATTCCTTGAATAGAATTCAGTCAGTTACGTCTTTAGGAGTGTGTATGACGAGATTGTAGCCTCTTTAGGAAAGTGGGATATAATAATATAAAATAATAATATAATAATAAATATGATAATATTAATAATAATAAGAATAATAACTTATCTGAATTGGGTTACATATGACGTTTTAAAAAAATAAAATTATAACATCGTGCGAAGCTACAGTACAGGAATGAGCATTTGATAGTATACATTTGTAAATTAGGTTGTTAATATTAAATGTTTATTTTTTCCATTAAATGTTTGTTTATATTTCTCTATTAAATAGGTTTACGTTTATATTTCTTTATTCAATAGGTTTATGTTTATATTTTTCTATAAAGAATGTTCTATTCATTTCAGGCTAATTGACTAGTGCCTCCCACCTTCCGAGCGGTTCAGGCAACCATCGTTCCATAGCACATCTGCTGCATTGAAACTTTCTGAAGTGCCTATGCGTATAACCTGGATATATGATGCGTCAACTCCCGAGGTAAGCGAGGGAGAAGGTTGTGGCGGCCTCACAGTTCTACTTGGTGCCCTTGGCACGTGTGAATGGCTCTACAGGCAGATCGCAGAGGACGGAAGAGCTAATTCCTCCACGCCTCTCAGGGGCAATATTGCGGGGACACCTTGGAGGGGTGTGGAACACAGCCTGAGTATTGGGATTTAGATTCTGTTTTGCTGTACGATGAGAGTAAGAGTATAAATTTTGGGCTGGATAAGCGAATAAGTGAGAACTGAATGGGTAATTGGTGGTTTGGATAGTCATTTCATTTCTTTTAAGGGGAAACTTAGATGTCTATTTAAATGTTTCTTTGGTTCAATAGGCTATAGAACTTTTCTTTCTTTGGGAAGCACTTTATTAGTTATTAAATATTAATAATTATTGAATTAGTAATATAGAGGCATTATTGCATGCTGTTGGTTTGTGGTGTCATTTTTTGCCTGACTGGACGATTGAATATTGTATATATAGAGAATTCGTGAATCAAATCGATCATAAAAAATTGACAGTGAGCTGGATCCAGCGCCTACCGGCATTGAGTATAAAATTCGCCGTTGCGCAATTGCCTCCCGTGCGGCCGATAGTGCGTTTTGGTGCCGTAGTCTGAGCCACTTCACTTCCCCCCTAATCCCACAGAATTGAACCCCTCTCGGAGCGAGAGGGTATAGCCATCTGGGGTAGAAGTGGGGACCTAGATGCTGGCCAGGTGTGCGACCCTAACGTATCTGGTAAAGGCTGTCGGTCTATGGCCAGTTGTGCCAATCGCGTTGACAGCATTGGTAGTCGTTTCTCGGTCGTCGCTTATCTGCCTAACGTTTTTTGTCCTTTAAGCCAGACGACTCTGTAAGGACCAATTAGGAAATTGAAAATTACAGAACGCAGAGATTGGCGTTGAGCTGCAAGGAATGTTCTTTTAAACGTCGGTTAGATATCACTAGATGCATAACGGGTCGACGTTGGGTCATATTGAAATTAAAATGATATTCCTAACGTTGGTTTAGACCCGTCGATATAGGACTCTCTCAAACTATTTTGAGGGATTTGACGTAAACTAAATGTTCATAAGAACATTGAGTTCCAATTTGTATGAACATAGTCCGATTATGAGGTTCGGAGTGTGTCGAGAAAGCAACGTTGCTGGATGTCGCAACAGCACTTCCGACACAACTCGAAAATGCTGAAAAATTTTGCTATAACTGAAGCTCCAAATGTAGTGTTTGATGCGCACAAAGCATTGAAAATCTGTTACTACTGTATGCATTGCCTTGCTTTTACCGCAACCACGCGCAAGACATTGCACTCCTTGAAGAGAACTATTTGACAAGTGAGCGGCGCACAATAAATACTTTTTCGTTAATGCTTAGCTGGCACCTAAGTTTGTAGCCTTGCGGCACGGTCGCTATTCCCATTCATTCTCCAAGGCACTACACGGGCATGACGTAATATTCCGTTGCATCCATTACTGACACAGATTTTGTTGGTGGTGATGGTTTTTTGAATGGACAATTGGGTATAACATTTTTGTGTAAATGTTGGGTAAGCATTGTTTATGTAAAAATTTTAGTTAGCATCTGATGTTGTAGTTCGGTTAAGGTTAAATTATTTTAAGATAAAAAATGGAGTTAAATGTTTTTTACATTTTAGAAAGGCGAATATTTGGTGGTGCTGGTGGGAAGTAGTTCTGAAAATTGGAAAGATACTTTTCTTACGAGTACGTCTCTAGTAACATACTGCCACCGATACGCAAGTGGTAATTCATGAATGACTTCACATCTGACTCCCACTATACCAGCTTAATATTAATATTAAATCATTTATTAAAATAAAACTAATTTTAATATGCAATGAATTAAAAATTATTTTCTTTCATACTTTTATAAATGAATTGGAAATGTTCACAGGTGATTTTTTTTCTTATGGAGATCTGAAACTTTGCTGAGCAAGTTTTAGCTTCCTTTCTGACATTGCAAAGAAACAAAGAAACATAGGAGCACACCTCTTCATGAAAATACTCTGGGTGTGGTTGTGTCAATGTAGTGAACATTTACAACGTTCTCCCTCTGTGGAAGAAACGAAAACAGTTATGGCAAATCCCCTAATTCTTCCAGAGAATAGAATTGTCAGGTAAGACTTTGGGAGAGTGTATGACGAGATTGTAGTCGCTTTAAGAAAGGGAGATTTATTAATATTAATAATATTAATAAAAATAATAAAATAATAATAATAATAATAAAAATAATAAAAATAAAAATAATAATAATAAAAATAATAATAAATACAGAACAGTTCAAAAATGCAGTAGATGAAATGTAGGTTACATTTGACTTAAATTTAGTTGTTCTCTTTACATCTTGCGGTATTGCGCATGCAAATCGACTAATTTGCATATGTAGACATTTGTAAGCCAGAGGTATGCATTCTCAAGTAAAAGAATAATTTCGTTTTTCTATTAAATACCTAACATCTGATTTAGGTTAAAAAGGATTTTATTTTTTAAGAATGTCATGACATCATGCAAAGATTCAGGATGGACTGGAATTGTGTGGTAATCATGTACTAGAATAAGGATTTGATAGTATACATTTGTAAATTTTGTTGTATATTCTATCTAATGTTATATTCATTTCAGGCAAATTGACTAGTCTGATTCGCTCAGAAGGTGGGAGGCACAACTATCATTCCATAGCACATCAGCTGCATTGGAACATTATGAAGTACACATGCGGATCAACGTGGGTATATGAAGCGCCGGCTCCTGAGGTAAGAGAGGGAGAAGGTTGCGGCGGGCTCAGGTTTCTACTTAGTGGGCCCTTGGCACGTGGCGAATGGGCTCTACAGGCAGAATCGGGCAGGGGCCAGAAAGAACTACTTCTTCCCCACCTCCCCGTGGCAAAATTTGCGCAGAGCACCTTGACGGGGTGTGGAAACGCAGGCTGACAGTATTGGGAATTAGATTGTTTTTTTGCCTGTACGATGAGAGTAGAGTATAGAATTTGGGCTGGAATAAGCGCGATGATTGGAGAATGGATGGGTGATTGGTAGTCTGGATGGGTAATTCATTTCTGTTTTTAACGGGAACTTAATTTTCTTTGGTTGCAGTAAGGCATAGTACTATACTTTTTCCTTTGGTAAGCACTTTCTTAGTTATTAAATATTAATAATTGTTTATTGAATTGATAATTATAGAGGCTTATTGGGGCAAACTATTTGTGTTTGTGGTTTTAGTCAAATTTTGGCTGACTGGCCGAATTGAATATTGTACCTATAGAGAATTCGGGAATCAATATTTTGATGCTAAACGATTAGTAGGCGTGATGTATCCGCGTGCCGGAGCTGTTGTGCGTTCAGATGCGGCAGTGCGAGCCGACGCGCATCACTTCTCCCTGCCCGCGCAGAACCGAAGGTGACTACAAGTTGATTGAACCCCTTCGGAGGCGAGAGGGTGTAGCAGGCTGGGGTAGAGTAGGGACCTAGCATGCTGGGGGCCAGCTGTTGCGGTCCAACATCTGGTAAAGGCTGTCGGGTCTTTCGCACAGTTGGGTGTCAATCACGTTGACAGCATTCATTGGTAGTCTTCTCTCGGGGTCAACGCTTATCTGCCTGCCGTTTTGTCCTTTTCGACGCACGCGCTCGGTAAGGACCAATCAGTTAGGTTGAAAATAACAGAACGCAGAGATTGGCGTGGACTGCAAGGATGTTCTTCTATATGTCAGAGAGATTTTTAGATACATAACGGGTCGACGTTGGGTCATATTGAAATTCAAATGATCTTCCTAACGTTGGTTTAGACCCGTCGATATAGGACTCTCTCAAATTAGTTTGAGGGAATTGATGTAAACTAAATGTTCATAGGAACATTGAGTTCCAATTTCTATGAACATTGATTGCGAGGTTCTCGGCGAGTCCAGCAAAGAACGTAGCTAGATGTTGCATCAGCACTTCTGAAACAACGCGGAAATGCTGCAAAATATTGTTATTACTGGAGCTCCAAATGTAGTGTTAGTGATGCGCACAAAGAATTGAAAATCTGTTACTACGGTATGCATTGCATAGCATTCAGCGTACCCACGCGCATGACATTGCACTACTCGAAGAGAAATACTTGACAAGTGAGCGGCGCACAATAAAGATGTTTATTGCTCGCTTAATTGCTGTTCGGCACTTAAAGGTTGGCGCCTTTCGGCACATTCACTATTCCCGTTCATTCTCCAAAGCCCTACACGGGCTTGACGCCGAAGTTACGTTGCTTTCATTGCTGAAACGATTTTGTTGGTGGTGGTTTTTTAAGTGGACTATTAGGTATTTTTTTTGTAGAAAAGTTCGTGTGTAAGTATTGTGTGTGTAAAAAATATTGCTTAGCATCTGATGTTGTAGTTAGATGGTCGTTATATTATTTTAAAATTGAAAAAAATGATAGACTTCGACGCGCAACCGACTTCGACGCGCAACCGACTTCGACGCGCAACCGACTTCGACGCGCAATCACTGCGACTTCGATGCGCAAGGACGGACTTCGATCGCCGCCCGCTTTGCTTTCCTCAGTTTTAAAAATTTTACCATATAACGTAGTGCATCCAATCTTTTAGGGTTAAAGATTTGCGTGTATTACAGTATTTATTTCTTATTACGGAAGTGATGAAATATTGTAAATGGTTTTTAATGTTAAGTTTGTTGGCATATTGTATTTTGGGATTTATTTTTAAGTTTCCATACTTAAATTGTATTTTTTATTTGTGGTAGTGTGCTAAAGTTTATAGAATGTGTGCCCTCATTTAAAAACTGGATTTGTTTCGAAAACTAATAAGACTTATGTGAAATTTTCCGTGGATTTTTTACGTTTATTAATTCTATCTTTGCTAGTTATATTTACTTTCTTTAGCAGGACAAATATTATCTTTTAGGATTTTTTTATCACTTAAAAATGTGTGTATTATCACAATTACTTATTTCGACAGGTTTTAAATGGGTTATTATTTACATTTTCTAGGAACTCGATAATGCTATGTTATTAGTCTACCTTCAATGTTACTGTACATCTGTTTTTTTTCTCTTCCAGTGAAATTAAATATTAGATTCTAAGTTGACTAAATGAACATTTCATTGTAATAATTTTAGTATATCTAAGATTTAAATAATTTTAAATATAAGATATATTTCTATTTTTTCGAGTTATTGTTCCTTAAGTGTATTTGAAGGATGTTTACACTTGATTATTCCCAGCTTTTTTCCAGGTTTATTTAAAATTTGTATTAATGTGTGCTGTAAAATGTGGTTATTTACTAATTTTTAGCTACATAATTTTATTCCGTTAGTTGTATTTCTCAGTCTGTCTCGGTAGTGTCAAACAAAATTGCTATTTTTTCTTCAGTGGTTTCTAGCCGTATATATTTACATTTTTCTTTATCACCTTTGTAGTTCTATTTAGCCCTCTGAGCCATAGGCCTACTGGGGAAGGAGGGCTCTCTAAACATGCTCCTAACGAGTGTTCTGCCGAACCGCAAGGTCACTTGGAAGACGGCTATTGTAATAGGATGGTTCTGTACATTTCAGATAATTAAAGGTCTGTGTTCTAACATTTCTGATAGTTGGGTGTGGTTGAATCGACGTTTATAGAAATTGGTTTCCGATCTTTCAGATACGTTACCTGATGGTTGCTGCAAGACGTAGGAAATCTACCCGGAGATGTTGGTGCAGATGCACAAAGCCAGCCGCCGAGAATATCAACTTTGGTAAAAATTGACTTGAAATATTTGGACTTACGATATTGTTATAAGTGATACAAGATATTATGTGTACTGAAAAAAAGTTCACAATAAACTGTGCATATTGTCAATCTTTCATTTGATCCATCCATCTCCTTCAGTTCTTTCGGCTAAAAAGTCTCTTCTGATTTTTGCATTACCTGAGCACCAGCAAAAATAGTTCCTATTATAAACCACGCTCACACCCACAGGTACGAAGAAATCCTGAATGGATGATACGTACCATAGACGGTATAGAGAAAAACATGTTTAAACCCACACCTCCGAGCGCGCTCCTCACATCACTCCGCTCTCCTCCCCTCTCCAAATCCTGAAAGAGGTCCTCCCGCTCAACCAGAAGTAGCGCGCGACAGGACACGGCTTCATTAAAAAATGATGGCCAAATTTCTATAACCTACAGAGTTCTTTTCAATTTCATGTTAATGAACTTAAAATATTTTTATAAATATTTTTGACAAGCGTTCTCAATTCCCGAATAACAATTTTTTACTAGATTTTTCATTGAACGATAGTTGTACATCGATATTAAATTAAATAATTTAATAACTTTGTACGCGTCTACAGCTCCTTTAACACAACTCTTTACCGTAAGATTTGACCGTACGAAGTTAATGCAATTATCACGCACGTAACTGGATTACGAAGTGGATGATTTCAATTCAAAAATGTTTAATTATTCTCCCAACTGAATTTGAAATGCGATAATTTCTTTGCTTTTGTAGAGGAAACTGAAATCGATCGAGTTGTGCTGGTAATAACCGTCGACTAACGTTTACACCGAATTCTCTAAAACTAAGGTTCATATATCCGGTGCCAGCAATAAATTTGTACAACTCTCTTAAATCTCGCCAATATTGACCTCGATGACTCGCGACCTTCAGAAGTCAGGTACAGTATGTTCATTCAGGCTGCTGAAAAGTTACCGAAAACTGTTTTCCCATTCAGAGATGGCGCCATCGTTGAATCATTAGTTCCGCAAAATCTATTGTCCGAGGAGGGAGTGCAATGGTGACACCCCCATGTCTGCCGCCATACCGGTTACATCTCTCCAGTACTCAGTGGTGGCATTTTCAAATTATTGATATTCTTTTTTTTTTGCCACGAAATCTTTCTTCACCATTTACAATTAGGACTTAATGTGGTGTTGCTCTAGGCACAAACAGTACTTACCAACTTCCTTGTAGGAATTAACGAAATCTCAAAAATGACGTGACTCTGTGACCTGTGATCGTATTTATGTTTATATTCATATATTATATTTACTGTATGTACGGGAGTGCAACTCTAAATGCTTCTTGCCTACACTGCGATTTGTGATATTTGAGGTTTGAAAGATTGAACGCGGTTATTCAATCGAAATATTTGTTACATTTTATTCGATATTGAAGCTCCAGACTGGATAAACGTTCTAGTTGGTCAAATGTCAGACGTTACTGTAAATCAGAAAATAGCACATACAGATTTCATTAAGAAAATCCCTATCCTCAATATTATATATGTAAAAAGATACTGTAAATGTAAACAAATTTGAACATTTGAAAGACATTTTTTAGAAAATTTTGAAAATTATTTAGAAACTTTATGGAAAGTACCTAAAAAATTAAAACATAAATTTCAAACTCGCAAAGCCTCGAGTTCGTTCATATATCTTCAGAAATACCAATTTTGAAGAAAAACGTCTGCATGCTTTAAGGCACTAGCATTGACCACATTTAAACGTTTTGCCATCAATCAATTTGTCGTTATCAAGGACCAACAAAACATGAGTTCTGACTACAAATCGTATTAAAGAAAGTAATTTACGATGTATAGAAACAAGATTTATCTACTTCATTACTAGGGTCCAGCAATAAAGTGTATTTCTGCCGAAAAATCGAAGTTATTCGATGCAAAATTTCAATATTTCCTCTTGTTATGCAGTAAGGCGAAAAAATATACTCCTGTTCCATGAAGCAGGCGCAGATTATACAAAATATTAGACACCTGGTTAATTATCTTTGAATTTCGTGAAAGTTCGACCTAGGGAGATAAATAGTTTTGATAAAATAGAATATGTATAAATCATGCTTGTTTAATAACATTTAGTACCCTTTTAGAAAATTATTCGAACATGAAGTGGGCTGAAAAAATTGTTAAAAAGCAAATCGTGTAATAAAAATATCAAGTTCGAAGTGAACTGAAATTGTGGAACGTTTATTAGAAATAAAATATAAAATGATTCCGTATGTTACTCTTCGTTCCATATCTTTGATACGGAAGCAGCAGCTAGAAGTATTAAATAAAAACAGTTCTGATCAATTAAGAATACTGGTGTATCATGAAATCTTATCAGAATGATACAATTATGGGGAGTAAAAGCAGTTTGGCTAGGGTTTTGTGATACGTTCATGGCAGTAATTCAAAATGACACAATCAATACTGATCTGTAATAGCTTAATTATGCCAGGAAAAAAACTTTCAAAATCTATACCTAGTGAAAAATTACGCGCTGCTGAAATTGTTACTGATTCTTATTACTAAAAAAGTGTATTTTGCTTATGAATAAAATATTGACGAACGGGACGATAGCAGAGTTGGACATTTTAAAATGCATAAGCTAAAAGTAAGTTTGTTCGATTGATTTGTGTTTCGGGAGTGTGATTTGCTAAGGCCGTAAGTGAAATATGTTATTTTTTTAACGTAAGTAACGAACTTTTACCAGTATACGAAATTTAAAAACATGCTGTCCATTTTATGTGGTGATAAGTTTTGAAATAAATGTCTTTAAAAAATGTTAACTTAACTCTGCATAAAATCTCCTCATAGGATGGGGTGACTATGTCATTACATTTATTGCAAATAGTTCAATGATGCTCGTTGAATGGCAGTTCACCCCTTCTTCATGGTTGATTTGTAACAAGGAAATAATCAAAAACTATCACAAAGTTTAAAACTTTATTTAATGAATATTTTTTAACTTATGTAAACTTTTTGACATTGGTAATAATATAAAGCCTATCTCTTCTCCCAAATGCTTTTTAGCTCTGGAATAGTGAAAAGTCACCTTTTGATTTTGACTCAGGGTTTAGATTTTCCTGGTTATATCTTCATATTTGTAAAATCATTTCTAATCTGCGGCTATTATCATTTCTAATTTCCGATTCTTTTCTAATCTGCGGGTAAAATCATTTCTAATTTCCGAAACACCTTGGATTTCTGCAAAAACATTTTTCCATGCCGAATCATTTACCCAAGCCGAGTGACTTGTCCAGGAAAAAGCTTTCCTTGATACTGCACAATTACAAATACTTCTACTGTTATGGATTGAGAATATAATGAATTGCAGATGCCATTACTGAAGGAATCATCAGAACTTTAATTCTTAATCAATTTCCCGTCTTCACAAGAAACGAATTGAATATAGTAAATAACTTCAAGTGAAGTAAAAAACTTAATACTTTCGCATTAAATATTCAAGAGCCACTGGCACATAGACATCAATTCCTTAACTTTCCATGAGTTTATTTCTCTCTCAAGTATAATAAAACCGAGAAAGAGAGTTGATTCGTCAATGGGTGCAAAATTAAAAACTTCAATCGGGGGAACGAAATAAAGAGAATGGAGTTCCTAAATAGTGTAGCACTCGTACATACACTTATCAGGTGCATTATGTACTCACCAATGCCTCTGGTAAAAACAACACAACATAATTTAAGGCAATAGTTTTCTAAAAGGCGCTGTGGCACGAAGTCACATACACAGCACAAAGTCGAATACTGTACCTAATAAGTCGTAGCATACTATGTAATATTGATTTCAAAAACAAATTAAAGTAATCACTAGAATGTTTTCAAAGACACTACATTGCATTAGGGCTTCAATAACACACACTGACAGGGGATGTGCTGATTGATTAGGAGTAGCAAATAAGTATAAAGACTACAAATTTGGTTCTTGTGAGGAATCATTCCATATTTTTATAAGATGACATGAAAATGATATTCATAGAACGCAAATGTAGAAAACAAAGATCCCACGGTTGTCCGTAGCACATTGACCACGTTAATGCCCTTTTTAATTCGTAAATATACCGGATTAAAAAATAAAAAGTTTAAAAGCCGCAAATCGAGGCATATTATAAATATGTTGACTTAATTAGTATGTCATTTGAGAAATAATATTGATAATACAAATATTTAACATAGAGTAAAACTGATGTGAATTTTACAAAAAAGTAAGCAAAAGCAAGGGTAGAAGACGAACATTTCAGGTTTTAATAATTACAACATAAAATCGAACTTTTTAGATATATTAAATCATTAAACAATTGTGATGTTCATCGTGCAAAACATACAAAAAAATCACAAACAGAAATTATACTAGGAAAGTTAAAAATAAGTACAGTAGTATCAAAATTTCTGGTCTATGTAAAGAAAATGAGGGTTTGAGTGTTGTAATGGATGACATCGTCTTATACACAAATAGCTAGAATGCCGACTGGTCAAATACAAGTTGAAAAACTCTTAGTGACAGAAGAAGGCATCTTAACAAAAATAATTTGATATATGGAAGACACTAATAATTCTGAAAACGAGAGCAAAATTTCCGCCTTTACGGACATATTAAAAGACACCAATCTCAAAATATTAAGTTATTAATGTGACATTCGTGACGGAAATAAAGGTTCGAATGAGGTCTATAAGATACCAGTCAATACTTTTTCACGAAATAAGTCGTCCTTAACGCATACGCCAAAACGTGTAAATATGTATGATGTGTAGAGGGCCACGTGTAGCAACCAAAATAGCCCTGTGCCAAAATGTGAGAACTGTGTGTGCGGGTCACGGATTCAATCCTCCAACATGACGCTTGGTTTATTTCTAGAGTAAACACGTGTTCGAAGAAAAATGAAGTACAATAGATCGGAGAGTGACCAGCGCGTGTCACGATGGGGCCGTGCATGCATTGCCGATTGCGGAAGAGGAGGTCGCGGGTTCGAATCCCGCCCTTTTCGGGTGATTCCGTGGAGCCTCGTAACGAAATTTAACGTAATACAACTATTACAAATTTCGTAACGTTGCTCTCGGAAAAGTCTCGTAATGTTATAAGTACTATTTAAAACTTATAAGTTGGATTGCGGGGCCTTTCCACCGGGAATCACTCAGAGAGGGTCTCCTCCGCCGGGAGTCGGCGCGCGTCTGAATCTTCTTCGAAAAGCAATAGCATGAGGTC
>BOPP01000117.1:2711175-2721751 GCA_017312745.1 Gryllus bimaculatus
TAATTCTTTGTGGCATGTGTACTTGTTTCACGCTTCACGTAAAATTGCATTACATTGTGCAATTTAAAGTCCTCTTTTGGCAGTTTGGCGTCAGCGCTACCGTTCGTGTTAGTTTAAAGAGTGTTTTAATAATATAATTGTCAAGTACATGAATTGTAATCTACCTTGTAATTTGTATAATAAGTTACAAACAGTGCCCGCTTATCAAGGCATCAACAGAAATTTGGACCGCTCGCCCACTTCAGTATTCGTTGTACGAGACTGTGCTTCGTGCGCCGACAGAACTTTCGAACGTCTGTTAGTATATGTCAATGACGAATTGGTATATTCCGATTTGAACGTAGTGGTACTGGACAGTCAATAGTTCGAAGGAGAGAGGGGTACTGTCATTAAATCAGAAGCTTCGTTACGACGTAAATGTTTGGTATTGGAGCTCCTAATACGATGACATTGTCCTTGTCTCCTTCCAGCACGTGTCCTTGAAGTGCCATTATGTTTAAATCACCCCTTTGTACGGTCAACTCTACTAGTCTGCCAGTCTGCAGTTTATACCAGTACCTCAAGCTATATTATTTATATGAAGTGTATGTGTGTTTCAAGCAGAAGATGCATTTAATGTGAAGATGAATTCAATGCTCTTTTGTTTTCACCACATTTGGGCGTGTTAACTTTGTAACAAGGATCCCGCAACCCATGTACAATTTCAACCAATCTTACTGGGCTATCTTGGTGTTTTGGCAAGTGTATGTAATATTACATTTTCATACAGATCACCCTTTATTATCCATGAATTAGGCAAAACATATATTTTTAACGCAGTAGGCATTTTTTTGGATTGAAAATAAACCATGACCTTAATAATAATGAAAGGGGTTTATTCTGCATCTGTGCTCATTTTGATTACGCCATTGCCCAATTTCCTTTTGAGTTTTAGAGATATCGCTGAAATGTTTCCTTTCTTTTTTTCTAAACAACAAATACAAAATCATTTGATAACAAATATTTAAGTGACCATAAATATTTAAACCGTAATTTTTTGAAGAAGTATGATATTATCCTTGAACAGATCAATTTGTGGTAGTTACGAGAAAGAGGTTTACTACTTTCAGTCCATTATTTTTAACTTATAATTTTTGTATTTCCATATACCAGCAATTGCGCTTTGTAAGAAATGATACAATTGATATAACAAAACCAAAACAGAAAATTAAAATACATTCATAAGCACACAAAAATATTACATACATAAATTGCATTAATTATCGGGAAAAATTGTTGAGGAAAAGGGAAGCTCATTGATTTATTTTTATTGTTTAATATTTATTTACGTTTGTTTTTCTTTTATTGTTTGTTCTTATTTGTGATTGATTTTTGGGAGATCTGCACATTCAACAAGGTGTTTGTCATATGGGAATCTATTTTTGGTTTGAAATGGTATTGAGAATGCACCAAATTTGTAATGATCAGTTGATGGGATATCATGAAGTGAAGTGAAAAAAATGCGTGTATGCTTAAAATTATTTGTTGGAAGGTGTCTTTGTTTATCTCTGAAATAAATTGTGTTTTAATGAAACAAGGAGCATTTAAAGGCACTCGCATAGTTTTATATTGGAAGGTTTATGTGGTATTGAATTTTTTGCCGATGTATTACATGGTATTGAGCACATATACTGGTTGAAAATTGACAAGTATTACAAAAAAGAATGTATACTAACCCATTGCAGTATTACGATCAGTAACCTATACTTTTCCTTGACTTCTGTACCGTAATTTACTTTATGTCTTTTGGGAATGAGTAGTACCTGAAAAAGCCCTCTTACCATTCAGAAAGGTGAAAGAGAAAGTGAAGGGCAGCACTTTCTCTCCCAGAATTTATAATTCCTGGACAATGCGGATGTGAAGATTTCAAAACCACACGGGGAGAGCATATGTTAAAATTAATTTCACTTTCATAAACAGAGAAATTAATTAAACTGGTAATTTTTGATGAAATATTTCCAGAGCTTTGACAAAAGCAGTCACCTCACTTTTTCTCTTACGTGCTAGTAATAGTTTTCCTTTGTTATCTCTAGTACATTGTTTCTTTCACTGCGACATGAAAAGACATGGCCACAAAAAGGAATTGTAATTTAATTCTCACTGAATACTTGTGGCATTGTATGTGGTCTCCAAAGACAGCGTAATTGAATGTTATGGTTTGAAACGTCTTCCAAATATATCTTAATGTAACCTTTGTTAAGTACTTAACCAACATCAGGAATCTACTGTAATTCATAATTGCTACAAGTTACGAATTTAAAAATTCCTTACCTAGTAGTTTATTCATTGCTTGTTAATGAAAATGCATCTATAAGTCAGTTCTTACGTTTTCTGAGAAAAACATAACTCGTTATGAATAGTTTTGAAGAAATATTGTTCATAAATCATTCATATGTTTTGATGCGTGATTTTTTCAATTACATTCATAATTATGTTCATTATCTAGTCTATGACAAGCTATAGAATTTTTTACTACAATATACCTAAGCAGTCACGCTGTCTGATCCACACAGAAGCTCATTTGCCCCATGCGAGTTTTATTGAAGTCAATGCTTCTGAGACATTGATTCAAGTATATTTAAAAATTATCGGTCCCACAGCATGGTTTACTTTAAATAAATTTAATATATTAAAACCAAAAGTATTTCCGTTTATTCTGAAACTCTATTTGGTTGTTTGCGAAAAAAGCGAAATGTCGGAAGATAGGAAAAATATTTAAAGTTCTTGGGTTTACAAACAGTCACTTTTATGTTTTTGTTTTCAGTTCCCCTCAAATTATGACGGCTCTCCACTAGTATTCTTGCCTTCAAAACTTTTTTTATTGAAAATGAATTCAACTTCACTTAGAATCACGTAAAACCCTAGCTGGTTATTTGAACATAATTGTCCGAGTGATGTGAGGTCAGCTTCGACTTAATTGTTCGGCAAAGCTCTTTCAGACGGGATACGGGATAGCCCTATTTTTTACCATTGAAGATTGAGATCGCTTTAATGGTTTTGTTTAATTAACATTCATATTTTCAAATGACTAGCGCAATAGAACTCGATTGTTTGGCATTTCGTCTGACAATAAACAGATATGTTACAAAGACACACACACACCACGATGTTCGACGCTAGATTGCGATCTGCAATGAAGGCCATATCATAGATTTTATGTCACCGAGGTCTCCTTTTCACAAAACTACTAGTTACTTGTGGACGCACCTGTTACCATCGCTGACCTCCGTGACGACGCGCAAGTAGCAGCCGCGGAGGGCTACCGGCCGGGCCGAGGCGCTGCCCGGGGGCGGTCGGCGGCGCAGGACGTCGCGACACGAAGCGACGCCGCGCGGCGCTGCGCCGGCCGGAAGCTCCGAGGCCTCGGCGGCAGGGGACCGTTCGCGACACGAGCGCCTCCGGCGCGCGACCCCGCGACCCGCTGCACTAACGGGCCCGGGATCCTCTCCCGGCGCGCACCGCCACCGGCCTGCTCCTCCCCGCCCCATCCCACTCCCCGCCCCGCAACCGCCTCCTCGCGTGGCTCCCCGCCTCTCCGTGCACCCGCATCTCTTTGCAGCCGCCTCACGCGGGTGCTCCACCCCACACTCCGCCACGCGACTCAACCCTCCAAATACGCTCCATCAGCTTCGCGCTCACTCTGCCACGCGCTCTGCCTCTAGGTCCGCCGCGAGCTCTCGTCCTCGACCCAACCTCGCTCCTCTCCTGGCGACCAGTCTCACCAGCCTCACGCTCCAGGCCGCACTCGTTCCGTCAAGTGCCCACTATGCCTACCCCACACCCCATCACATGCTCGTTCGGTTGCGTAGGCTTCCGCGGCCGGAGTTTACGTTGTCTATGCTATCCGGGACTAGCCGCGTCAATGTCTAACGGTGGCTAACGTTTCGGCCAGCGTAGTTGCGTTCAGAGCAGTACGCTCTGAAGAAGGCCACAATACGCTGGCCGAAACGTTAACCACCATGACATTGACACGGCTCGTTCCGGATAGCCTAGACAACACATCCTTCACCCCACTCTGTGCCTCGCTCGCTCCGTGTTCCTGCTCCGCGCCCTCCATCCGACTCCCCGCCCTGCTCCCGCCTCTCCCTGCAATGCGCACCCGCTCCGGGCACCTGATCTACTCCGCATGCCTTCCTATCATCTCGCTTCACCCCACTCACACAGTACGCTTCCCTCGCTTCGTGCTCGATCTCGCTCAAACCCTGTCCCGGTGCCCGCGGCCCGCTCAGCCATCCAGCGGTCCGCTCTCGCACCCCCATCACGTCCACCATTCTCCCCGCTTCCCTCTTCAGGTTGCACCCGAACCACCTCGAGTTTCCCCGCCCCACGCACCTCGCTCCGCAGGGCCCACTCTGCGCTCCGCCTGCTTCGTACTTGCTATGTGTTCTCTGCGCCCCTTCCCCCGGCTCTGCTCCTGCTCACCCCACTCCCGCTCCGCACTCGCCTGGGAGCTTCATAAGGCACCCTCTCTGCACCATACGTCGCCCTATGCTCGTTCCGAACCGCCCATTCTACGCTCCACCCGCATCGTGCTTGCTTCGTTTCCGCTCGGTCCCTGGTCTAGGCCCTGCCTCAAGATCTGCGCTCCACGACGAACACGCAAATTTCCCATATAATGTTTAAATGCATATTCATGACATTCCAGTTAATTTAATTAAACTTTTTAGTGACAAATTAACTATTCTAGTCCATTCCCTGGAGTAAATCTTGGGTTGCAAGCTGCAAGAAGAATTGTATTATTACCTTTTATATATTATAAATTCTTGTGTTTGAAATGCATGAATATGTTGAAAATTCCGATTAGAGGAAACAATGACTCTGGTGTGCACTCAGTAAAGGCTTGACAGCTGACAATAAGGAACATAGCACTTTGAGCACTCGCCTCGAGAAAAAAATGCTCAAAAATTAAGAAATGAAGAAAGCTGTAGTTGAAAGTGGTTTGAAGCATTTAAAATAGAATATAACGCATCACACGACTGATTAAAAATAGACAAAAAATTGAAATTTAAGATTTATCTTCATTTTGAAGTATACACCTACCTTACGTTGCGCGTGCATATGCCCACCACGCTCTGTCTTTTCTCCTTGGGTCGTGGCCACGCGTTCTCCTCGCCTCTCCCTGAGAAGCTGCTGAATCCGCTGCCCTGCCACGGCATCCTCCACCCCGTTGCGTAGGCTTCCGCGGCCGGAGTTTTTGTAGCGTAGACTATCCGGGACGAGCCGCGTCACTGACATGATGGCTAACGATTCGGCCAGCGTATTATGGCCTTCTTCAGAGCAGTTCGCTCTAAAGCGGATTCAGCTGCAGTACGCTCTGAAGAAGGCCCAATACGCTGGCCGAAACGTTAGCCATCATGTCAGTGACGCGGCTCGTCCCGGATAGCCTGGACAACACATCCTCCACTCCGCTGTCCGCTCTGCTCCGGAAGTAAAAGTGCAGCGTAGGCGCCCAAGAGGCCTCCCTGCCCTTGCACGTGCCGCGCGCGCAAGAAGTCGAAGGCGAAGGCATTGAAAAGGCAGCGCGAGAGTAACGGGCACCGGTCAATATAACCACGACCGCGGCTGGAATGCTATGAACCCCCCACACGAGAGGAGAACACGCGACTAAATTATAATTTTGTTTTTGTTTGCCTTCGGATGAGAGGTTGTAGTGTACTCAAGATGTATGGAATCGTGTTACGTGAACTAAAGTAATTGAGACATCAAAGATTATTTGTTAATAAATCAATAAGTTTAATTCAGAATTGACGATAAATCTTTCTTATTTTTTCCGACGTTCCGGATGGGAAAGTGCTCTCCTGTTTCAAGAAAATATAGTTTAGTAATATGTCATCCTACGAGAGAGTTTTTAAATGATTAGAACTGTGTGATTTTCCGTGAGTGACAACTGTTGAAATCACTGAGTCGTATATATAAGTTCATTAGTATTTTATTCTGGATATCATAAATTTTTGTTGGATAATATTGTTTTTGCTTACAAGTATAAATATTTTGAAATGTAAGAGTCCTTGAATCTATGTTTGTGGAATATATGTTTCTGATATTCATTACTAATTCCATTGTTTCAGTACTCGATCATGAATGTGAATAATGGTCACAAAATAAGTCATACTTTGTGGAAATCTTAACATAGATTCCTCTGTGTGAGTGAATATCGTAATGTGAATACTTAACCAGTTCATACACAGCAATACTGTCAAAGATGCAATAAGAGAGATAGAGATAGAGAGAGGTGGGGAGGAGCGAGATAATTTCAATTCCTTAAATAATTTCAATTCCGTCAATGTCAGAAAAAGCTACACATGAATAACTTAAAATGCAAGACATACATTTGTTTTATGTGGTACAGGACGATTTGTAGGAAAATAATATTTTTGTATCAATAGGCATTCCACTTAGAAAACAGATTTCTGATTACCCTTTGCTTTTATGTCAAAGCCAAGCGTATTCTTTGAGTATAATGTAAAATATTTTAAGATTAATATATAGTGCAAATTCTAATTAACTATATAATATAATTCTCACTTAACTTACAACGCTTTGTTGCAATGAAGTTATCGAAAACACCAAAAGTATCACAAAGCTAATAATCGTCGACAACTAGCGCCAAGGATTTAGAAAAGTAAGTAAGGATTTAAAAATAATAAGTAGTTATTTGAATATCATATTTTATTACATCAGTCAAATAAGAAGTTTACATAGAAAATAAACAAAACAATGTAACATATTTGGTTAAGGAGAATACATACATTTTTACAGAACTCATCAAACTTGCACAAGACATACCAGAGCACTCAGCACCATAACTAGATTATCACAGAGAGATAAAATAGAATGGTGCCAAACCGAAACATAAGAAGTGTGTGTGAAAATATAAATGACTTAATTACACTCGCTTTTAAAAATTAAGTGCATTATATTTTACAAGTGCGCAACTCACTTACATTCTACGCAGAAACTAATTCACTAAAACTGAGTACAATGTACAATGGATTCAAGCTCACAAAATAAGATGAATATGCTTTTAGTACGTGATTCAAGGGCGGGGAGAGCATCTCTCAAAAACTCAAAGGCACTTAAGCAGCCAAACCCATAGAATGGGAGGTATAGCTCCACCCTTGGTCGTTATCTCTATCGAGTCGTATCATAAAACGGTGCAAAAATACTCCGAATTATGTCAGAATAAAGTTTCGCATTTTCACAAACGGTGCTACATATTTGTTTTCGCAACCAGTTAAAACATACAATATTTTACGGGTATAAAAGAAGACGTAACCACCAGTTCAAAGGAACTATGTAAATTTTACATGACACCGTGCATTGTGAGAAGGGTTTCCTTCGTTGTAAAGATCAAACAGTTCGTGCATTTGTAGCAGTCACATTTGGAATTCCGTTTGACTGTTCGAGCACGGTTTGCACAACATCCAACCTAATGCGTGACGTTCCATCTTGAAACCAACACCGCATCAAAAAACCAAATTCCCGTCCGGATCAGTGATCGATCTACAAGAGTAACAAAGTCGGTGTCATGGAGAGCATCCGATCGCTTACGTGGCTTTTGTCATGCGCCGTCGACTGGGATAATCGATTACTCGCGTGTCGCTGGGTGTTGAATCGATCCTCCGTTCACATACAAAGCAGTGCGGTCAGTGACTTGGCGTCGGTGGCTGGAGTGACGCAAGTGACATTCTGGGAAATTTTCTGCCTCAGACTTATTCAATGTGTACATCCTCTTACAGGATTTGTATCTACTTTCAGAAAGGAAATCTATATCAATCCATTACTTTATTTCGGAGCATTTTAGAGTTTTATTAAGATATTCCAATATAATCCAACCGTGAAATTTTCGAGTGATACACATTTTCCCCTAAAGCCTGGCAATAAAAATAATCCAATTTTGAAAACGTATCTGGTTATATTTTCGTTGTCATTAATAGCTCAATATTACCCCTATAATATTATCAGCCTTCAAAATGACTAAAAAAAATTAACCATATATTCATT
Organism: Gryllus bimaculatus; assembly: GCA_017312745.1. Lineage (NCBI taxonomy): Eukaryota > Metazoa > Arthropoda > Insecta > Orthoptera > Gryllidae > Gryllus > Gryllus bimaculatus. The sequence continues at coordinate 2,719,219 of BOPP01000117.1, forward strand.
CTATTGCCGTCAACAACTGAAATATTGATTTTAGCAAGTTTTCTTAGAAAAGAGGGATGCATGTATTTGCTGTATTGTTTTCAAACACATTCCTAAAATACAGGAAATTAAATCAACATTAAACAACTCGCCACATTTATACGCATCACGGTCCGGTACAACGCGCAGTCAGGCATTTTCTACATTATTCCAGGTGCCCATGTAAAGAAAAAAATCACAAAGGCCTTTCCAAAATGAATTCAATTTCAATATTATTTCTACAGAAAATCAATAATGTATTTTGTGTAAAAAATGTATCTTTAACGAAAGTATTTATCAGAACTTTTAAAAATGTAAATAATGTTAATAATGAGTTTTAGATTTCTTTGCATGTGAATTTAATATGAATTGTATTCTTCTAATAAATAAGATAAAACAATAGAGTAAATTGATGAGAGAAAAGTATTGAAAGTTGTAAAAACAATTAATGAATTAAATATTTGGAGAACATTTTTCATGCAAAATATTGATTGAAGATCCTGGATCCGCTAGCATTATTCCCGTTAAAAATACTTTTTCTGGCCGTTTGGCGTGGCAAGGCTATTTAGGTTGGCCTTTTAGCGTGGTGGTGATTGGTGGAGGTGGACGAAGTGGAAGGTGGAGGGGTTTTGCCGAATGGTAGGAGACGCCAGGCGGTAGAGGCGGGTGGAGGTGGGGGTGGGTGGCGGTGACAGTTGGCGGTAAGTAGTGACAAGTGGCGGTGGGGCAGTAACAGTACTCACCTAACCCACCTTTAACCCCATCAACCTAAACAATCGTCCACATCGGTGAAGGTTGCAAAAACGAGTGAATGGTCGGTACATATTTGCCTTAGTGATGGTCTAGTGGTAGTCCAGGAAACAGCACCGGCCCTGCGGCGGTGGCGGAAGGGTGGCGGCTGGTCGCGTCGGCGATTGCTCTGCAACCGCTGAAGATCTGGCCGGGACGGGTTCAGTGGTGGTTGTGGTGTGGCTAGTTGGGGGCGGCGGGGTGGCGGCGCGGGTGGTGGAGCTACGATCGAAGTGACGAACAGCGCGCGCGTGCGGGCAGAGCAACGGGACGGATTCGGACCTTACAGCACAACTGACACCTAACTTAAAATCGGACGGGAGGGACACACCGCCCAAGGGGTCTGAACTGACTGTTACCGAGCTTGGGATCAAAAGCAGGGCCGCAAACAATATCCATATAAAGGAACGATAGAAACACCCATCTCGCTCTCTTCTATATCTACACACCGCCGGCGAACAACAGCCCTAGCTACCTTTGGAATCCCGCAAACCATTCACGCAACACCCCTCGACTCAGGTAGGACCAGCAGTCCCGCTACGGGACACGTTTTTCCCGGCCCGACCCCCCCCCAACATCAATCCAGAACAGGTGTTCTTTGGAACTTCCTCGACCCTCAATTCCCGCAACAACAGACGCCTGGAGCGGACGGAACGACACCGAACTTAATGAAGAATTACTCAAGACGATAGATGCAGTAAATTCGGCCCGGACCCGATGGAGTCCACTCATCTCAACTCACTCACCTAACAAAAAGATGCATAGACCGATTATCTCTAATCCTTCAACTCCTGCCTAAACTGTCTACTTCCCAACCGCAATGCAAAGATTGTTCGCGTTACTTAATGATCCCCCAAACCCGGAAGAATCCATCGCCTCCACCTAACACCGTCCTCAGTCTATTACCCATCTGGCAAAATTATTTGGAAAATATCGCTCCTCTCGTCTAACACCAACTCCTCGACCGACATTATAACCTGCTAGCTCAATTTGGCTTCCGTGACAAGGTTCCGCTCGGCGGCTCCAAACCGTTAAACTTCCTCCCTATGCGCATCGCCACGCCCACTACAAGATAGAAAATGAAATCTGCTTATTTTCAAGCAGACGCTTACTAAAGGCCTACGACACTGTCCTTCCCACCCATCCTTCTCATGGAAAATTCGAAGCCTCTATTTCCCGACCATTTCCATTACCCTACTACAAGCTTCCTTAATCATCGCTCCTTCCACATCCGACACCTTTCAAAACGCTCCCCAATTACCTATCCAAGCCGGTCCCCGCGGGCGCTTGCTTATCCCCAATCCTTTTCCATGTACATTAAACGACGTTCCACTAAACCATGGCGTACAAACATCCTAAACGCTGGATGACCTTTGCTTCTAGCTTCTTTCAACTCCGCTAAAACAGATCCCTATCCCTAATAGATACTAAACAAAACTTCATCTCGGGCTTCCCACCTCCATCATCAATAAACCCATCAAATCTCAAGCAAACGACGGACAAACGAAACGCACCCGAACATCCCGGCTGGACACCAGAATATCCTACCTACGGTATCCTTCTCCTGCAGACTCCTTTGGGTCCCATAACATTCACAAAATCACCGGTTAAAGCAACCAGATCAACAACCCTAGCACTCTATCCTCACCAATCGCACACATACCCATCAAGAGAAAATCCAAACCGACAACTCTATATTTCGCGTCCGCATCCTAACATATGCCAC
>BOPP01000117.1:2721776-2744590 GCA_017312745.1 Gryllus bimaculatus
ACGGCGCGCGCGTGCGGGCAGTCCGGCCGCCGCCTGCCGGTGGGAATGGTAATTACCCTGACAGGTAGGAGCGCCGCGCGCCGCCGCGGGCGATTAGAAAGCCGGCGCATCGGAAGAACCCGCCTGCTGGGGCTCTGGGCTGCCGGTTCCACCGCCAGCCCACTTCCAAGGCCCGCGCCCTCACCGGCGACGCGCTCCGTCCTTCGGGCCCAATGGCGTAACGTTGGCATTAGAACGAGCACTAATTCATTGCCAAGGATATAATGTGTGAACGAAATAAAACAACGAGACACCCTTGGCTTCCTTCTCGAAATATTCGTGCTAATTCCCACCCGGTAAAGCACTAAGCTGTTGTTGACAGAGATTCTAGTACACGGATAAAACCTGGCTTCGAATTAAGATAAATTGTTAAAAGAAAATAAATTATTGACTGACAATGTAGCATAAGTTAAAGATTGAAATCTTATTTGCCATTCATTAAAAAAAGTGAAAGAATAATTGTTTTCAGCGGATTTTATACAAGTAACTCGTCAACATCAGATTTTGGGAGTGTTAGGCATGTCATGATGACGTTACTTGTAGAAGAAAATCCGAAAATTAAAATCAAAACCTATTATGTTTACGTTACGAAAAATTTTTGGTACATAATAATTTGGGAAATTTCGATCATACATTGTGCAATATACCCCTGAACAATGTAGTAAAACATTCACATAATTTACTATGTTACACTTTGTAGAGAAATAAAAAAATGGCACATCATTCAAACACTGAGACTTAAAGGGAATATTGTAACACTTCTGCGATGTACTACAAAGATGTAACGCTAAACTCAAGATGAGTTAAATATCAAATTGCTCTGCGTTTTACGGGAAGAAATATAAAGCAGATGCATGAAACTAATGAAAACTGCCATTAGGTCACTCTCAAGCCAGATGAGCTGCTCATTACACAAATAATGAATGCTACGTTCGTAACTTCCCATCGCTTTGGAACTGCTCGAAGGCACCGAGGTGGCAGAGCGGCTGTCCGACTCTTCTCACGCGTGTTCTTTGGAAATTACGCTCCGCGACTTTATTATTCCTTTCCCATTGCTTTCGCGAGCGACTTATCCGCCAGGAGTCTCACGGCCCAGCTCCCCCAGCTCCTTCTTCGCGTCTCGTTTCTCGAGCAACGAACGAATCTTAATTCGTTTAACATCTCGCGACTCTCAAGCGAACAATGGCAAATGTGCTGAATTTGCTCTGTGCATGTGATGTGAACGATGAACTTTTTTCGATTCATGCACAAATCCTTATTGAATTAACATTTAGTTACTGTTCAGGCAACAGTGGCAGCGATCTTGAGGTGACTCTGTTTATATAAAGCGGACGACGCATTTTTCTCAAACTATTAAAGAAGCTTCGTGCAATTAATGTCTTGCGATTCTCTAGGGAACAGTGGCATTTGTACTGAATGAACTCTACTGGTACAAAACACACGAGTGTATTTTATTGGATAACAAAGTAATAGTGTTCAATTTACATATCTCTAATGATTCGTGAAATGTTTTCCTTTGCATATGATCTAATCGATTAACTTCCCTCGAACCACAATCCAATCATAATTCAATTAACATTTCGCTACTCTCCTGGCAAAAGTGGCCGGTCTCTTGAATTTGCTCTGTTTGAAAAGCAAATGCCGAACATTTGTCTGATTATGAGCAATTATATCTCTCAAGCATTTTGGACAAATGGACATTTTAGACAGTTAATATCTCGTGATTTTCCATAGATATTTGCCCTGAATAATCCCCGCTGATACAAAACTAACACGGAATTATTCTCAAACAACGAACGAATCTCGTTCAATTGTGTGCGTCTTGAACTTTTTATGCGCAAATAATGTAAGCGATTAACTTTTCTCGAACATCAAAAGAATAAATGAATTAACATCTCGCTACTCTTCCGACAAAAGTTGTAAGGGTCTTGAATTTTTCCTTTCTTGAAAACGAGCATTTCTCATAGAACGAGCAATCGGGCAATTAATATCCCGCGAGCATTACGGGCAATTCGGGCAACGAGCATTTCAAGCAATTAATATCTCGTGTCTCTCTCCTGAGAACGTTGGCATTTTCTCTGTTGATACAAAAGGAACGAGGAACGTTTCTCAAACAACGAACGAATCTCGTTCAATTAACATCCCTCCAGGGAACAGAGGCAGGTGCCCTGAATTTGTTCGTCAGCGCCGCTCGTATAAAGCGCATTAGCGTCCGCGCTTTAATGGCTCGCGGTGGTTGCTCTGACTCGCGCGTTCCTGAACGATCTCGCTATAATTTTCTCTTCGGACGTCGACCCGTTCTTGCACTTTCTCTGACTGGCCGAGGACAGACGCCCGGTAACGGGCAACGACACCGGACCTGCACCCGTTCGAAACTCCGCTGGGCCTGATTGCGGGGGGCGGACGGTGGCTGGTGAGGGTAGAGTGAGACACCGAGTGGCAATCAGAAAGTAAGGGAAACTTAGGGGATGAGGAAGAGTGGTTTTGGCTGACTTCATATTTTTTTAATTTTTAGATTGTCTAAAAACACCAACTACTGTGTGGAATATTAACACTGTAACCATGTCTAGCGATAAATAAAGTTCATACTTCAATAACGAATTTTGAACAAAAAAGGATTCGTTAATAACGGTGTTTCAGAAATAATATTTTTAATATTGTAATTATTAAAAATTGTCGCTAGTTAGCAACATACGAATAAAATAATTGTAATAAAAACACCTTTTTTTGTGGACACAGGATACACAGTAAATTGGCACCTAAAGTGATTTCTGATTTTTTTACTATATTACTGAACATTAACACCGACTTCCAAACCAGACTGCTTTTATTTCCCATCCATGTGTGAAGTTCTTGATATTGAAAGTAAAGCGATTGAACCACACATAAAATAAAATAATCATTAGAAGAAAACAAAATTTAAGAGAGAGACCAAGAGATAAATATTGGAAAAGTATTATAGAAATCTTTATGAACTGTTAATGCTATACGGGAATTAGATGGTTGACTGGAAAATAAAGCAGACCGTTTTCTGTGACAAGGAGTAGCATTATAATATTGTAGGTCTTAATAGAAGGATGAGGAAGGAGGTGCTTGTGCTGATGATGGTGGTGCTAGTGATGAGGATGGAAGGAAAGATAATAAGACCCGGTCACCGCATTTCAAAATGTAGCTCCACAATGGCCATGAGGATGGTGACTTTGATGGTGAGGGAGGTCCTTGTGCTGGTATGGCGGTGCTGGTGATAATGAAGACGATCGCAATGATGGAGACCCTGTCATCGCTCTCCGTAACATTCTCATGCCTCCATGATGGTGATGAGGATGAGAGTGATGGTGATGGTAGTGATTGAGGAGCTTGGACTGTTGATGGTGAAAAAGGCCGCCATGACGACGGGGTCCATTTCAGCGCGCGCCAAATCGTCCCACTCGCTGCGTTCTCCGTCGCCGCGATGCGCGGGCGCAGGGGCGCCTCCGGCGGCGCCGCCACTTGCGACAGGTGACGTCAGAAAGTGGGGCGGCCGCCGCCGCTGCGCCCTGCGGCGCCTTGCGACAGCCCCGCTCGCGCGCCGCGGCGCCTGGGAGCCTAATCGGGAGCGGCGACGGCGCCGGCGGCGGCAGCGGTAGCGACGATTGAGACGGAGAAGGCGACGGCAACGTCCACGACCACGAGGACGTGGCGNTGGAGTGGAGGTGATAGTGGGAGGGGTGGTGGCGGGGGTGACAGCGACAGCGGCGGCAACGCCATAGGAGGCATATTTGGAGCAGTCATAGGTGGCAGTATGATGAATTTCACGGCGGCAATTACGGCAGCTAAGCCGGTGGCAACTGTGTCGGTGGCAGCTATGGCGGGGGCAGGTATGGTAGAAGGAACTAAGGCGATGGCAGGTGTGTCGGTGGCACCTACGTCGGTGACAGCTAGGTCGGTGATAGCTATGTCGGTGGTGGTGATGACAGCTAAGGCGGTGGCAGCTGGGCGGTGGCAGATATGGCGGCTGTAGCAGCAGCGGCTGCTGCAGTGAGGACGGTGGCAGCGCTCTATGGCAGCTATGGTTGTGCTGGAGGGTGGTGCTGGCGATGGCGACGTTTTTCTTCCGCGACCTCCTCGGCGCTCGCGTTCGCCTCCTACCGACACCCCCGCGCCGACGCCGGTATTGTTCTACGGAACAAAGCTGCACTTTCTACCGCTCTTTCCGACCACCACATTGTAATTTCTCGCGACAGTAATTCCCGAACCAAGGCCTGTGATACATAGGTACACGACGAGCTGTGGTTACATTTCGTTCGAGATGAGTGAGAGAGAAAGAGGAGAAATCCTAAAGCAGCGGGATGGAGATGATTACTAATAAAAATTGTTATATTTTAGTTTCGTTATAAGTAGGTTGTAGTAATAAAATAATTATTTTGAGTCAAAATTTGATATCCGAACTGTTACATGTGATTTATAATTTTTGAGGATTAAAATACCGCAACACAAAAATCCCTAAAAATCACTTCGGATTTTCATATTTTTGATTTACTTCAGATTTATTCATAACGAATTTAATTGACATTTTATTTCTTCTGTAAATTTTGTCGTGAAAGAATAACGTGTTAGAAATAATTGTCATATGCCCACTGTGCGAAACTCATGAAAATAATTTGTACGAATTCTAAATATTTTAGGTTATTATAATACTGGAGATTATGATACCCATTTCAAATACAGATACCTAAAAATTAATACAGTTTTGATTAGCTTGTAGTACTTTTAATCTGCATGTCCTTCGACATTATCTTGAGGTCGAATCCATCAACCTCCATTAATTTATTGTTGACTTCGATTTTAAAACGCGAACCGGACGGACGAAGATTCCACAAGCAGATTAAATTATCTGAACACGCGCTGGTCGACGGGAATCACACAGCGATATGCAAATTGCAGGAATTAGCCGCGGGATAAAAATCTGGGGGCAGGCCTTGGAGCAAGACGAGTCAACTTGGGTGGCAAATTAGGAAGTTAATGAAGTTCTCTTGAGTTACGGGTAATAGAAAAACGCAGAGAGTTTTGTACTGATTAAATTATTTCAATTTGTTTTAAGAAAAGTGCATTTCATAAGACTTTCTGTATTAAAAAAAGTATTTTTTTAATTTTTTCTTATTTATTCTAAATAGATAATGAACATCCTTGTTAGCTTTATTGCACAGTAAGGAAGGAAAAATCCGTTAAGTATAAGGAATGGCCGTCTTTATTAAATATTTAGAAACGTAACTGTGGTAAAACTTACATTCACATATTTTGAAGTTTTTTTAAGAACACACTATCATTTAAATACTATAGACTCTAATGTAAGATATTTTTAAAGAAGGAACTTGTCTACTCTACATTACTTCCAGAAGTGAAACGTCGGGTCTGGACAATCTTATTCCGGATTTTCTCCGTGAACTGGAACTGAAAGCCAAAATACGAGACTTGTTTCAGCGAATCGCACAGCGAGGAGAGCGACCGTAGACATCGCGTGCAGTTTCCACAACAGGCACCATTGAACGCCCACCCGAAAACAAGCGAAGAACGAACCGAGAGCGGTCAAGGTTCATTCCCTCATTAGGGTCAACTGATCGGGACCGTGAAAATGGGGTGGGTGAGGGATTCATGAACACCGTGTCGGTTTCGCCGAAGGAGCATTACTGGATGCAGTCGGTCAGGAAAGAGCATGAAATGAAAGAGTTAATGAAAAAAAGCTACCAACGTGTATTGGAAGAGGAAAAGGCGCGATAAAACATAAATGGAATATTATATTATCAATTTTTTGCAGAGAATTTTTGTGTGGTTATAATAATTACATACTAGTGGGTAATATAGTAGAAATTTAAATAACAAACTACTTGGTGTCATTGCGGGAATATTTCAACGGTTGAATTAAGGTAAATTTCTCATAGTTTGAGAGTTGAGGATTGAATTTTAGGAATTTGTGAGAACTTTTCATTTTCTTAAACCATTTAATTTCTTTCACTGCACTTCTAAACACTTTCAATGCATAAACATTCTTTGTCTGTGACTTTTGTGACATCTGTAGAATTTCCTTCAACTGTTAATCTTAACAAAAATGTTCGATGTCTGGAACTTAGAACCTTTATGCTTGCACATCAAAATTTGAGGCTCCTGGACTTCGAACGTTTTTATTTTCTCCGATTCATTTAATACCAGACCTAATGGAGCAGCGCACGATATTAGACCACTGAAGAGCTATAGCAAAATCCGGATCATCCAAACACGATTGCAAGCCACGTCGAATCCAGTTAGCTCACTGACCGAGCGACAGCGTCCACGGGCGAGGCGGAGGGACAGCCCAAACCGCAAGGGGGACCGGGGCAGACGCCGCGGGTGGGGGCGGCGGCGGAGGCCGTAAACGAACACGGGGAGCGTGACTGCCCGCCGCCGCCGCCGCCACGCGCACGCGCTGTCGCCACTGACCGACCGCGCAGCCTTACGGGACCACGCGCTCTCACACGTGGGCAGACGTATAGATCGCAAAGGTTTTGAAAGCATCGATGTTGCTAGGTAAAGAAGGACCGAAACCAGTGTTTGTTGTACTAGAGTGGGTGAAATGTATCGGGATTTCGATGTACCTTTTTTATTTGCTAGTGCGATAAAAAACATAAATATTACATTTTTGATCCCTAGGCTATAAAATACATAATCGTACTTTATTTAGTAGGGAATTTGCCTTTGAAATAATTTTAATTTTTAGCTGTTGATTAATGAAATTAATGAATGCTCAGAAATTTGTGTTCTATACTTGCAATATATTAAAAAAAGTATTGTATAATTTTAATTCTGAAAAAACGCATGCAATATATACAAACAATATATGCATCGCAATATATATACAAACACATGTAGAATCAAATATATTACAAGACAAATACCAGTTATGACGGGAAACGCCATGTACGTTCGCCATCTCTATTCGAGCAGAGGATGTGAGGATCATAAACGAACACGAAGCGCGTGATGCGGTGGCTACCGCAGGGTGCACGAACTGTCGCCACTGACCGACCGCGAACATTACGGGATCACGAGGACGATGGACAGCCAGACAGGAAAAGATGGTCTATGTATGACATAAAAACAGTGGGCGAGGGAGCTGTGGGAAGTGAAGAACAGGAGAACAGTGAGAATGGGAGTACAATGAGGATGGGAGGGTTGTTGGGACGGAAGGACTGGGGTGAGACACAGTGGGAACGGGGAAAAGTGTTGACGGGTATAGTGGGACAAGGGACAGGGGAACGGAGAGCCAGTAGGGACTGGAAGGCAATGAGGCCCGGAGACCAGTGGGAACAGAAGGACTATGGGGAAGGAGACGGGGATAGTGGGGACAAGGACAGTTGGGACAGGAGAATGGAGGGACAGTAGGATTGGAAGACGGTGAGGCGGGGAGAGCAGTGTTAACGACAGGACTGAGGGGATTATGGAGCCAAGGGCAGTTGGGACAGGGTTCGGAGAGACACTGGAGATGCAATCGGAGCGGACGCGTCGCGAGGGGCGTCGCAGGTGGTTATGACGCCTCCGCGTCGCTTGTCGCGGACTAATGGCGCCGCGTTCGCTTCCCGGAGGGCAGTCCGAACGAGGGCAGCCCGGAAAGGCGTCACAGGGGGCGTTGCAACAGATGCGGCGCCGCGCGCGTTTCTCCTTTTTATTGCGTTCAGTTTTAGCTGCAATCACTAACACGAAATTAGTGTCTCGTTCGTTACATACAATGGAGCGAAACGAAAAGTGAAAATAGTGTTTTTTTTCGCTTGCTGTTATTTTATTTGTGGTTGTTAAAATAAAAAAATATAATTAAGTTTTGAAATTGGAAAAATGACCCATTATACTTTGAAGTAATTTGGAAGAAAGTATACAAAAATATTGATGTTCTGTTAATTTGTTTAAATTTGCAATAATAGCGATTTTTAGTATTTTATTACAAATTTTTAAATTGAAATAACTTTCGTTTCACTTTTTGTAATAACATGAAATTACTTTGTAAGTAATGATTGAAGCATTATTAATTTGAAAGCAATATTGTTCATTTTAGATTAAATCTAGATAAATGTATCACGGAAGTCTAATAAAGCGCAATAATAAGAATCTGGTCTGGAAACAGAACTGGAAAACCGTGAGACTAAATAACGTAACACACAAGGAAAGCGTTTTCCATTATTTGTTTTTGTGATATGTTCATTTTTCGAAGTAAAAAATCTACAAATAGGATTCGTAGTACGAAATTGCTTCTCCTCTCTGCCTAACGGCTGCAATTTTCTTACTGAACGCCTACTTGAACAAATTTGTTTCGCAACTACTGCCAACTGATGTCCAGTTCGAGACTCACAACTCACGTTGAAGTAGTCCAGGTACCGTTTATATGGCTTTGATGGGCCCCATTAAATATCATGACAAGTCAACGATCTCATTTGGAGCAACGAGATATGCGATCTAATGGACAGGGATAAGGAGGTTTTTCCTTTGCGATGTGTTTCTTTGGCAGGCAGCAACTGGTTCTCAGATTTCGCCGAGTGCTGGCGTATCGCGAAACCTAATCAGATGTCACAATCCCTTGGGGAAGACGAGTGCTCCGAACAAAACTTTGAAGGTAGCAATCGAAGCTCAAGGACAACATGTGGCCTTCGTGAATCGTTAGGCTTAAACACAAAGTATAATTAACACGTACATAGTAACATCCTTATGTAACAAATCGAAGAAGACAGATGTTAATGCACATTATATCTGATTTATAAAGCGCTCTTTCGATTCTGGTTAAAACTCTCACTTATTGTTTCCGCCTTTAACTGTGTTTATTGAATAATTTGTTTCAAACAGTTCGTAATGTCAAAACACCGATTTTTAAGATAAAAAGCAACTTACCACTCCTTAAACTTTTGTACTAAAATATTTATTTATAACAATTCTCCTTGATATATAAAGGGATAAATACGTATCATTTTTCGTGAACATCACTAATTTCAAACCAATAATTTTGTGGGCTTTATTCGAAAAATTGTTTTAGAAAGATGATGTCTCTGTTCATAAACGTATTAAATAATTTTTAAGTGTTTGAAAAGTGTCTAATATATTCCACTCCTCTCCCTATGAAGAAAGAGGCTAAAAATAAACTTTTTGTCTGAATTCATGGCTACCATATGAGTGTAAATAGCCTCCAGTTTATAAATGAACTCGAGTCCGCCACCCCGGGCTTCTCAGCGGCGCTCAAGACGGGAAGCCATCTGGCTCGCGGTTCCTTTGCGGGCAAAGAGATTACACATGAACATTAGAGAAACACACAATGACCCGCCGTTGTTTGAACGGTTTTTCATCGGCGCGTTACGAGAAACGAAACGACAGCGCCAGGCATTCCGCAACCCCGCCGCGCGCGCTCCCCTCATTGTTACGGATCGCCCGGGGCGCGGCGGGTCGCCTCCACAAAATGGCGGAAGTAAACAACAATGGGCAAATCGAAGCGCGCGCAACGGGCGCCCGAGGGAGGAATCCGTCCTTGAGCGCGCGGACGGCGCCGCTGCCGCCCCCATGGCCGCCTCCGTCGCCGCCGCCTTCGCCGCTCGGGGTAATCGCTTTCTTTCTGCGTTGGGGTAACGATCGCGGCACGCGAAGGCTGCCGGCAAAACGCGTCGTTACGAGTCGAACGGTGTAAATCAGAATCCGTGCCTCGCCACTGCACAGTGGGCCCGAATGCGGACCTTGCGGAACTCCTCCGATCGGTGTCTGCGATTTGGTGTTTTTATTACGATGCATATCTGATGTAATTATGCTTGGATTATTCACACACATTTATTGATAGTAGTATTAATAGACATTACTATTTTTCGAAAATAAAACCTATGAAATGGATTATTGTTGTTTATAGATGCCAATTTTTTAAATAGAGAACTGATTGTATTTCTTATTGTACAACCGTGATTGTATTTGGAAACCAACTACTAATGAAAATAATTAATTTTAACTGAAAACTGGAATAAACTCTCCGTTTCATCAAATGTAAATATTTGTGTTCTTCGTCCACTGCTCCGACGCAAAAGACGTCGACAAGTACATTTATATACCGTATGTGAAACATGTTAACCTATCAAAACCGTATTAATTTGAGCTTCATACTCTTGTAATAATGACATTTTTCATAATCAACAAATTTTCTTTTACGTAACGATGGGCATCTTCCCGAAGTCAACGACGATAAAATTGGTTCTTACCCCTTTTATTTCAACTCTTTCGAATCCCCGGTATCCTAAAGCTCCCCCTAAAGACGGCGTGCTTGCCCTTGGCCTCCCTTGCGGCGCCGCGTGTCACTGTGCGCGCGAGCAAGAGCAGAAGCGCGCAGCAGTAGAGTGCGGGCGGAGAGAGCTCAGCCGGCGACTAACGGCCGTACACAATAGACAATGGAGCGCGCGTCCCGTTGGGGGCGGCCCGCGGCCAGGGCGCCCAAGACACTTCTTGCGGCCGCCGCCGCCGTTAGGGGACCGTGGTTCGCTTCCCGCCGCCATTACGGCCGACGTTTCCCGCTGGCGAGCCTGCATCCGGCCGAGGACAGGCCGTATGAACTGTCGTCAGAAGTGCTCTGGGGAGCAGGACGTGATGAGTCGTTCTTTCTCGTTACACTTTCCAAACAAAATGATAGTGAGTAACTTTACTATTGCACAAGTAGAACCACGGGTTAAAAAAATACAAAGACTGATAAAATTTTGTTTTGATTTTGACTATTTAAACAAAGCCTTCACGGATAAACTCACTGTCGGAAATGTAGTGAACGGAAAATGACGCAGCCGCTGGAATCAACAGAGCTCTCCGTAAGTCTCATTTTCATCGAGCATGTTATTGAACTTAATATTTCAATTTTTGTTCTTCTGCTTTTAAATTAATCTTTTCATATTGTTACTCATGTCTAAATGACCCTTGAAGATTTTTCAAATTGATTCAAGATGTCTTAATATTACTTTTACTTGATTAATATGAGAACACACAAACAAAATTCCATATTTACTCACGTAAATAAGTTTGACGTTCTCCTTAAGCTGGTGATTACGTCTTATTTTCAGATTTGTCAAAAAGTGTGCATGTGTGAATTTCAATTTAATTTATATTAAGTGCAATTCGTTTAGAAAATCGAACACTCAAATTCATGCAATCATACTTTTTCGGAAATAGGAACCTTCGTTTTGCAAATAAAGTGACTCGTCGATAATATGTAAGAAGAAACAATTGAAATCATCCAAATGAGTGCTAGATCACGCCCGTTCTGTACATGCAATTTTAATAACATATGTAATTGGTTTTTCACAATTTATTGCCACTTACAGAAGTTACTGGCATAAACAGTTCATACAATATCTTCAAATTACAAAAAAAGATAAGCATTAATACGTCATTTAAGATAGGAGACATTTAATTTTAAAGAATATTGCAATTCATTCTTTCAATTTATGGTTTCTTCGAATTATTGTTTAAAATTATTATGATAAATTTTTGTAAGTGGCAAAGATTACGGACGCTGATTATAGATACTCTCTTGTCTGTTGGGTGCTCCCTAATGCAGTCTCCGGGAAACCGAGAAGGACTCCATATTTGTGAAAATGTTGTTTTTTCGTGAGAAAGGTGTCACTTTCTACCGGAACAGAGCAATAACTGGAACGAAACATTAAGCTAGTTTCCGCGAACCCCATGAAACTTACTTCCAGTGTTCCTCCAGCCACCCAAAATAAGAGTGCATTTCGACGGTGTTTTGGCTGCTGCCTTCATGCTTATCTCGTTCCTGGACCATTATACTTCGAGTTGAAGAACAGCAGCTACTTCCATCTACAGATGATAAGATCCTCAATAGTTCGAAAGACAAATGGACGTGATACACAAGACACACATGAAAATAGAAATCGTGTTGCAAACACACCATTGCTAATTGTACGTGGGACTGTGCAGATTCAAAAGTTGCAGTACATAACCATTTCGAACTGTCAGGGATCGGATCTCAATAAATGGACATTTGTGAATCCTATGAACCTGTAGCACCTATTTTTCTTCATGCACTTTCCAATCGTTTGTAGCCGCCAGATGTTAATAATGATACAAGATGTGATTACATGGGCTACAGCGACATGTAAAAAGACAACAGTTCATGGAATAATAACTAGTTTATATTATTTGATTCTTTGTCTACACGAAAAGGTAAAACATAACATTTTCACTGATAACCCCTTGTTTAGGAGTTTCATAATATACACACTCACTACAATTTCTGTTGTACCTTAGTCAAACATTCTTACCACATATCAACAAACACCTAAACAAGTCTAACTGGGAGAGTCCTGCGAGGGCTTCAGTCGACGACCTGCACGGTGGCGTAGGCGCTGAACGTGACTTTCTTGGGCTCCACGTACTCTCCAGCGCGCTTGCTCTTCTTGATGACGCTCTTGAGGTGGCAGGCCTGGCCGCCGGCCGCCGCCGCCGCCAAATGGGTGGCTTCGCCGGCGCTGCCCCGCCTCCGCGCGGTCGTCGCATAACTGGGGTGCCCACCGCCTCCGCCGAGCTCCTTCAGTTTCTGCGACAGCCCGAAGAAGCGCCCGGCGGACGCCGGCGGCGGCTGCGGGGGAGGCGGGTTGGCCACGTCGATGTATCGATACGCCATGGGCCTCCGGGCGAGGGGCGGGCTCTTGCTCCGGCTGCGGCCCGCGCCGCCCGTGCTGCGGCTCCGGCGGTGCTGCAACCCCTTGTGCGGGTGCTGGCGCAGCGAGTGGCCTTGGACGGCGAACATGTCGTCCAGCCCGCGCCGCGAGAGATGGTCTCGCGGGGAGTCCCATCCGTTGGTGAAGGTGCTGCCGAAGATCCACGGTTGCTGGACGGGGGCCACCGGTTGGTCGACGGACACGCGGATGAACTGGCCTCGGACTATCTTCTGGCCGCGGGATAAGGAGTCGGGCTTGTACGGCACCAGGGGCTTCTTCTGGTACGGGTCCGGGGAAGGGGCGGATCTCGGGGGTTGGGATTGCTGGACGGGGGGTTGCGGGGCCGGGTTCTTTTTCCGGACGTACTTTCTGCGCTCGGGGCGCTGAGGAGGATCCGCCGTCACCACGTCCTTCTGGTCCTCGTCGTCGTCCTCGGCGACCGCGACGGCTTCCGGCGGGTTCCACACCTTGTGCAGCTCGGAGGCGGCGTCCTCGGGGTTCATCACCAAGATGGCGGGTTGGCGCTGGCGCGGCGGTTCGCGGCGCGAGGCGGCGTCCACGTCGCTGCGGATCACGCCCTCGATCTCCTTCCCCAGGCGCGAGGCACGCGCCGCACCCGACGCCGGTCCGGTGGTCAAGAGGTTGCCCACGTCGGGCGTGCTGATGCTGATGATGCTGGACGGGCCCGTGGACGTCTCCGGGATGGTCTCGACGCGGGGCGCAGGGGGCGTGGCGGCGTCCGACGCCCCGCGCGCCACCTCGATGTGCGTCACGCCGTCCCCGTCCGTGCGCTGCACCAGGTTGAACTTGGCCGCCACCGGCAGCTCGTCCTCCTTCACCGCCGCCGGCGCCGACGTCGGCTTCGGCAGCGTTTTCGGGGCAGCTTTCTGCCCTCGTGACCCGACATTACTGAGCGTCTTTGAGTCGTACGTGGTCTTCGACAGCTCCAGCTCCAACTTGATCGTCTTGGGGTTGTCCAGCGGCTGGATCTGCGACTCCAGAGACGGTTTCTCCCTCGAGACGGACGGGAGGTACCCGCGGTAGAGCGTGGCGAACGCGGGAGTCACGTCTTTCCTCCGGTGCGGGTGCTTGTACTGGTCGAGCTTCGCCCGCCGGCTCATCTCCTGGTAGTTGGCGCAGAACTTCTTGAGCGCGCGTTCGTTGACGCACTCGAAGACGATGGCCTGCAGCCCAGTGGCGCTGCCGTCGGGGGTGGCGCTCAGCCGTTGAGGCCGCTTGCGCTTCACCACCCATACCACCACCTTGGGGAAGGCCGGGTCCAGGTGGCAGAAGGCCACGTCGGCCACGGGGTACACCTCCCCCTCGGGGCGGGCGGGTGTAGGTTGGGGGTGTGGGAGCGTCCCTCCGCGGGCGGGCGGCCGACCGGGGGCGGGCCGCCGGGCGCGGTAACAAGTCACGACTGACGATTTGCGACGGCGCCGCGAGGGCGACGGCGCCCCCGAGCTGTTCACACGCGTGTCGGACGCCCGTGCTAACTTGGCGAGTCGGTCGCCACAAGAGGAGTTGGACGACGTGGAGGCGACTACCGCGCGCGGCCACGCCGCCCTGGGGCCCGGCGAACTTGAAAGACGTGCGTCACGAAGCAGCAGGACGAGGAGTTGGCTGACGGTGTCGTCGCGGGCGCCGGACTTGGTGGAGGCGGTGTCGTCGGTCCGACTCGAAGCCTATCGTCGTCGGCGCGGCGCGGGCGGTGGACGATGCCCGTGGACGAGGCCGGAGGACGACGCCGTGGTGGGCGACGGGAGGCGGACGAAAAGGCGGGGGAGGGCTTGGGGCTGGGCAGATCTCCAGCCGTCGCGGCACCTGCAGCAGGTAGCGGCGGCGGTCGCGTAACAAGGTCGCCGGCCGAGCGCGCGATGCGCTCGCGGGACTGAGCCGGCCGGGAATGAGGGAGGCCATGGCGGCGGCGTCCCAACGCGCCCCTCCACCGCCTCCCGCCCCAGCAGCCACCGCCTCGCACTGGCAATGGCCCCCGCCGCCGCCGCCAGAGGGCGCGTCGCCCGAAGCCGGCGCTGCCGCGCCACAGCCGCCCGCGCCGCCCACGCTACATGGCTCCGCGCCGGCCCGCGGCCGCCCCGCCGCCGCCGCCGACACAACCTGGGAACAGAAGAAGACGCCACATTTAATAGATACATTCACTACTTGTAAAGCATTTTTCTTAATGTACAGTTACAAAACACTCAACTTTAATCATAAATGTCTTCATTCCGTAGTCTACAAGTATCAATATATATCAAATGACATTTGCATGTTATGCCTGATTCCTTGCAATCAAAATGAAAAGTTTACTTATTGAGGAAAATGTGTTTGCTCTATTATCATCATTACAGTAATAATAAATATTATTTTTTTTATTTCCACTACAAATGATTATCATTTCTGTGATCACTTCCATTTTATTTCTTATTTGACGCCATATTTTAAGTATCTTATTTAACATAACACATCACCACCTTTGTAATGTTTAGGAAATTAATGTGATTACACCGAAGGACAATTTATTAGGCGTTCGTTTTCATCATTGTTATTTCAAATAAATCAATATATTACTTGTAATGGAACTTCTTAACTTACATCAAGTGAAATAATTTACATTTACTAGTTTTACAATCAGGTTTTCTACATGGAAGCAATCAGGTGCTGATAACGATCACATCTACATTAAATCATTTCATCATAATCTCCACCACATCAATAAAAGCGGCCAAGCATTTCGATTAATCCCGTCTCGCATCTCGTATTCATTCCCGCCATGACAAACGAGCAACAAGCCGCGGGGCCAGCGCTGCCCATATATTTGGACGGGTGTCACTTTACGAGCGACTTAATTAGCCGCACGAGTGCATCTAATGGGCGGGAGCGGCCATTGTGCGCCGTAAACGCGCCTAATTAATTTCGCGACGCGGCTCGCCATGCGCGGTCCCAGGACGTCTTCTCATTCTTCTGCGCGCGCTCTCTTGGGGGCGGGAAGGGAACCAGGCCCGGGGCGCGGGCGTGCGCGCTGCTATCGCCCATCTCCGTGCGATTGTTTGCGGAGCCCCTCGCTCGCTCGGGCGAAAAGTCGGACGACCGTAAGATGGCGGCGATGGAAATTAGTCGCCTGGCGAGTTTGAGAAATGGCGTTCTGAAGGATAGTAAAGGAAATTAAACCTACGTTAATGGAAGGAGGCGCCTTTTTTTTAGAAATCCCTTTATCGCTGAGTCTGGAAAATGGAAATTTTAAAATTTCAAATGATATTAAAGGCTTAGAGTTAATGGCGTATGGTGTACTCATTGTGATAATGCATTATTTATTACTTTTCTTGAATGGTATATACCACTTTTTTATCTTCTGCTATATTTAGTTGTATGGAATGAACAATAAACTTTCTCTAATCCACAAGTATGTTTTAAAATCGTAGTATCATTATGTAAATTATGTTTGTTCAATGAATTATTATATGATGGTGCCATAGATATATTTATAGTGTTGTTGTTAATGTTTATCACCACCCCTGGTGATGGAATAAAAATATTCCGAAACGTTGGCAAACTCAATCACTTAATGTTTCAATTGACTCCGACAAATTTCGTGATCTCCATTTCCAATATAATCATTTCTCTTATAATTTTGTTCACAAAATATATAAATTCGAAAGTTCTTTTAAAATGCTCATATCTTGATCCCGATTTTCAGCAAGGAAGTAAACTGTAATGCTGAAATTAAAATTGATGACGCAGAGGCAGTAATAGTTTTGCATTGAACACTCCCCAGCACCTGAACGTTGCGCACAAGCGTGTGACGCCTTCCGTGAAAACAATTAAAACGCCGGCGGGCCCTAGTGCCGCGAAGCACCTCCTTTCTTCTGCAGTCAGCGAAGCGAGCGAGGGGAGAGAATGGGAGGCTGGGGTGGGAGGGAGTGGGAGGGGGTGGGAGAGGCTGCGCGACGTTCCTTTCTCCTGCGCATTGTTTGGCCACGTGCAATCGGCTAGAAATAAGAATGGGAAGAAAAACTAGTTAATGTCAGATAGAAACCATGGAGTTAGAGGAGGAGAAGGAGAGATTCCTGGCATGACGGAGTGAGGTGAGATTGCCGGAGAGAGACGATAGTAGATGAATAGAGAGGGGAAAGGAGAAGGTAAGTGTGAAGGAGGTAGTGAGATAAAAGAGAGATAGAACGGGAAAAATAGAAGTAGAGAAGGAAAGGAAGAGGGGGAAGTAAGTTTAAAGAGAGCGCAGAGTTAATAGTGAGGGAGAGGGATATGAGAGAAAATGAGTAAGAGTGAGGATAGAGAAATGGAGAGAGGAAAAAAGGAGATGTAAAAGTACGATAGGGAGAGGGAAAGAGGGAGAGAGAGAGAAGGGTTCGGGAAGTAGAAAGAATAGGCAAACAGCAGAAAGAGGAGGAGAAGACGAGATAGTAAAGAGAGATAGATAGAAGTACAGAGAGATAAACAAAAAGACAGAAAAACAGGAGAGAGGGAAGGAAACAGACAGATAGAGAAGCAAAAAGAGCGGAGATGGAAGAAAGAAAGAAAAAAGAAAGAAAAAAGAAAGAAAGAAAGAAACAGAGAAAGAAAGAAAGTTTGGGAGAAAATATGGACTTTGGGAATTCCAGCGTTGCAAGGGAGAGAAAGACAGGCGATCTAACGAGCATGATACGCCATCTGCGCTCCAACGGGCTCCCGCCGCCCCGCCCCCGCTCTCCCGCTTCGCACATAATGTGGGACCGCGCGACGTGAAGCGCCGCGACAAGAGGAGACGCGACGCGCGAGATAAGGTCGGCGAAAGTGCGCAGACGCCGATGGAGGAGACGCGGGTTCAATGAGCGACTGCCACAGCGACTGCCTATGAAATTGCTGCATTGCAGCAGGTGCTCAAGGTGAAAGCTTTTCACCTTGAAAATCTAACTAGTTGCTGTAGCAAAGAAGGGTAACAATTACACGGCCGAAGTTTGGACTCTTGAGTTTTTACTTCATAAAATGCACTCTTTTAGTTGTAAGATTTCTAAAGCTACACTAAATGCTTCACTATCTTGAAAATAAAATATTTTGAACACTTTACAATCGTCATACTACTTACTATCGCATTCAACACAGAATACATTTACTCAAGTTCACTTTTCATAAAACGCGCTGTTTGCATTTCGTCGTACGATTTGAATGTCTCTTCTCTATATGTATCGTTAATATGAATTTTATGGTAAGTTCATTTGTAAAATAATTGTATTAAATATGTAAAAGAGAACATACCACTATTAATACAAGTTTGTCGTATACAAAAATATAATCTGTAATGACATTTCTGATTAATGTGGTGAAGACATTTAACAACTACCTTCATATCTAGAAGATACGCTGTAAGCGTTTTTTAGAAAATATTCGACAGAATAAATAAATATTCCAGAAATAAATATCAAGGATTTTTTATTATTTACTTTAACCACATTACTCAAAGATCACATTTCATTTTTATATAACCATATTCCCCTTGCTTTTGTTTTAAGTGACTGATGTCACTCATTTTAGAGAATGTCATGAGACGAAGATAACATGCACACGTCCAAGGGACCTCCGCAAACGGGCCCCAGCAAACTCGCTTGAGAAACAAGTAGGGGTGCGGAGGATTAGTGCGTCCTCGGGGCACATCCGGACCGTCTATCATGGAGCCCGCCCGGTCGGCACCCGCAGTCGAAACCGGCCGCGGCCTTGAGCAGGTGAGGACCAGGTGAGAGGAGGATCTGTCGCCCTCACCTGGAGACCTTGTTCCTCGCCGTTTATCAGTTGTCCCTCTCATCCTTGATGAGACTTCGACGTATTAAAATGCATGAAACGATCGTCCAGAGACCTTCAGTTTCATATATGTAAATAGACATAAAGCCGTTTTCCTGGAACTGGTGTCATTACAAAAGTAATTGGTATCTAGTTAATGACACACTAACGTGAAATGGGACTAATAGACTAGAAGAGAGAGTTATGCCGGTAGTAAGAGGAATTCAGGTGTAATGACATTTGGTTAGGATAGCCTTCGACATCCACATCCGCAATGAAAGTGAAAGAAGTTGGAAAAAATAAATATGCACAATTTATTCATAAACAACAACGTTCTATCAACACCGCTGCAAATTGAGTAAACAAGAGTTGTTTTTTTTATTGGAACAAACACACTGAAAATAAAATGTGAAAGCGAATTAATTTGCTATTAAGTAATGTGGTACTATATTATTCACCGAAATTGATAGAAGTTACTCTATCATTTGTCTCGCTCTCGCTGAAATTGACGTAATATTTATTACTTTCTCATGCCCACTTAATTTATTCAATCTCGCCCACAGACCTCTGTAATAGATTGTTACGAACAAGGAGTGCAATTTGCGTTACGAAAGGTCTCGCACCTCCGTGAAAGCAGCGCTATCGCTGCGCGGCCACCCTGGCAGCCGCCGCCGCCACCTCCTCCTCCTCCGCCTCCACCGCACTCCAGATAGGCACTTATCTCCCGCGCCATCGCCCACCAGAACCACCTGAGATCCTTCCAGAAACTAACAAGGCGGAAGCGACGGACGTCCCAGCGCCAAAGCAGCGAGGAACCTGCGCCCCGAAGAAAGCAGGGGAGGTACTTTCAGGATAATTTTCTTTAACGTATTACCGGAAATGTTCAATAAACAGCAACTACGTATATCGGGTTCTGCACAAAGAATCGGCACCACCTTTTTCTTATACTCATTGTAGGAACATTAAGGTGTAATGATATACTTTCTTTGGTAACTTTGAATACAATGCTTCTTGTAGTTGTTATAAACCTTCATATAATCGATACAAACTTTCCCAGATTACACATTTTTTAGTTAGATCATTCAATGAGGCGTTTACATCATTTACTTCACCGTCACGTATCCCAACAATCTGTCTATCCATTGCAAACATTCAGGAAACGTCCAGATGTCCATCCTATTTTAAGACACTGGCCTCGGTTTATCTCTCTATTCAATAATACCGGCCATTTTTCAGAATGAATGCATATGTTAATGATGATTGTTAATATTTCATTTCAAACGATGGTTTCTCACGATGGCTTCCAAGTCCATTATAAAATTAGCTTTTTTGAAAGAATCCTGTTTGCTAAAAGTATTTCGCTTGTCACGTATACGGCTATGAGTGAACACACACAGGCGCGTATATTATAGAGCGGCAAATGCAGTTCCGTTGCGTCATATTTACATTACACCCACCTTCATATTTCGTGATCGCTCATCCATCAACATTCTCGCAACCACTGTATCTGCATTTCAACATCGAATTCAAAATTACAGAAAACCATGACATCAATCGGTTGCGTTAGTAATGCGAGAAGCAACCGAGGTTCGAACGGGAGGTCCTAGTTTCCAGTGCCAAAAGGGGCGGAGAAATTCCAGGCGGATACCTAACACGGATACCTTGGCCAACACTCCACGAACCTCGTGAGTTTCTTCCACATCCGTTTTGTTGCCACTTTAGTCTTAGTTTCTTGAGCTGGGCTGATTACTCATGCCGATATGGCCCATCCCCATTAAAATTCTGCTGTACTGCAAGATTACACATGCCAGACAACTAACTGCTTGAAATGAATCCTACCGACTTTGGAAACAAAAGAACATAAAGGGAGCGTAGCAGTTTGGGGTTAAAACTTACGAAAACTTGCGCATTGCCAAACTATGGGGCCCTTTTTGATATTGAAGTATTGAACATATTCTTTAAGAAAAATTAATGTAGAAATTAATGATATTTTTTACAGTTAAAAAGTATTAATAAAATTCTGTATCTAAAATATGTTCCAAAAATATTACTAATTTTGACTTAAAAATAATTAGGTTCCTTTAAAGTGGCAAATTTGACCACACATTAGACACCAACACATTTGCGGGCTCTTCTGATCTGGGATTAGCAGAACACGATGTCACATGCATGAGAGATAAGGGACAAACATCCATGCCCAAGGTGGAACCCGCGACTGTTCGGACCTAAGCGCTCAGTCGGTACAAGCTCTTAGCCACCTAAACCACCCAGGTCGGCTACAGTTAAAAAGTAATATTAAAACTTTGTATTTAAAAACGAAATTCATGAAATAAATTTTAATTTGACCTTTAAAATGCTAGGGTTACTTTCGAATGGGGACGCTAAGTTCGCGTTTATTCTGGGCAGCATTAATCCATCCCTGAATAAGAGGATATAATTAAAAATAAAATTGAAATACAGGGCTGCGTGAATAGAACGTTAAAATCTCAAACTACGACGTGTACTGTTAATTCCCGCTAGGCGCTCGGATCCAACCGTTATGAATCAGCGCCGCGAAGCGACCGAGGCCGCGAGAGGAAGCGGCAGCGCGCGGGGTCGAAGCTGCGACCTTCGTGGCCGCGTGGCCGCCGCCGGCGCCTTTGCATAGGGGCGCGGCCCCGCGAGGTCGCCATCGTCCGCCGCCCGCTCGATCAGCCTCGCGTCGACCTCCGGTCGAGGTCGCGGCCCCGGCCGCCACGACCCACGCCCGCAGCCATGCGACGGTGACATCTGGGCGTTCCCATGTCGCACCTCTGGAGAAACATGCTTCTACGTGTAAATTCATGAACTGTTGAGAAAACCTATTTTGTGAGTCATGTAGCATTGCCACATTCTCCAGGTAGAGTTCAATTTAAGAAAACAAAAATGTGGTACTAGTATTAATAATATAGCACGCGTCAGCTGAGTAGACGGACGCCGTTCTCACCATCTGAAGTCACGTGCTTTTCTTCAGCAAACCAGGTTCATTCATGTTCTGGCTTAGCTTGTCTTCGCCTGTTTCGCTTACACGTTTTATTCTAGCACTGTGTCTCAGCGACGCCCGACTTCCGAATTGACGCGAACTCTTGTTTTAAGAAAAAAACACCCGCCACACTCACATTTCTTTAAAGGCCCATACCATTATGTATTATTGTTTCATTTGTGGTACAGGAAAGTAAAAGTTGTATGAAAGACAAGTTGTAATATTCGTCGGAAACAAGATATACAATTATAGTGGTATTTCAAATTCGACGAAATGTGTCTTCGTAAGTCTTTTCACTGTGCTCAATAATTGTTTCTGAACAGTTAAATGCCGATATTGGAAATTAATAGTAAATCATGAAAAAATTACCTTCATCTCTTGACCATATATCCCCATCGTGTCAGATAGAGTCTCTTTCTTATTACCTTATATATAATACAACTTTTCAAAAATAAACAAAGATATCATTCTTTTTTCTTTTTTCAAGATTTACCTTTTGCAAATAAAAAACAATGTTTAAGTTTAATATATGTAAATGCCTCTCAAATTTCCAATTGTATATTCAATTTAATTACAGATATTTTGGAGAACATGAGAATTTTAAAAAGCCAAATGAAGTGACGTCAGCCCCGTGCCTTTATTATCATGAAGGTGAAGAAAAATGTTTGAGGTGCTTATGGTAGTTTATTCAATGAATTAAGCGACGGAAATGGTATCCAAGTAATGTAAGCTTTTAAGCCTATTATCATACATTGCAAATAATAATAATAATAGTAATAATAATAATAATAATAATAATAATAATAATAATAATAATAATAATAATAATAATAATAATAATAATAATGAATTTTCAAATATTCAGATGGAGAAAACGAGAATGACAATTAGAGCATACACGTCCACCAAATCGGTAAGGAGCGTTCCCAAGCTCCTGGTAACATACGCCGTCGGTGGACCGTGACAGGATGGTTCGTGACCCCCACACCAAAACAGGGCCACACCCTCGGAGGCAGACGGCCGTCGAGGAGGATTCTTCTCACGCAGCTTCCCCGCCTCCACGTCCCAGCTCCGCTCCGCCTGCGGGTGTCCCTCTCTCGCCTCCGCTCTAGCTCCGCCACATCCCCGCCCCCGATCCCACTTCCTCGGCTGGTACATTCCCGCCATTGCCCTATGCCGTCTCGTCACTTCCCGTACTCCGCTCGCCGGTCCATCTACGCCTTTGCACCCGCCCCGCCCTCGCTTCATCACGCCCATGTCCCTGCTCCCACTCCGCCTGCCCCGTTTCGTCTTATTCATCCCCACATTCACAT
>BOPP01000117.1:2744993-2755866 GCA_017312745.1 Gryllus bimaculatus
CGGGTGGGGGGAAGGGAGGCATTGTGGGCGCGGGAACAAGGTCGCGAGCTTCCGCAGGCGTCGCGGCGTCGCGATTCCCACCTCCTTCCTCCCACCTCTCTCCTCTGTCCTCCCGGTTCACTCCACTCCGTCGCCCCGCCCCCTCAGATGCTGCCTCTAGATACCACACCGGACAATCGGTGTCTTCTCAGAGAACGTCACAGTTGCAAGTCTGTATTTCTGTTCGGAGATGAATTGAATAGAAATTATCATTTTAAGTGATGAGACTGGTTGTCAGGTGTCGCTTCCGCGAAAACATTAAAATTGAAATACGCGGGCATTGTGAATGCTAATTCCGCTAATTGTCGAAAAGACGCTAGTATTCAACTTACAATGAAAGCATTATTTTCTATGAGAAAGAACTCGTTCAGAAGACTTTTATTTGTATTTTATTTTTTCATTTGCATTATTTCACTCAAATCCTTTTAATACCGGGCACGATTTAGGAGTAGAAAGCGTTCTTACATTACTTCTTTTTGTAACTGATTTTGCAGATTTACATTTTACGGATTGACTAATGTCTGAAACAATATTCGGAATCTATCCTTGACATACGCTTCAAAAGGAAGGAAACATTCTATCAAACAGTTATTCCTCTCATGAAAAATATGGTGTTCATTCACCTAAAATAATAAGCAAAAAACCGGAATATGTCTGAAGTATCAGTAAAACACCGTAAGTAGATAGGTATCGAAATAATCGTGCATAAAGGACATCAAAATGCACTAATGAGTTTTATTAGTGATTTTTGCTGGAATTTTTTTCTCTGTCACGGACGACCTTCATGAGGTGGCATAACTGCGAGGTCGGTGTCACTTAGAGGACAAGACAGCAGCTCTTTCGACTGTGCGCTGAACCCCGAGATGCTCTCCTCAACAAACAGTTTTTATTACCTTGACGATAATCACCAGGAGCAGAAGGAGCATTAAAATTAATTAGATGGAAATGTGACGAAATCGCAAGTGCTTTCTTTTTGTATTCTTAAAAAAAAAGAAAATGAAATTCCCAACACTCATGGTCCATAAAAACTTCAAGGAAGATGTTGCAACCCATGAAGTATAAAAGATATATGCGATATAAAAGTGAGCTTTGCCGCTTGAAAGGACTTTGATCAGAAAATATATTATCCACGTTTTCTAAGGAGTGAAGAAGAAATATGAAGAAAACATGGAAAAAACTTAAAGTGTGTTAGGGTTGAGAAATGCTTCTTTCAGTTTTCATTACCACTGAAAAACCACGTACGTAGGCAACTTTCTTACAGACAATTTATCAAAAGGAGCCACGATCAGATAATTAATACCTATCAATATCCATCAAATATCCTTATAATTTACTGCGCTAGTTAACCCAAGGTATTTCAGGCCAAAAACCACGTGAGTTGTCTATTAATCTAGTATTTACTCCATCATCTCATTCTCAAGGTCAGCTAGACGTCCTCTAGCGCACATTATATAATTTCCATCCTTGTGGTGACTAACAAATGTAATATAAAATGGAATGCGCACTAAAAATTTTAAGTACTTTCGTGTGAAACCGATCTTAGAAGCACGCATGAAAGAAAAACAAGAATGAAAGATTGTCACAAAGATAATATCAGCTTAGAGCACAAAATACTACACCTTGTGATTATTAAAAAATAAAATAAACGAAATTTGTGAGTAAATTATCTACCATTGTAGAATTACTGCTAGTGTATTTGTCGCGTTGTTTCAAAGGAAACAATCAAATCTCCAAGCAGATTGGCATGTTTTCCCAGTATTCTACGTACTTCTAAAGCGAGATGAGTCACCCAGCGAATTGTATGACGCAAAGGCAGTCAGTCGCGAAGCATCCTTCCCGGAGATTCTCCTTCCCCATTCATTCGCCGTCATTTCCGGTGCGACGGTGGCGGCATCTCAACGAAAGATCCAGAAGCTTCCGCAGACGCCCATTGCGTGCTCGCTACCACCTTGTACGCAACTAAGGGGCAAACACAGCACTTACATTTACGATTTTTTTGGAACTTAAGCAATTAAAAAAATCATTGTTTAATGTAAATAAGACTTGCGCCGTTTTACTAACGTACTTCCCATTTTCAGAGAAAAAACAGCGAATGAAAAAAAATTGGATTCGTTTTGAGAAAATCTCTACAATTTCTATAAGTACATTTATTTAACTAAAATTATACGAGAACTACTCATATTTTGAAAAAAATGTACATGAATGTATTTAAAGATGTAATTTATTGGAACCGATTTTATTAAGAAGAAAATTCTGTTCAATATTGTAGTTGTAGGAAGACGTTGAAAAAATTTAAACTGTTTTAATTTTTGAAAATTCAGATAATTCAAGGAATAGCAAACCGTCGACACATTTATAAGTGTTTTTTGCTCTATCCGATACAAAATTTAATTCAAATTATTTGTATATATTTTTTTGGAAAATCACTGTTTAACATTTACAAAACTATTAAGTCATGAATGACAGTTTTGTAAAGAAAATCCTAGCACCGGAGGGTTAACAGTGCCATTCACGAGTAAGTGATTGTACTAGAGAGTATGTGATGACATTGAGTACCAACTGGTAATCGAAGAGTTTGTTAATATACTGAAGTATGATACTGAGGCGGTCAAAGTCCTTGAGTATCTTGGAGTAAGGATGAGTTCCTGTTACTCAAGACAACGCGATCTTTTACTGTGAAGGACGTGTTTTCAGAGGTCCTGAATTTAAATTCCTAGCGATGAGGAAGAGATATTTCAGCTTCAGATATCTGATCCGGAAGAAATCACAACGTCCGAGTAATTCATGCTCATTATTACTGAACAGATATTGAACATTATTTGAACAGTTTACTGTTATCCATTACTAGTATTTCAACACTCCGGTTGATTGATAGAGTAATAACCGATTAATCATATTCAACCTATGAGCCATTTTACTCCTCATATGAAATATTCAGCAAGCCCAACTAAATAGTTGAGTGAACGCTCATTCAAAGGAAATTAATAAGTAAAATTATCGCACCACCACTGAAGGAATACAATGCAATTGTTTCGTCGAGTTAGTACTGCAAAAGAAAACACTCGGGTTCGCGATATTACAAATAATAAACAAGGAGATCGAAAGAATATCAGACTCCCTCATTCAGTTAATACAATAATTAATAAACGATTGTACAAGTGTTCGATTAATGTAGAATGATCGACAAGATGCAAATATTTGGTTAATTACCAAGAGCTTTGTAATGCTAATGATTAACGAAAAACTCAAAATCTTTCATGTTTAACAAGAGGAAAATTGAGAGAATAAAGTGAAGCAGTATTTTACGTCATACCGCAAAGCATATGGATAAATGAAAAGTATAGTTTGCACAAAAGAGCTCTATAGTTGGCGGTAATTGAAAAAAGTATGTGTTAAGGAGTCGGGATCAATTAGCACGTCAAAAAATTGCCAGTTTGAATAGTTAATAAATGTTCGTCCTCACATTTCCAAGTCAATGTCGATACTCTCTTCATTGGCCTCCGAAATGAACATAAAACAGCTTTTAGTGCAATAAAGGCACAATTTACGCTTTTTACGCTAAAACATTGATAAGATTGACACGCTTTGTTTGAGAAACTCTGACTAAAGTATTTCGTCATTGATAAATAGATATTTTATTTCACACTTGTTTCATGTATTCCTATGCTTTTTTCTGTTTGTCAAAACGTACTAGCACAGAGGGGCAGGTAGAAGCTAGCAAAAATAAAAATAAGACTATTTTTGAGAGGTGAAATGCAGTGATCTAAAATTACGCAACAGAGTCTAACTAAGAAAAACAAGTTCTCCTAAATACCTAGGAATTACTCTACAAAATAGGGACACAGCAGTACATCTAAAGGAGAGATTAATAGCGGCAATTAGAAGAGAAAATGGCATTCCATACCCTAGTCAACTGTTAGAAACAGCTATTTATGTATTTATCCATGGAACATTCGTTGACGCGATGTATTGTAAAAATAATATGAAACTACATAATTCAAACTGATGTTTTAGAAAATCAATAATGTTCCTAAAAAGAAAACTAGAAATTTGCAAGTAGACGCGGCCAACACAAGTGTGTTAGGAGTAATGCTGCACGAAGGAAGTTAGAAACAGCACGAAGTTTAAGCCAGAATTATTCCGTTTCGAATGAATGAGAAATGGAGAACAGGGAAGAAACAAGTACATACAAACGCATTTGATCACGCATTTGGAATCGCAGGCATCATCGAATATGTTAGATGAATAATTTCCATGAACCAAATGATAAGTGTATTTGTAGTGAATGTGAAAGACGCTGTGAGTTTATGACATAATAAATTGCACCAAACGGACGAGATCCATAACCATGCATGCACATACACGGGAAGTTGGAGTTTCCATCATTTTACCGCGGTTCAGGTTGAGACCAAAAGGAGGCAAAGCGCCTGAGTGACGAAGAGTGTGTTGAGGGGGGGGAGGGGGGGCGCGGCAGGGTCACGCAGCTCGCCTCGCGCGCATCGGCCGTCGAACACGTCGCTCCCCCGCTCCTCCGCCCTCCCTCCCACTCCAAGCGCGATTAGCCGGAACGGCGTCTGGCTTCGTGGACCCCTTCGAGAAGAAAGCACCTCTCCAACTCCATTTGAGGCATTTCTCCTCTGATCATTTAGGAAAACAAACTATTTAGAGAGTGTCACCAAACATCTAATGTTTCTTAATTTAACTTTATTCATAACGTATTCCTCTTCATATTTATGTTAGATTTATCGTTCATAGTTTTTTATTTTGAATTTGTTTGTTTATTCCATTAATAGTTCATTGCTTGTATATCACCTTGCCTATTTATTTTGAAAAAGTAATCTTAACTAAAATAAAAAGGAGAACAACATAATTATTCATTATAAAACACGTAACTTTCTTCTTAGGATAGGCTAGTTCATGAGAATAAATCATTTCCTGTCACCTGATAATATAGTAGCCCACGTATGAAAGTATCTCTAAACACGCCCAGAATATCTACAAACGTCCTCGTTTCCATACAAGTACGCCTCAGCGATAAACTTCCGTCACTTGTAAGAGCTTACTTGTATGTTCGTCACTAGTAGGTCCAGCATCAGCCCAGCAGTTAAATCTCCTAGTTTCCCGGTTCTCACTGAAGAGAAAGCCAATCGGCCTGGGAGCCACGGCAGACGATCGTGGTCGAAGCCGCGTGCATCTTCATATCTCTCCTAGGTAGTTGATCAGTGCGCCCTGCCGCCAGCACGTATTTGCTTCGAGTACGCCACACGCCGCCCCTTTTCCTCTAACAGGGCCTAACCGGCGGGGCGGGGCGGGGTGGGGCCGGGTGAGTCGTGAGGAAGAAAGCCGCGTGTGCGCATGCGCGTTTGCGCCGGTGGCCTTCCACGGCGCCGACCGTCACCTGTCGGGAAAAAGGCTCATTGTCTCGCGGCTTCCCAGGGGCGCGCGGCCCTCGCGACCAACGCGTGTGAACGCGCGCGAGGACGGCCGCCACGGAGGAGGAGGAGAAGTAGACGAAGACGAAGAAGAAGAACGAGAAGGAGAAAAGATGGAGAGGGAGAAGAAAATGATGAAGAAGGAAAATAAGACTAACAAGATGAAGGGGAGACACATTCGTGTCAGATGTATTCTAATCCTCAAGAGTAGGCGATGACGACTACGAAAGTCTGAAACGGTAGCATTGAGGAAAGTTGATATGAGGTTGGGGGAGAGAAGGATCAGTGAGGAGTAAAATATGCCTGAATGAAGTGGCTGCCTGGAAAAAATTGCAAGGGAGTTGAAGAGAAGAAAAATAAAATGTCGAGACGTTAGGACATAGAAGCTGAGTGCAAATTACATACGTCGATTTCACATATGATCAATGATTGATATCAATAGCGTATAACATTATATCGTCTATGGTGGTGTATCTAGAAAAAAATATTGATTTTCTGTACTCAAAGCACGAGATTCCTTAATATAAATAAGACTTGCCGCATTCTAAAAGTTTTCTGACAGTAGTTTCATTCATGAAATTTTCTTATTAAAAACGTTGTACTACTTGCATATTGAAAATATTCATATAAA
Organism: Gryllus bimaculatus; assembly: GCA_017312745.1. Classification (NCBI taxonomy): domain Eukaryota; kingdom Metazoa; phylum Arthropoda; class Insecta; order Orthoptera; family Gryllidae; genus Gryllus; species Gryllus bimaculatus. The sequence continues at coordinate 2,751,096 of BOPP01000117.1, forward strand.
TTCCCTTTGCCGCTACCCACGACTTGTAAATTGATCGGAAGTTTGCAAATGACATATTTTATTATTTTTTCACTTATTGAATCACCATTTTTAATCATATTACGACGGAGATGAAGTAGTAATGGGAAAAGTGATAGATTGAGAAGTTAGTTAACTAACAGGAAATAATATTCTAAAAGTAAGTAATGTATTTAGCAACGATTCCAGGATAATAGAAATGACTGTTTTGATATAGAGATACTAATTGAACAGAATTCACCTACTCTTTCCCTCCTTTCTAACGAACACAAGACCTCAAGATAGGCGCCACCAGAGGGAAAAGCTACCGGACTCGCACGAACGATTGCAAACAGTTCGTGCAGCTACTTACATAAACTTGTATTACCTACGAACGCCTCTAGTGTTTACTATCCCAATGAGCGCATTAATCAGATTAGCAACGCATGTCAAAAGAAAAAAAAATGAAGATTCCCCACCAATCACATCCTCATCTGAATAGCATCGCAGATGCATTACACCTACGACTTGTGCCACGAGCCTTCCCCACCGAGCGAAGAGAACGGCAGGCTGGAGTAAGTGGCAGGGGCGGGGGCGGAGGCAAAAGCGTTAAGGAGAAGACGACCGGGAGGCGGAGGCGCCTCCGCCCCCACCGCCGCCACTTTCCCTGACGATCAGGCGGCGGCGCACGCACTTTCTCCGTAACAATGGCAGGCGGCGCGGCGCGGCGTGGAGCGGCGTGCAGCGTTTCTCCCGACGGCGGCGGCGACGGCGGCGGCGGCGCTAGAGATATCCCTGCGCCGCCCCCGCCCCAGCGGATGTGCGGCCGCGGGCGCAGGTGGAGGCGCGGAAGGCGCCAGGAGGAAGTCGCATCGCTAATGCGACGCCACACGCCCCGTCCCGCCCGGCCACGCCCCCGAGCTTCTAATTGAACGAAAGTTCTGCTGCTTTCCTCGTCGGATGATCCGTGCCGAAGATCATTTTGTTATCGGCATGTTTCCGTGAAGTGGTTGATAGATTTTGGAGAAAATCGAGAATATTATGCACTTGAAGTCTGGTACAGGTTTGGAAAACAAGTCCGAATAATTCCGATATTCTGATTCTCACTGTAATGAAATGTCTTATTTGTTATCACAGATAATGTTTGTGTAGATGGAATTCGTCCCACGAGCTTTCCGAACCAACTCTGATTGAGCGAAAGTCAGCTTTCTTCGTCAAATAGGTCTTTCCGTTAAACCATAATATTACGATTTCAGTGGAATGTTTGTTTGTCCACCAGCTTCTCACAAAGTTTTGATATGCTATTAAATACCATGCTTTAAGCTTCTCAGGTCAGAAAATTTTCAAACTATTCTAAATGCTTCGCACAAATATAAAGGCTGACAAGTTTGGCGTTTGATCTCTTCATAATCCCTACTGGAATAAAATGTACTATTTCTTAAGGTAAATATTTGCATAATAAGCATACGTCTCTCACTGCATTTCCAAATGAATGATAGTCACCTGCGGATGATAACATCGCGGAGACTCCATTCAGTTGATCACCTGTTAATTATCGATAACTGTTTTATTGATTCTTCAGTGAAGCGGTTGTTTGCTTAACGACTTCTAACCTCAAAGACGTATTAATAGGTATGCTATTAGTTGTGGCGCGTGAGTTTTCAAATAGACAGATTTGTTGGAAATCCACAGAAGCATTGAGTTTGTTGGCTGCAAAGGCAATCACGATTTCCGGACATATCTCCTGATAATTGGAATGGTATATTATATTTCTTAAGATGTTTGAGTAATTGATATTTACATCTACGGCCCCGTAAATCCGAAGCTTTAATTGAAAGAAAGTCCGCTTTCAACCTCGGATCCATCCTTAGATCACTAATTACCCACAACATTTGTGCTCCAATTGAGTAGTTATTAACTTACCCACCTCTCACGTCCAAGGCGTAGTCGGAGGTTCTAGAAGGGCGCTACTGAGGAGGTTCTGGAAGTCAATGTATTTTACTCAAATCTAAAGTTCGTGACGTACTTACGAGATGTAGAATATTCTGGTATATTTTTGTCAAAACTCATACTTCGGTTAATTCTGGACTTAATGAAATCACAAATTATTATAAGTGTGATTAGAATTTATTAGTTGGTTGTTGAGAACCTAATCACCGTGCATGTGTATGTGTATTCCTGTTTTAGGTATTTGTAATTTTCGGTGCCAATACATGCCATCCCCCCAGCCGAGACTAGTTAAGCAGATATTCCTAAAGGTAACCACGCATGCAAGAACTACAGAGACGACATTCAGGTTGAAATTCATTCAACCACTTGTATCAGAGACTATGGTTTAGATATGCAAATGTATATGTCTCCTTCTATATGCATACAGCTTTTCTTTCTTCTCATAAATTTGCCGATACTAGTTCTCATGTTGCATGTTCATTTTGCAATTCATCATGTTCGATGTCATTCATAATATATTGTATTGAACAACACAAATTGTTGACATGTATTACCTACTAAAATATTTCGACGTGTTCAGTCAGAAAAGGATGGTATTTGCACGCGAAATATCAGTAATTATTATCCTTTAACCAGCCAAGGATAAACAAGGAAAGAACAATTTTGATCATGAAACATGAATTGCATTACAAGTTATGAAGTATAATGTATACTACTTTATAGTTTTGTGACTAATATATTTAACACACAAGGTCTGTAAACCGTCTGCTAAATATAACGCTCATAAAAGTATCACTCACAAAATTCCATAATATTTCCAAATTTGATGTGTTGCTAATTAATATACTGTAAAAATCTCGGGTCGTTCATTGAAAACTTCTCAATTTATTTCTTCGATGTATTCACTTTCAAAGTTAATGTTAGGCCTCCAAATACTAGAACGCCTCTTCCACAAATGAGATGCTAGTTCCCAGAAGAACAGTGGTCTGGAGGCGGCTTGAAGGCAACCCCTAACGAGATTGAGAACTGTCTTGAATACTGCATGAGAATCATGTTGATGTGTAGAAGTATGCTGAGTCACAGGGAATATCTTAAACCGTTGACGTCGAGAAAGAAGAATAGCAAGTGCAGCGCCACAGCGAGGGAGTGGAGTTGTTGTGTCCGGAGAAGGAGAAAGCGACACATGCAGAGACAACGGACGGTTCGTGTGACAGTGAGTGTCACATGACAAAACACGGCTTACTTTGGTAGGATCTACGTACGGTGAAATAGCATAAAATACTGATATTCTTTTCTTCACATTACACCGTACATAAAAACCATTTAAGAAAGTGATTCTAAAGAAAAAAACTAAAATTTCATACCATGCTAATAACTTTTGTTGTGCCGTTCCTCGCATTTAGAGTAAGCGTGCGAAACACAATGGCAGAAAATGTTCGTATGCATTGAATTTAATTGAATATACGAAAATAATATATTGAATTCAATTGTATTTTAGATTTCTGTAGGCTACTACTTCTTTCAAATTTCATTATTAAAAGCAACTGGAATTTGGGACATTTGTACTGTTCCAAATTCTTTTAACTTCCTTCTATTTTATCATCTGTAACTTATTAAGTGTTGTATTACGCAATCTAAGATATTTTACAATTAAAATGCTCTGATGCAAAGAGTAAACATTATGATCAGATTAAATTTGAAGCTGGAAGATTATATCTCTTCTCCTTAAGCACATGAGTCACGGCAGACATGCTGTTTTCCTTAAACTACAGAAACAGTCACAACAGTTGGATTTGAAAATTTTATAGATCTATATTGATAACGTGAGAGGATAGAAAAAGTTGTTGCTGACCTGAACATAGAGTGGAGAACTAGGGACACAGATTGGCAGAAAAGTCAGCTTTGCTTCGGAATTAAGATTTTTTTCGCGATTCTTGATTGATTGAATAATTTGTATTCCAAAGCGTGTCATCTGTTGTGATAATTAATCCTGTACGTTTCACGCTTTTATCACGGGAGGAGGTGGTGATCTATCCCCTCTGGATGAAGAGATCCGACGTCGACCTACCCATCTGCCTTCGAGTATTTCCCAATCAGTTATCTCCCACAAGCGGAACACAGCTCTGGCCTGGATATGGATAATATCGATATCGAATCATATTAACGACATCAAATCCAACGATATCAAAATCATGCGAATGACTCTCCCAAGCGCCTGGTGACCCATGGTGTAGTGGACAGACCGCTCATATCTCACCTCGACACAGCCCTAGATCCATGGGGAATGTGTGGTGGATAAAGCGGATTGGTGGCAGGTTTTGACACCCGTCTCCCCTCACCCGTCACCCGTCACCCGTCACCATTGCTCCAACATCATTCAGGTCATATTAAGATTTTCATGCAGACGTTAAAACTATATATCTCGGTTATGTACTGAAAGGCCATGAATTGAATAAAGCATAAAAGCAAAATAATGAGTCTACCAAGCGATCGGTGATGAGTTTATATTAAACTACCACAGAATCCCTTTTCCCAAGGAAGATGCCCGCCAACTTTTCCTCAGTAGTCTCCCGCAGTTCCTCCACAAGAGCAGTGTCCACATCTCGTCCGACGAGCGTCCACTCCGGAAGAGCCCTGAAGCCATCGCTGGGAGGTTGCGGTGCCTCTCTCGGAGAGATCCCGTGTCGAGAGCGACACGACGTGCCGGAGCCTCGCTTCGTCCACCGCCCGAGGAAAGGAGAGGCAGCTGCGGCGGCTGCAGCGGAGAAACGCAGCAGGAGAAAGGCGCGGGCCCCGGTTCGTGACTCGCCGGTCCAGCGGCGGG
>BOPP01000117.1:2755880-2773874 GCA_017312745.1 Gryllus bimaculatus
GTGGGGGGAGTGCGGGGGCGGCGAATGTCAATGCCAGTGCCTCCGAGGGCAAGGCTGGCCGCCAGCAACGCCCACGGAAACAGCTCGTCGCCGATTTATGGACCTTGGGGAACACCCGGGCGCCAGATCAAAGCTCACCCGCTCCGCTTACGGGATTTGCGTCTGTTTGTTTACCAACACGATGACGCACGGTAATGTGAATGAAGGTCACGCAGAGGGCGAGCTTCCAAGCAATTTCATGGCGATTTTTCAGACTGGTTTTTATAACATTCAATTATTATCGCACCGCTGAAAATTACAAGAGACATATGAGTTCAATTATTATCATACACATGATAATTACAAAATGTTTGGAATGATATAAGCGTTACTGATTTCCATTCAGAGTTAAGTAACTATTTCTTACATTGAAATATCAATTTACATGAAGCAATTATAATAATAATTTCATTTTTTGTGAACAGTCTTTCAAGAATAAAAAAAAATATAGGTGCTGTTTTATGATTACTTAAATTTATCAAATATTACATAATCGATCTTGGAGATCAATTTGAACTACCAAAACAATCTTTACTGAGTCTAAGATAGCTTCAAATACGTAATTCTTCATGGATACCATAAAAATGCATTCATAAATAATCTCTTGATATGATTTAGTAAGAGTAGAAAATCACAAATCATTGCTTTCAGTAAGATTCCATAATTGCACACGCCCTGCAAAATCACGATCTTCAAACAAGACACTACCGAAATAACGAGTTAACGCTGAGAAACAACCAGATTTTTTTTTAAACGGAGGGAGTTGCTGCAACTTTACATCATGAAGCCTGCGACCACCCTAAGGAGGAAGCCGACTTCTCGATCCAGCTGAGATCCCGCAAACGCCGATAAGATGCATTGCATCTCTCGGGTATAATCAGCTCATCAAAACTTCGTCGGATACATTTTTTTGAAATTTATGAGTTGCCTCCGACCCGGAACCCCGCGCCGTCTAATGACGCTGTGCCGGCGGCGCACGCGTCCGCAGCGCCCGCGGCGGCCGCGCTGTGAATTACGAGGCTGGCGGATTTTATTGGCGCCGGCTAATAAAACCGCTGCCCGTGATAATGAGCAAGTACGAGCAACTCCGCGGCGGTGATGGTGGCCGTGGTTACCGCTGTGCTTGGGGCAGTGGGAGTCGTAGTGGCAATGATGTTTGTGCGGAAGATGGTAGGGGTAATACTTGGTAGATGGCGGGTTTGTGGTTGCGGCATTGTTGGTTGTCGTGTAGTACTTTTCGTCGTGTGATGGAGTGATGCTGCTTGCAGTGCGGTAGATGGAATGTGAGAATATGAACTGGACTTTTGTGTATTTGCTGCTTGTAACACTGTCGACTTCGATGATGATTTGGTGTAGGTGTTAATACTGATGGAATTGTTATTGCTTTTGTTGTTGCTGTTGTTTTGGATAGTGATAGTTCTAGAAGTTGGTAGTAGTGGGTGGTGTAGTAGTGGGTAATAGGTGGTAGTGGTAGTCGTGCTGGTGGTGGTGGACGTAAAGAAGCAGGTAACAGTAAATGTGATGTAGTTGGTAGAGATTGTGGTGGTGGTTGTGACAGCGGAACAATGTTTTCTGACTTAAAAGTTATTTCCTGCGCTGTCTTCTCTTAAAGAACGTGGTCTAATAACGCGAATTAAATGCAATTACTGCTCTTTAGATGAACAGAAGCTTTCCTTACTACAAGACGATGCGATGATTATCAACGCACTTTACTTGCGAATTGAGAAATAAAGCTACTGTGAAAAATTGTTTAATATTGCTGTTTAATTTTATAAAATAGTTTTAATAACCACGGCTTTGTTAGCTTTGTTTTGAAATAATACAACTAGGCGCAAATATTTTCAAAAAATCGCACTCATTCAGCAAATGATTATATTATCCAATTAATATGCGTAGATGAAAGACGAAATATTTAAGTTAAATCAATAGCAACCAACATAACTTTCGATATAAAAATTCAATAAGATTAGAAATCTGAAACGTTTCACTTATCACGACTGTACGTCGAATTATTATCTCATTATTACGTAATGAACAATCACCTCTTCCGTCATGATATTTTACTTGATATTTGCTTATCCATTTTTTTCATCACGATATACTTCAAGAGGTATTCACAACTGCAATTGTTTATAAACATAATATGAAGTGAAAACAAGGAAACAAATTTCAAAATATTTGAAGTCGTAAAAGCACTTAGTAATTAATCATTCATCCAATTTTCCTTTCCAAGTTCCAGTATTCACTGTCTCTTTTAGCCAATAAATCTTTTCCTTAAAACGCGACCACTCCTGTATGCTGCAATTTACAATCTTATAAAACTGACAAATAACAAATGGTAGAGAATGACATTAACGATCGTGCCACGCATCAGAGAAACTTAGGCCATTCGACTAACGGTTTTTCTGATCTCGTCCTGCCTAAAGAATGTTGAATTAGTTCTTTCGCAAACCAGTCAGCGTAGTACTCGGAAGACGGGAGTTTGCCTCATCAAAATGTTTCCTGCAGGTCAATGTTCTGATGATAATTCATTTTGTCCTTGCTCAGCATCAAACAGAAGAAATGTGATTCGTCATAATAAAGACAGTTATTTTCAAGTCAGAAATCATGACTTCAAAGTTAAAAAACAAAAGAGAAGTAAACAGATTCGACTGTTCACAAAATAGCAAGGAGACAAATAGAAGAGAAATGTGAGTGAGAATTGGTAATATCATGCACTCCTATAGGCGTGCGCACAGGAGGGGTAGAAAAGCCGTGCACTCCTTGAAAAATTGGAAAGGGGCCCTACAAAATAAATTATTTTATTTCTATAAAATATTAAATTCCTTATTTACCCCTTTTTAAACTGTTAGTTTCTAAAACCGATTCACATTATCAGGGAGAAAGGCTCTTCAAACCATTTGGCAAATCTCTAAATGGCTCAAAATCAATAATGGATATTTATTCAGTGATTGATGTTATTAATTAATCATTCAATTCAAAATTCCATCGTTCTTGTAGTATCTTTTATTTATTTTAAAGTGAAATGTGTCAAATATAAATACAAAAGGTTCATGGAAGAGGGGGAGGCTCAGAGGGGACCATAAATGTAGTTGACCCCTCTCTTGTTTTGGACTGCTCTCGCCTAAACGTACCCACATTGAGCCTGAACAAGCATGCTCTTTTTTCACAACCCACTCACGTGGAAAGTACACGCAAAAGCAATAGAGTCCGTGTGTGGGAGGCCTCAATCGTAATCTTTGAAAAGTCGAGCGCAGCGTCTCGTGTGGCGCGTACCCTGACCCCGTGCGCGCCCAAGGCCAGGGCTTCCGCCCACGCAGCCGCGCCCTCGCCCGCGCCGGGCTCCGACCCCGCGCCCGGCCGCTGCCGAATACGGCGCCCGCAAACAAACAAGCCACGAGCGCGCGCTAATCCGCCACGCACGGTGGTGTGAAAGACACGGAAAGCGGACACAATTGGACGACATCTTAGAGGACGTGAGTGGGTTGTGGGTTTCTGCTCCCCTGTGAGCCTCCCCCTCTTCCATTAACCTTTTTTTATTTATATTTGACACATTTTACTCTAAAATAAATAAAACATACTACAAGAACGATGGAATTTTGAATTGAATGATTAATTGATAACATCAATCACCGACTTAATATCAATTATTGATGTTGAGCCATTTAGAGGTTTGCCAGAGGGTTTGGAAAGCTTTTCTCCCTGTTAGTGTAGCCGAAGTAGCCCTCTTATAATACCATACATAATGAAAGCAGATACAACTGAAAGGCTCGAAACACGGCCTTTGAAGCCTGTAGACTTGGTCAAACTATGGATCTGCTAATAATACTTAAAAATGTTATTAGTGGACACAATTGAAGGCCGGATTAATACGTTAGGCATTGTTACTCTGGCCAAACTATGAGATCCACTTATAATACAAAAATATTCAAAATTAACATGTAATATTGAAATATTTACGTAGTTATAAGCTTTAATATAAAGTTTTATAATGTTATGGATACAATTATTATATTAAAAAAATTAGATTGTTGTGTAAACACTTATAGTATTATTATATAAATGTATTTGTATAGAAAATTTTATATTATTTTAAACATTGATAGGACCTCCTAACCCTTGGGATCCCGAAGCCCGTACTTAGTCTAATATTGCATTATTCCACCCCTACCTCGGGAGCAGATTGTTCTCTGTTACATCAGATTGAAAATGAGTTATAACCCAAAGTGTATCTTCACTAAACTAGAAGTGTAAAAGTTCTGTTAGAAACTTAACAGTATTACTATGCCATTTATCACAGAAATAGCCCGGAAATGTTTAATTTCCAACTCTCAACAACTTAGTAACTTAAATTACCTTCTAGTGCTCTAGCGTTCTAGATCAAGATAATGGGAAGGAAAGGATCACAAACAGTTTGTGACCCGTTATTTAAGGCACGATATTGCGCTATAATGTGCAAAGAATAAGTACTAGAAAACTATGTAAAACACTTTTTCAAGCTCTAGAACTTTCATCCATGCACAGGTTGGTCTCCCTCAGGTATTTCCCAGGACTCAAGTTCAAGAAGTTAGTGGATATTTCGTTTCCATAGTAGGAATAAGGCTTCACAACAACGTGTGTTGAGTAGGATATTACGAAAGGGTTACGCCCATCAATTTTTAAAATTGTACTATGTAATTTAGATCCTTCAGAAACACTAAAGCTCTGATGATGGTTCAATGTAAAACCGAAACGTTTACAGTGAAAATACAAACAGCTAACTATGGACTCCGAATCACACTCGCAACACACAATTTCGTTTTCGTGAATAACTGTATTTTTGACCATCTCTTCTCCAACCCGGCCCACAGTGGCGGCCGTCGCCCGCGCCAAGGGATTATGACAGGTACAAACGCCGCGCGCTGCCAGTGGCCCGAGATGGATGGCTGCGAGGGCTGAGCGGATGCGTGGATGCGCGCAGGCCCACGCGCCTCGGGAGAGGTCGCGACTCGCCGACGCCCACAGCACATTTGGCCAACGGCGCCGCTGGGCGGTTTAAATGAGCCGAAAATTTGAAGGATAGCTCACGGAAAAAATACTCTCGTTATAATCAAAGAGAGTTTTTGCATGTTTTATCCTTCACGTTTTCGATTAATTTAAACCATTGACCTAGCAGCGCCAGTGGTCAAGACTGCTGTGAGTGCAGGTCAATCTCCGCTTAATTTACAAATCTTAAAAGAAATAGTTATCATGGAATAAAATAGTCAGTTGGACTTAAGATTGGTCAAATTTTATAAAAATGAAGAATTATTATAACTTTCGACATATTTTAGAAATATATATGATTTCCTTCGAAAAAAAAAGAAGTTGTTAATTTGAATTGTATTTTGGTATTTTTTTAAACTCGTTGTCTCGTCCCAAAACGTTTAACTCGTTGGCATAACAGAATGGAAATGTTAATGTAATATATTCTAGCCCTTCGCCGTAGATTTTTTCAATGTCATTCCGATATCACATATTACATATGATCATTGTTTTCGACGTTTTTGTACTTTCATATTGAACTTCTTTGATATCATTTGACTTTTCACATTTATACCATCTACCAAGATAATTAAGGACAGACATTCTATTTTGTTGTGAGGTATTTTATCAGTTAATTTTTATGGTATTAATTGTAAAAGCCAATTCCCAGACGGTTAAACATGTTAGGCAAGGACTTGCAGATATGCATGCCAGTTAGTGCCCATGAAGAGTGTGCAAATTACTTTCACAGTTTTATTCACATTTCAGTTGAATGTTTTCGGACGCGTAAGCATTGTAAATTGGAAAAGATCCAGGTGCTTACTTTCATCCAATGCAAAGACTTAACTGCAGTTCCATATTTAGTTAAGGTAGCCAACTGGACGCCAAATTACCGACTCCTGAAAGGACTTGCCTTTCGAGATCGCTAAGATACAGTCTACAATAAAGAGCAGAGCAACACGGACAAGTGGCAGTACCAGTTACTTCAAAGAAAGAAAAAAAAAACAGTTTTATATCTCGACCACATTCTTCGCAACAAATACCACTGTTTGCCAGCATTAACAACAAAATCCACTACCTCGCGAATCACTTTCATCCACTGTGTAAATCCCCCAATTCCACTAAAGAACAAAGTTTCCTTTTATTTCGCTTTCCTGCTCGCATTCTTCTTCATTTAAAACATTTGCGCTGTTAGGCAACAGCCGAATCCACTTACCAACCCATATCCCGGCATACGTAATACGAAACTCACTCTAATTGGGCTTCCAGACTCACTTATCGCGCCGAATCTGAAACCCCTAGAAACGAAAGTAGCAGCGCAGCTACCGGCGACTCAGCGGCGCGGCGCCTTATTCTAAATCAGTGGCGCAGACGTATTTTTTTTTGTAAGCGCGAAACTGGACATCAAACCCACGCGCCGTGGCTGGGGTTGAGACCGCTGAATCCGAAAGGGCGCAGGTCGTTGGTTCGACCCCCGCGGGCGGTTATGCAACGCGCTGAGCGCCCCCGTATTGCGCACTCGGCGTCTCGTATCGCCAGCCGGCACGCGACGGGTCACCCGCTATCACCCGTTGTCTCCCGATATGACTCAATATGGTCTTCTATGTCTCGCCATGATCTGCCAAGTCTCGCCATGTCACCCGATGCCAAGAAGCTACCTAAAGTGTTGGCCACCAAAATACTTAGTTCAGCCTTCATCTGTACAATTTGGTCGATGTTCTGCCAAGTCTCGACATGTCACACTACATACGCGTCTGACCGTGTCTCAGCATATTCCGTCATGATCCGCTCTGACCCTCCATGTTCATGCCATTTATCTGCCATGATTGGCCGTGTTCTGCCATGATCCACCAAATCCCACCATAACCCATATGATCCGCCCTATCACCCCACTTATGTTAATGCTCCGTCACACTAATCGATTTATTGCTTACTTTGTTCTTAGTCAATCTCGTATATAGTAGTGGAGTGTTGGATTATTTAAATGAATGATGCTGTAGATCCATTCACCCGACGAGATGATCACTTGAAAATGTTTTGTAATTGATGGTATAAATTTGAATTTAACGTACACTACGTGCATAATAAGTTCATTTTTTCACTTCTGGTGCAATAAAATAGATAATTTATTACGGTAAACACACATAGTGGGATAATACACTTTCTCCTGAAAAAGGTGACGTTGTAAGCTACAAATTCTGTTATCTCCATTAGAATGAAGGTAAATATTAATATTTCTTTATATAATTGTAGACAATTAACAGATTCATCACAATTTTGCAGATTATTAATAATATATTAAATTTTATAAGGGGAAAACAATTTTTTTCTCAAATTAAAAGGCCTAATAAATCGACAAAATTGTGCAGATGAAGGCTGAACTAAGTATTTTGGTGGCCAACACGTTAGGTAGCTTCTTTCAGCACACGGGGAAACATTTTTTCCTTGAGCTCGAAGAAGACAGACCAGAGGAGACGGAAAACGCGCGTCGTAAAAATGTCCCCGAAGAAAGGCCCTTTCCGCGCCAAGGACGGCCGCCGGAGAGAGAAGCAGGGCGGCCGCGCGCTCGTACGAGTCGCGGTCGGGGGCCCCCACGCGCAGCTGGCGGCAGAGCGTGGGAGGACGCAGTTAGCGACCTGGCCAGCGGAGCGCCGCGCGCTCCCTGTCACTCGCGCCGCCGATGCGTTGGCGATGTTGATGTTTTCAAATCATCGATGCTTCAATATCAACATCGATGTTTTAAGCATCAATTTATTAAAGCTGATATTTGAATCAACGATGATTCCTAACAACATCGATGTTTTAAGCATCAATTTATTAATTAATTGATGCTTTAATGATTAAATTATGTGTAATTATGTTATAAAATGATTAAATGAAATTAATTAAAATGATTGAATTGATGATTAAATTATTATTTAATCCATCGATGATTCCTAACAACATCGATGTTTTAAACATCGATTGATTCAACATGATGTTTTAACATCGATGTTTTCAGCTCGATGTTTTACGTTTTCGATGTTTGGTTTGTGCATGATTCAGTTTCATAATCACAATTTTATAAAAGTTACAATATGAAATAATAACTGGTAATACTATCAGTTGACGTGTTCGAACAAAAACAACTCTTCTTACATTACCTTCATCTAACACACTATATCTCTTGCGAGATAACCTCGTCGCCCTGCGACTTCCTTCGAATTTCTTAGCCGCCTTTCGCCGATGGTTTTGAACATCGATGCTGTTCGCCCAGCTGTCCTAGAAAGAGTCATCTCTGCTGGCCCTGTTGTTACAATCTCTCGCCGCATCGATCTTTTGCCACCCGAGTCAATTCTCTCAACTTCGCTGCCTTCGCGTTAGGCGTCATTTGCGTCCTCCGCACGTCGTCATCTTTTGACATCATCGTCAACTTTGTAGTACCCGTTCCTGACATCGCTTGCAATTCTCGTCCGTTAATTTCGTAGCGGTTTTTGCCCCTGCCACCCCTTGCCATCTTCGTCAACTTTGCTGCCCCCGCCCCTGCCATCAATTCCAATTCTTATCAACTTTTTTGATGTCACTATGATAATTCTTTCTCGCCTTGTAACATTTTTGCCCCCACCCCTGCCTTCATTTGCCAGACTCGTCAACTTTGCAGTCGTCCAATACGATCATCGTCGAACACGTCCACTTCGCTCTCTTGTTTGCCTCCTGCCGTTAATTACGACCCTCATCGATTTCCTGCCTTGACTGCCTCTCCCTCCCTTTGATGCACTACTCAATCCTTCAAAACCCCAACCAAGAACATTTTGAATCGAATCCACATAGAGCGTGTCGCTTCAATGAACAAGTAAACCATGCCAATGAAATTAAAGTTATATAATAAAGTTCAACTAATTCTCTTTTTTATCCATCATATGTAGTCGCATTGTTGGTTAAACTGAAATAGAAATTAGTTTTGAGACTTTAAAGATTCAATAAGAAGCGTCTTGGGTGTTGTAAATGGCATGCGAGTTGCAATTGCAATTTACAAATTATTGTAATGTACAAATTACGCGCCAGACATTCACGTCACAAATGTCCCTGGATATTCAGCAGAGTGAGATGCATGCAAATGTCAACGTCTCAAATGAAGATTAACAATCGTGCATTGTGTTATTTAACCTCATGTACGACATCCTTCGCATACTAATTCTCAAGGCGAAAATATCCTCGTAAACAATGGTCATTGAGCGCGGTGAGAAGTCAACTCTAGACATCACGACGACACTGCGGTACTGAAAGCAGATGATTCAGCAGCGAAGGTTCAACTGTTGTCCGTATAATGAGCCTTTTTTGCATTTTTCACAAAGTCGACTGAATGCATTTTATGATCCGCACGAACAAGCATTTCCAAGATATGAATCACAAAAGAATATTTTGATAATACTGAATTGTGAAAACGCCGGAGATATCTAAATGGTTCAATTGTATCACGCTTAATTAGTTCTAATATGGTATAATTAATTCAACGTAAAAAATTCCTTCACTATTATCAAAGAACAAACACATACATACGCTCACCACACATACACACATAGAAACACACTATATTAAACGTATTAATAATTCATTGGCACATAAACACTTCTAAAAATCCATCTGTTTTAAGTAGAAACTGAATGCTAGTACGTGTCAAACAACGACAATAATTAAGTTTTTATTATATGATATGCATTTATGAATTCATCGGCTTAAAAATTGTTCTTAGAGTATTTCAAAAACAAAACATCAAGCCTTATGAATGCCTGCAGCTCTTTTTTCTTTCCTTTGAAATGCACTTAAACATAACGAAATGACAGATCTAATTTTATTACGTATGATACCACATCTTTTGAACCATCGAAAGAGCTAGTAACACCTTATCGTTTTTATCACCTTGTTAATAGCTTTTAGCAAGAGGTAGCATCTTACGACACTCGTAAAAGTTGCTTAATTACACTGATATCTCATGTATAAGACAACTACCTATGTACCATCACGATTCGCATTCGAACGAAAACGCAGACAAACAGACTGAAATGCTCGGCCTGATCCGTCACAGGTAGGCTACTACTTTGAGGAGCCGTTATAACGTAAACTGCATGAGAAGCTGTTTACGTCTTCTCAACATAGTCCGAGCTGGAGTGCAAAGATCTGTAAATGATTTATCCCGGAAGATGGCAATAACAAGAGTATTACGAATTGCAATTATCATTTCAAATTATGAGATTTCTGATTATTATTTCCAATAAAAACAGTAAAGTGTATTACATTCCATTGATATGCAATAAAATAGTAATTAATTAAATTAGTTTTATGAACAGAACAGTTGATTAATTGCGTTGCAGCTATTAACCATTCAGTACAAACATTCTTACTTTGTATTAAAATAAAAAAAAAGAGTACATTCATTAGAATAATACAAAAAAAATCGTACAAATTGTGTACCACTCATTTGTGATTAAAATATCGTAATCCTGGAGAACTATGGTTTGGTGATAGTTTTTTTATAACTAAATTATTACGGTTTGTGATGAAGTAATTAAATAAAATTTATTTACTTTAGATAATATGATATTTAGAGATTATGAAACAGGAGTTCTATTTTTTCACATTTCATACTGAATTCCTTACGCCACCGTTATCGGTTTGCAATTAGTATTTTCATCAGTTTTTCTTGAGTTTCAACAGAGTTGATTGTAATACTTCGAAAGCCTTTGGCAATGACAAATCCTTATTCAATAATTTGAAATCCAAGTTCCAATTCAAGTCTATATGTAGAAGAGGGGAGGAAAGAGAAGGACGAGTGTCGGTGAGAGAGAAGAGAGAGAGAGGGGGGAGAGTGAAAGAGAGGGAGAGAGACAGACAGACAGAGGGAGAGGAAGAAGGAGAGGGAAAAGGGCGGCCTTGCCATCATGAAGGGGGTTGAAGAGGGGGTTTGAAAGCGGGTTGAAGGCGGGTTGGAAAGGCGGTTTGAAGGGCACGTTGAAGGCGGGTTGAAGGCGGGTTGAAGGCGGGTTGAAGGCGGGTTTGAAAAGCGTGTTGAAGGTCGAGTGAGATTAGAGGAAAATTCGAGGCGAAAAATACACAAGAGCAGACACAAAAACAGGGGAAAAGCGAATGTGAGGGTTACGACGAAGGCGAGGCAAAAGAGAAGGCGAAAGAAACACCAAAGACCGCCCGAAATTAAAGATGGAAGCGAGGGTAAAGTCCAAGGGTGGTGGAATATACCCGAAATGAGCGAGGCCGGGGACAAAATAAAAACAAAGTAAATGGTGAAATCGTGAGAGGAAAATGAAATTCGCAAAAGGGCAAGGTGAAGAGCAAGGTCAAGAACGAATCTAAGACCGAGGGCGAATAAAAAGGCCATTAAAGGGCGGGATGGGGATGGGGATGTCGATGGGAACGAGGGCGCGGCGTGCGGGGGCGGGTCGCGTGCCGCGGGCGAGGGCGATGCCGTTAGTTGCCTCGAAGCGAGGAAATCTCCGCTCCGCGAGCGCTGAGTGCGCCGACAGGTGGCGAAGAGGCGGCGGAACGCCGACGCCGCCCCCGCAGCACGCCCGCCAACCACGCCTGCCCCGCCCTCTCCCCCGCAACCGCCCGTGCTTCTGCCTCAAACCGGGAAAGGTTGCTCAGGACAGCAACTGATGTCACTGCAGTGCTCGTGATCGGGAGGTTCTAAGGTTGTCCAACGGTTATGGGATTTTGGCCACTAACTAGATACGTAGGCCGAATTCACGCGATGTCTGGTGAAAAATTCTAGCGGCCGGCTGCTCTAATCAGTAGTGTTCCGTGGTTTCTGCGATCAACACCAGATGAAAGCCGGAGCAGTACCGTAACAAACGGGCCACGACGGCCCTCTCAAACCGCCCGCGAACTTTCCTGCTTCTTCCTTGTCTTATCTCCATCCTTCCTTATACACACTTACATGCACTACATCTTCACGTTAGTCAAGAGGTCGGCCGGGGGCTTAGAATTTGTCCCGACTGTAGCGGTGTGACGCTGGTGGGAAATAGCGAAAATTCGCCCAGCACATCAGCTGCTGACGAGAAGTAGCTCGCTACTCGGCAAATCCCGAATGTGTGGTGCGGTTTTAAAAATTTGTCACCATCGCATTGCTCTTCTTTATTGGACAATGGATCAGTTAGCAGCAGTGACATATTTAAGGGTCACTTGAACTTTCATGTAAAGCTTAGTAACTTGCCTCTCGCCTTAGTAAATATTTCGCCTACACGTTGTGTGAACAATAAGGGGGAAGCACCAGCGAGAGATTTAAAGTCGGCGCGAAGCAAACACATTCGTGTGCCGAGCATTACAAAGCTACCATTCCATTGCTTTGCCAAGCCCCTTACCCATTCCTCGGAGTAACCGCCAGTATAAGTCCTCCCTCTCGCCTCACTTTCGCTTTCATATTCAAATAACCTCTTACTTATACCTAACCGATCTCATGAACTATGTATGCACTTCTTCTTCCCATGCATTTTCCCGTCACCCTATTTCGCCCAGTTGACCTTACTCACTGATCCCACAACAAACTCCCCCTTCCATCCTCAGATCACTGCGTTTGAATTTAAATGAACAGTGGAAGCATACAGAGGACATGCAAGGGCAAGCAAAATAAAAGTATAATGGTACTACGTCAAGGGAAACCCAATCAATGTCTTGAATAGGAATATCGTATTTCTGTGTTACTCTCATTTTGCTGTCCGTGATATTTTCCCTTTATGTCGGATCTGCAAACTCGCGTTTGGTTGTTTTCTCGTATTTGTTTGTATTAATTCAATTTTTATCATCTCCAAAAACATGAATTGTCGTCATATTTGCAGAAAAACTCAGTATATAAAGTTGAGCATTTTACATATGAAATGGTCATTGTACGCTGTTTGGAGCAGTTTCATGAAGACAATTTCGAAAGAAAATGTGAGAATATTGAATGTAATAAAATTATTTTAATTTTATACAGTAATTACACAAACTAAGAGAATATTGTAGCATTAAATAATTCCTGGAGACTCCCAGACCAAGACATTCATGAAGACAATTTTGAATGTTTTTTAAACATGGCATGTAATAGAATTATTTTAATTTACACAACCGCAACAAATACCACGAGAATATTACAGCACCGCTAGCATCTTCTGCCCGAAAACAATTCCCTCTTTAAAAAAAAGAAAAAAAGAGAGAAGCGTAGCATACAGTTGCAAGACCTCCGTCCTCGCAGCAATTACCCGCGCGAGCGCCCCACCCCTCGCAGCCTCCGAGTCCTGCGCATCTCCGCGCGCCGCCGCCCGCGCAAGCCCTCGCCCGACGCGCCGCTGCGTCGCCCGCCCCCGCCCGCTGCTTCGGAGTAGCGCCGCGCCGACGCGCGAAGCTTATTAGTCGCGCTCCCAGCGCCTCGCAACGACTGTCTTCCCTCTGGGCCACGCGCCTCCCGGCGGCGGCGATATACCTCTGCGCCAGAGGAGTGGGCATCGCCACAAAACGTCGGTGTTTCTATAAATTCTCGGCTATCCGGGAGACGTCGTGTCGTTGGCTAGGAGGCCGACGTTTCGCCTGACATGTCGCAGGCTTCCTCAGGAGCGAGAATTTATGGATTCGAGCTGCGGAAGCTTACGTGTACGTTGATGTTTCTAACCATTGACGTTTATGATTGAAACATCAATGTTAATAAAACACCAAAAGTTTCTTCCCTTTGGCCAATGGGTCTCGCGTCAAGGCTTGCGGGCTAGGGACGAGGCATCGCCAACGAAACATTGATAACCGAAGAAAATAACTATCAGGGATGTGAGAAGAAGTTTTCCCCTTCACATTTTGCTGATACAAAGCTGGTCGGTCAATCACCTGAAGAGCCTCATGACTAAATTTTGAACTGTCAATGTAAAAGAAAAAAAAAACAAATTTATAAAAATTAAAAAATCATCAATATTTCTAAACATTGATATTCAAAATTAAAATATCGATATTAATAAAACATCAAGACATTTTTACTTACGCGGGCCTCGATTTGGCCGCGATGCCACTAGACCTGCGGACGAGTGGGGTATACCCAGATGAGTGACAAGTGAAACAACGTAATGGCGTGAAAAAAGGTTTGATGGGGAAAAGCGGGGGGTTGTTCTTGTGTATCTTACATCGTTAATTCACGCGACAATAAATTTTTTAAACTGGAAAATATATAATATTTGGAATCTGCCAAATATTGTTTCAAACTTATAGACTATAAATAGAATCATAAAATGCTTTATTTTCTATAAAACTAATGCAATTAACATTTATTTTAGATACTTTATAAGCAATTTTTCTAAACTCATTTTCAGATAACATCGTTGCCAAGAGACATTATATAATCGCAATATTCTTAAATTTGTGTGAGGATTGACTGATGTTTTCGGACACGTCCACTGCTAAGGTCATTAGAACCCCTAGTGTATGGAATGCTTTATTGACAGTAGGCGGCTGAATGATGAAATCCGGGGCCGATCTGCAGATCGGCATGCGGGAAATTTTCCTTTCCTATCTCCACCGGCAGGACTCTGTCCCAAGCGGGACAAGCTCTAAGCTCCCGTATGGTCTTCCGTCATGTATGATTGTGTAGTGCTAGGAAGTGTAAGTATGAGCGACTAGGAAAGGAACGAACTAGGAAAGGAAAACGAAGCAATGATAACGGGTTTGTTTGGACCCTTTTGTCAGCATCCAGCATCTTGTATTGGTCAGAGATGGAGTAAATGATAAGAACATCTCATGAGGACATCTCATCTCATTTGATGATGATCAATTGTATCTCAATAACCTGATCTAGCATCAGACGGATTACTTTGCTCTAGGAAATAACATCTACTTGACAGAAACATAAGGCATAAGAAGGAAGATTTGAGAACCGTTATCTGGGTTCTTTTTAAGCACACCAGCTGGCGTTAAGAAAAGCACGAAAACGCTGTTCAGGAAAGGTAGCTTCAACAAGTTTCATGTCGAGTAATATCTTTCGACTAAGCCAACAGAAGGTCAATAATTTGCCTCATCGGGATTCGAACGTTTGATCACAGTTGGGAGCACGGCAGCAGGAGTGACACTTGGAATTCGAAGGATCACGTAGTCATACGAATTCAAGTTGGGAAACATGAAAGTAGTTGAAGCTATTGAAGAGGCCTCACTCACTCTCTTGAACAAAATTCCATTCCTCGAAGATTTCCTCATTCTTTACTTGATCATAAAATATTATCAAAATTATTGGCGTAGCTCTTAGAAAATACGTATTCATTACTGACGTCGGTAGCAGATTAGATCTGCAATGTAATTATCTTAGTTATATCTAAGAATAAATAGCAGTTATTATACTTTCAAGCATTCTAGTCTCTTTTAAACGCAAACATATCCATGTGTGATATTGGAGTGTAAATATTATTAGATTTAGATTTATTTAGTCAAAAAACAGTAAAAACTGTATGTAACGTAAGAGGGAGAAGATGATTAAATTATTAAAATAATAACTATTTTTATAATAATAGGGAATTAAGTAACACGAAAGAATTGTAGATACAATTCTAGTGTGTTTGTAGATACAATTAAAGTGTAATGTCATTGAAGTCATTCAACACTTTATGGTACTGTAGTGTGTGTGTGTGTGTGTGTGTGTGTGTGTGTGTGTGTGTGTGTGTGTGTGAGTATGTACTACGAAAATACTAGGTGTACCTGTATTTGAAGAAGAAACATCTAAAGAAAGCTGAGGAGTATAACGCTACAGAACAAAGCCCAGGTGAAAGAGGAGAAATTTCAAAAATGGAAAAGATTACACTTTGAGTAATGCACTTCTGCATTTTCATTTGTTTATAAAATGGAATTCTGTACTCGGAAGATCCGAGGCATTAAAATCCAACACCTAAATATCTACTCCGAGTACATGTTACAACTTCGCGAATTGTAAAGGTTTTTCTAATAATTTATTTATGTTGGATTGAAGCATTCATATTCTCGAATATTAACAACAGTCTATTTCGCTAAAATATATTATTTTATTTATAATCGTACACCAGCTACGGATGCAGATACCAGAACACGTAACTTCGTAGGCATTTCAAAGAGAATGAAAATGTCTGATTCATGGAAAAGAACAAAAAGTTCAAAAAAAATTAAAATAAATTAAATAATAAAAATTTTATAAACTTAAATAAAATAAATTACATACAATTAAGTAAAAAAGTACATAAAATGAAATAAAAATAAATTAAAAAAACTGACAGTATAGAAGCCGGTATACAACAGGGCCTATATGAAATTCACCTCGCGGCCCAAGGCAGACGCCTCTGGCCGAAGAGCAAAGAGTAAACAGAGCGGCGAGCGGGCCTCGGGCGCGGGTGGCCGCAGCTTCCGCCGCGGCGAGCGCGACAAGCGTCGTAAAGTGGTCGTGTGGCGCCGGGGGCGGGGGCGGGGGGGGGGCGGGGCGGGCGGGGGGGGGCAGGGAAAACGGCCCGGGCGGCGGCTTTCCCAACGCGCTGCGCTCTTCGCCCGCGTGGCCAACAGTGGCCCCGCGCTTCGCTCCTCGGGACAAGGCGACGAAACGACGTTCGTCTTAAGCTCTGCTGAGTGACCCCCTCTGATATTAAAAAAAAATTGATTTTGTTCGCTTTGATAACCTAAAGGCGCACTTTGCGAAATAGATATCAGTATTGTAATAAGAATTACGTATTAAAACAATTTAAATAATGCTTGTCAGACGCTCGCTGCAATGCGCGTCAGGCCAGAGGTACGTCAGGCAATGTATAAGCACTATCCGGCGACCATCACTGACATAAAAGTGATTTATTCACTTTTATAAAGTAACGTTGCGCTTATCGAATTCGAATTTGTAATAAGAACTATAATATCGTCAGTACACAAGTGAACTAATAATTAATGGTCAACAATTAGCAAGGAACATTAGTTTTGTAAAGCAGTATTATGAAAATAAATGTAATAATTCATGACTTGTTAACAACTATCGTCGTCAACAGCCCTCAATCTTGTCAACTAGTCTTTGGCGTCAATCTTTCATAGAAGTAATTTTGAAATTCAATAAATATATTAGAATTAAAATGAAAGTATTGTGGATTCTTTGCAAAGTGAATAAAACTTACGATATCGCAACATCTAATTTCAATACTCGATTGAGTATCAAACCCATGTCTTAATAAGAGGCCGTATGGTGGTCATTTCGTAAATTACTATTTCACACACTCGTCACACTTGAAACAGCCATTTTTGTGCTGTTAATCGTCCGTAAAGTTTAAGTACCTGGAACTATACCGACAAAAACATTTTTCCTTCGCATTTCGACCTTGGTTCATAACCAACAATTAAAATACGTTTTGTACTTTTATTGAGGATTATATTAATCCAGATAGACACAAAAGCGAATGAGCATTTAGAAAAATTTAACGTGTAAAATTTGAATCGGTTTTCATAAACGACATAGAAGATATTACATACCTGACCGCCATCATAACTGACGTAGATCATCAACATAAAATTGTCAATGTTCATTGAAGAGAAACTGCCGCAAACAATGAATATAGCAAGCGAGCAGTGAGTATTTCAAATAGTTAATAATCCGTAAAGGATAAGACATTTTGCAATGAACGGGACATCACCTACAATTTCATTAATAAATTCTTATCTAAGACGGTAATAATTTTAAAATCACAGATTAAACAGCTTTTTTGACCAGATTATTTTGACCAAATTATAATATTCAAGATAAAACGTATGTAGTATTTATTTGCTTCATTTTTTAAATAACTAATATTTCAAGCGATAAATTTGGAGAAATTTACAGTTATCTTAAATGTGTTTCTAAAGCAAGGACTAGTTTCATTTATTGGGAATGACTGACGCCCCTTTGGCGAACTGTTTGGAAGCACTGCGCTGCGATCGCGGCGGCTGCGGTTATTTTCGGGATGGACCCGCAAGAAGCCC
>BOPP01000117.1:2773897-2798846 GCA_017312745.1 Gryllus bimaculatus
CTCCGTGCAAGCCTCTGGGGGCTACCAACGTAGCCGCAGGGAGAAAGTGCTGTCCCCGGAACTCAACACGTCTAGTGTTTCCATTAACCGTAATAAACCCTTTTGCTGGCTCCCCTTGTGTTTTGCTCCGACGCAGAGAGTTAATATCTCTACGAGTCTATTGTACGGGTGCTCTCAGACTACCTGCTCGCTTTCTCTCGTTTCTACATTTCGATTCCCAAATGTCTCTCTGTCTCTGGCCACTGCAACGTGTCTTTCTAGAAACTGCATCAATACTGGTTTCATCCATAATATGGCAGTCTGTTGAAGGAGTGTTACATTGGATACGGAACGACAAGAGAAACTAGTTTCTAATTTGTGACTGAAATGTGCCAGTTCACGTTCATGTTCTACCTCGCCTGCATACTTCAATTATAAGTCTGAGCGTAGTCGTGAATGGAATATTTTCATGGCGTTGCCCCGACTGACTAATACGAGTACATGACATGGCAATTCTGTTGCGTTTGTTGACGAGAGATCCGGTTGCTGAACTGTCCATAACAGCTACAACCTAAAAATAATTTCCTTTTTCCTTTCATTGTAGAGGGTTGACCAAGCTGTTCAATGACTGCGAAAGCAACTTCACCTAACCGATTATCGTAATGTCAAATACATATGACACCATGGGTGTTTAGCACTCTTTCATTATAGCATTACTCTTTTTGTAGAGTAATCAGTACAGAAGCGACAGATTAGTCAAAATGTATATTCTGGAACTGAAATATGGGCTCATTGTGGGAACAGCATCACTCGAGTTCAATAAATCTTAAACAATTACAAGAGGTAGAGTAATATGCAATTCGTTGTGTTTAATTGTCACTTTTGTGAAGTTCAAGTACTAATGTAGTTTTTTAAGTATTCAGTAAAATTTAGCAAAGCAATAAAGTATTTTCATCTTTAGGACCAAGCATTGGATTGATCACGTTTCTTTGTACGAGTATGACCCATTCCATTGACCTATGAAACTCCTGCCAACCATCAACGACGGTCATGGCCCGAAGAGGCCGGTAAAATAGAAATAGAAGAACATAGATGCTTCTAGTGCTCCACAATAACACATCAATGTACTTCATATTCAGCTGTTATGAGAAAAACCGCATTGTAATATATTTCGCCCTTGACCACACGCCTCTGAACTTCGCCCGCGTCGCATCCGCCTAACCGGGCCACGGCCAATATGGTCAGCGCCAGCGAAGGGCAGCGACATGGTTTTTTGCTCGGCATGGTTCGCTAACCCGCGCGTCGTCCAGTAACCTGCGACCCTCCAGGCGGAAAAGTCCTAAGTGCGTTACGAAACGCCGCCAGATCCGCGAAAGAATCCCGGGAACCGGTCCGGAAGTGTTCTAGACGCCGCGCCGCGAGCATCCGGATGCGACGACGCGAGGGTAACCAGAGCGGTGGCGATTGCGGTGGTGGTGGCAATGGCGATGGCGAATGTCGTTGGCGGTGGCGATGGGAGTGCGGTGGTGGTGGCGGTGGCGGGTGGCGAGGTGGCGAATGGTGGCCGGTGGCGATGGGTGGCGGTGGCGATGGTGGCGGTGGCGGTGACAGGAGAGGGAAATGAAGCACTGCACATGGGGATTGTATTGATGAGGAAGATGGTTATAATGGCAACAATACGACCGTGGCGGGAAGATGGAGGTAATGGTAAAGATAGTAATGATTTTTGGTAGGTAATGATGGAGGTGAAGGTAATGATTTCGATAGTGGTAATAAGTAGTGATAGAGATAGAAGATCCAATGCTGTTGGCAGATGTAATATTAGAGAAGGGAAGGTATTATTAATGTAGTAATGTAGAAATAGTGATGATAGTGTTGGTGTTTGTGATGGTAGCGGTGATGGTAATAATGGTGGTACTGATGGTGGGAGAGGTGGTGGTGGTGGTGGTGGTGAAAGCTAATGTTGATGCTGGTGATGACGCCAGTCATCAAGTTTCTGGGATCGAAGATGGTAGGCTTTAGTGATGAAGGTAGAAGTGGTGATGGATGAGAGGAAAAACATGTGAATACCATACGTAGATATAATAAAAATGTGTTGTTACCAATGTTTATTTTAATGTAAATACATGGACAATAATTTAAAATTAAAATTAAAATTTCCGTAGAATTCAGAATATTTGGAAGGAATTTGAATTATAATAAATTTGTAGATTATTATTATATTATTATTTTCTGTTATAAAAATTGCATTGTATTTTAACTACGTTATTAACATTCAGTGCGGAAGTTCTGTAAAGCTTCCGAATTCAACTATTGATTTCTACAACTACAAATTTCCCCATTCTTTCTTTAAAATTTGAACATTTGAGTCAATATACAACAATGACCAATTGCCTTCTGACACATGTGTTCTTCTGAAGAAGATGTCTTCAGCAAACAACTTTTCCACTTGATAAAAAGCAGAAGAAAATTTAGGACACGTCAATCAAATGCAAAAACGAACACAAAGCCTTGAAGGAAAATTGAGAAAGAGGCCGCAACGAGGAAAGTATGAGCTCAGTGAACAAGCAATTTATAATTAATGAAGTATGATGACATGATCAAGCACGACGTTCTAAATATAGAAATGAGAATGTAATGTTGAAATTTATTTGAATAAAATTAATACTGAAGAGGGGTTTAGCAGAAAATGAAGAATTGTATTTATTAAAATAGTACCAGTTGTGTAACTGATCATATATTATCTTACGAGTATTTGTTAGACTACTGGGCAAAGTGTAATTAGCATAATGTTAATTTTTATTTTTGAAAGTTTACAAGGTATGGGCAGATAACTGGGAGACAGCATCTGTGAATAGGCTTAGTAAAATAGTTGCCAAAAAGAATAATGAAAAATGTATTATAATAAAAACCATCGTGTACTATTATGAATGTGTTATTATTAGTTCCAGAACTCCGCTACAAAAGTATATTTGCGACTTCACACTTAAAAGGGCTCTAAATATTATATTTTGTATTCCCTACTACTTCCTTCTTCGTGCATGCCTGTAGCAGCCGCTCGAGTACTCTATATCCGGCTCGCGCACGCAGGCAAGAAACAGGCGTTCCCCAAGGTGGCTCCGTGCAACGCCCGCGCGCACGCGCATTTCCCTCCGCTTGCGCCGCCGCCGGCACCTCCTCCGCCCCGATCCTCCTTGGCACAAATTCCTTAATCGTTTCCATAGCAACAAATTAAGACGAAAATTATCGTGGTCTCTTTTTGGGGACCGGCGCAGCACGCCGAGCGGTGCGGCGCGGCACGGGCGCTAACCGGTTCTGGCGCGCGCGGATTTCTCCTGAAGGCCTGCGGGCCGCCGCTGATTCCCGCATCCACGCACATGGCGAACCGCTCAGCTGAGGTGAATTTTGATTTGCTTGATGGCTGAGGCACGCTGAGATTCATTTGCTAGTGTAATTGACTAATTAGCCATGGGTGTTCATAATATCATTCATTTGGCTTTTCTAAGTGGTGAATATATATAATGTATTTGTTATTTATTATATTTTATAAATATTTAGAAAGGTATTTAGAGAGAGATTGTTATTATTATTTATTATTAGCCGGTTTAATCCCTATTAGAGCAAGGGCGTCTTGCACAGAGCAAGCATGCTTACATTATTATAATGTTGGTCGTCGACTATCCACCTCGGGGACCTTACATGAATAGCAACCCGTAAAGAAATCGTCAGACTGCTCATTTTAGGGGTATATTTTGGATCAAATTCCAGTGAATCGAATTGGAATCTGCAGGCAAAGCAAGAATTCGTCGGTTTATCGAGTTCTTTTGTTTCTCTATCCTCTTATTTCACAATTACTCCACCATTGTTTGTGTAATAGCTTCATGGATAAACTAATGAATTTATACTAAAACTGTTAAACATCTTTCTCACTATTCTAACACTAGATATATATGTATTAGATAAATATTTAGAAATATATTAATGTATTTTAGAATTATATTTTCATATTTTCATTATTAAAACCCATGAATGATGGTCGAACAAGTAGATGACAGCGATATTAATGAAATGAGTGATTATGAAGCCTCGTTGGAATAAAACGAACTGGAGAACCTCGATAGGAACTAAAGTGAGTTTGATTTGTCTATCACATATTTCACATAAATTGGCAGTGAATTGCATCAGGATTCCATTCGTGAATGTAAGGTATGATCGTGATATTCACTTTTTGCACGGCACCCCAACCCAATCCGAGTTTTATCCAGTCATGAAGAACTGTGGGAGTCTTTCATCATGAGGAACGAGACATACTCGTTTAAGGAGAAGTGTGAAGCCAAGGAAAAGTGCAAGGATGCAGTGAGAGGAAATGTCCCTCGTACGCTGTTGGAGCCTGTTGATAGTGCTTCGTCATTCGCATGGAATTGGTCGGAGGAAACCTCTGAGACCATCCAAGCACCCGTTTTTTCCGATCGTCATCAGGGCAACCCGTAGAGAAACGGTGAGGCTGCTCATATTAGGACATATATTTTGGTTCAAATCCCAGTCAATCAATGTGGAATCTTCAGGAACCTAGGACTTTCAAACTACAAGACATGAGTTGCTGATACGAAACTACATGTGATAATGTACTCAGTGTGATAACGAATTACCAACTCGGTTGATTTCACTAACAGCGCGACATTTTGTGTTCGCATTCCGCACCACATATTAAATGTATAATGGTCATCGCATAGTTTTTTTTGTTCCCCAAGAAAAAATTAAAAACGAGAAAATATAACTGTAATGATACGTATAATTAAAGTGAAAGAATAATATTCAGAACACGCAGAAACATAGAGACAATTTCTCAATATTAACCCCGTTTATTGTGATACATTGCCCAAGGTAGATAGAGGTCCATGAGTTACCACGTAACTAGATATTAACGAATCAAATTTCATGTTCCTATTACCTTGAAACTCTACCCACAGAGCACGCTGGATATCGGCAGGACGGTCTGCAAAGGTGAACGCCCCTCGCCGCGCGCGACGTCTAAAGCTACTGCCATCAGCACTGACGTCACCTGCGTGGATATCGTGCCGCCGCGGGGAGAAAAAGCGCGCGTCGGCGCAAGGTGTTGCCTCATTTCCGGCGCAGGGTGGGGCTGGTTGTAGAAGAGGTGGGCGGGGTTAGGGGAGCGCAGCGAGCCGGGGCCGAGCGGGGCAGGGATGGCGGGAAGGGGTATGGTAGACCAGGTGGGGGAAAGCGGGGCAGGGAGGAGTGTGGCAGGGGAGGAGGGGGGCCACAAGGAAAGGGCGGGGAGGAGCGGTATGGAGCGGGGCGGGGCTGGGCGAGGAGGAGCAGGGGTGTAGGAAAGAGCGCGAGGAAGCGGGGCGTGCGGGGAGGAAAGCGGGGGTGGCGGGGAGACGCGAGGTGCAAGAGGAGTGGTGTGAGGAGGAGCAGGGCGGGGAAAGGCGCCAGGTGGCATTGTAAAGCGGACCAGGGAGGAGCGGGGCAGGGAGATACAAAGCGGGGAGGCGCGGGGCGTGAGGAATGGGTTGGCGTGCAGGGAGGTGCGGGGAGGGGAAGAGGGGGACGGGGCCAAATGGACAGT
This sequence comes from Gryllus bimaculatus, assembly GCA_017312745.1. NCBI lineage: Eukaryota > Metazoa > Arthropoda > Insecta > Orthoptera > Gryllidae > Gryllus > Gryllus bimaculatus. Next base: position 2,779,470 of record BOPP01000117.1, read on the forward strand.
GTTGGATCAGGTGAGATGGTTTGAGCGTGGCGCTAATAGAAAGGGGAAGTTGTCCGTCGAGCAAGGCAGAGTGCAATAAATTACATGTATCGCAAGGGCTGTATGCACGCAGAGTGTCTCGACAATATACAGGAAAATGATGCCGGAAACCTGACATTTGAAAATATGATTTTTTTTCTTGTTGTGACCAGAAAAAGTTCTTTACAGGGAGTGTATTCATATGTTTCTGTAATTCTCTAAGTCATTATTAATGTGTTGTATAAATGTTAACACAAATGATATAAATGACTTGGTAGGAATCGAATTTCACAAGACCCATATTTTTCAAACTCTACTTAGTAAATAATGTAATCCTCTTGTGATGGTGGTGTGTGCCAGCCACGCCCCGCTTCCCTAAATGCCAGCCACACCCCGCGCCATAGAAACGGAAATGTTTCCTTTGTAAACAATGAAGATAACGTGTAATGAAAATAAATTAATTTGAGGATGAGATATGCTGAGAGAAAAGTATGATTGCGTGGGGACGTCATAGTTCGCAACGGAGGGATGAGAAGACCGGAGAGGGGCGAGGGGGGTGGGGCGGCTGGGGAGGAATGAGAGAGAGAGGCGAGAAGGAGAAAGGATTGGCGGAGGCGGTGCAGTAAGGTACGGGGCAGTGTGAGGGTGGGTGGGGCTTTTAGGCGCAGAGCGGAGAAGGGCAGGGAGGAGAAGGGCAGAGAGGAATAGGGAGGATCGGGATGGAGCGGCGTGTGATTCGGAGAGGCGGAGCCGTGCGGGGAGCGGGGTTGTGCAGGGGTAATGCAGACCAGAACGAAAAGAAGAGACGCGGGGCGGGGCGAGAAGGAACGGGAAAGGCGGAGGGGGAGAGACGTGCGGGGGAGTGCGAGGGTGGGCGTGGCTTTAAGGGCAGAGCGGGGCAAAGCAGGACGGGGCCGAGGTGGAGCGGCGCATGACTCCGAGGGGCAGGGTGGAGCGGCGTGGAACGGGGCGGGGAGCGGCTGTGTGTGCAGCCCCGAGGCACAGGTGGGCGTGGTGCACCGAGGGCATACGGACCCTCCGCCCCCTCCCCCTGGGAGCGCCGGGGCCCAGCGGAGCGCGGCCGGTGTCGTATCGGTTTCGGGCGGCCGGTCGCGCTTCCTGGCTTTCGATACGTTCCACTTGGGATTGCGCGGACCGCCCCGCACCTGGCAGCCCAGCGGGCGGCGATGGCCCCTTTATCCACGTCTAGATGTAGCGCAAGAATCGACACACAATGCACGAAATAACATTTTATCAACAGCGGGGCAAAAAACACTATAATTACTTCAGCTTGCTACAAAACACGAAATATGTAGATAATTAGCTATAAAATATGAAAACGTTGTGTAGAAACATTATATAAAAATAATGAAATAATATATAATAAAGGAATGGATTAAATTGCAAATAATTCTAACGTTTTCTTTGTAAAAACAGAAAAAAATCTGAAATCGTCTTTGGTTGCTGTTGGGACTAATGATCAAGAAGATTTATTTTTGTCAACAGTGATTTATATGTAATCTCTTTCACCATGTGCACTCCTGTGACAGATGAATGTAAATTACTTGTTCGTTCTCTTTCAGTTGTGTTTTTAATTAGCTCTTGTGATGTATATCATATGCACATTGTTCCATATTCCTTCGCTGTTGATGACTAACATTCACTAAAAGCGTTAGCCAAGACAGTTTGGAGTTCATATTCCCGCAGAGAAAGGTGACATTGAATTATAGAACCCGTATCAAAGAACTTACAGTTTGCTTTTAAAACTGATGTGACTCCTGTAACTTCCGTTGACATAGTATGAATGTTACAGACTGCGTGCAGTTCAGCGCCTGAATATATCCTTGAATTGAGAGGAGGGGACAACCCTCAGATTACGTAGTCCCTTAGAGATGTATCAAAGTGAATTCGATATTCCTGGTCCCTCCAAAGCAATTTTCTCATGAACTGTCCTTTAATACAAAAACAGAGATCTGAATATGTTCACCTTGTCTATGACCCATTTGAATGGTCAATATAGTGTAGTTTTGATTCAGAAGAGTTAAATTATAAACTACACAAATTTGTAAATAAGAATGTCTGTGTCTTGCTTCCAGACATGCGTAAACGTGGTAATAAAACAATCGTCGGCGATGGATTTGACTTGTGGAAAACAATGATACTAAAATTCTATTACTAAAACCATTTTCCCCCAAAACTCACACTAACACGTTTCATATTTGAAAAGTAGCAAAATATTGATAAATGTTAGATATTCTAAGAATATATCAACCTAAGAAAAAAATTTAATAACAATTCAGAATTTCGAACTATTCATTATCTACAATAAAAATACTCTCCTATGAATACTGAATCAAATTTGGCGTATCATTTTCTACCCTGTAGTTAGTTACAAATTTTAGTTACTATTATTGCAGTGACAAATTGCGTTGCCTTCAAAAGTTTACTTCCACATTAAAACGGTATAAAGTTCGTACGGTTACGCTACACAATATCATGTCGTGTCCAAGCCACGTTAACGTTGCATAAACACAACAAAGGCAAGGAAGTGTCAGTCACGTAACCTCTACTTTTAAAGAAATTACGCAAACGATCCGCGATATTTCTCCATTATCATTCATGACTTACGTGAATATTTACACCACTTTACCTTCCAACCACTTCCGAAAGTTGCCTGTTTGCGGGTTGGTACTTGGAACAGACCTAGAATTTTTCGTAACGCATACGGTTATTTCGGCGTGGCTCTTTCACGGTTGACGCTATCGTGGCCGTTGTTCAAAGGCACGGCATAAAACAGACGCGGAAAGACGAGGTCAGCCGGGGGCTGCCGTGGCGAACGCCCTTGCTCCGATTCCCGCTAATGGCCTGCGCACAGGTTGAGAGGCGTTTCATGCCGCACAGACAGAGAAGACCTCGACGATTCGCTGCATCGTACGTGTTGCCAACCTCGAATGAAACAGGCCCCTGCGGGAGGTATAACGGTCAACGCGTTCGTCTTGCATCTGTGGGTACTAGGGTTTGTGTCCCGGTCAAGCCAAGTTGGGTTTGGGGTGGGTGAAATGATTTCCGATTATACTCGCGATATTTTTAGGTTTATTTTTCAGGTTCTTTAAACGGAAACTTAATCCTTTCTTCTGTCAAGTGTTACAAATTATTACTAGGCGGGTTGGGTGGCCTGCTTATCGTGGATGGCTAGTGCCTTGTAGCTGTCTATCATAGTCAACTCGTTTGAGTTTTCTTGTGAAATTAGATGTGAAGTTTCTATTGAACTCGTGATTTATCTCTTCTCTGTCCCGATCTTACCCTGTTTTGTTGCCATTCATCATTGAAATTCTATTATGAAATTCACATCTATCACCATCTTCCCTTCTTGATTTCTTTGCTAAGTTTTGTATACTTTTACACATGTTTATTTCATCTTGCATGATTCAGCTCGTAACTTTTCACATTGCTTTTTAAACGATAGTATAAATTGTACAAGTTTTTTTTAATTAACACAATGAAAATTCTGATCTTTTAGTTCCTTTGTATTGAATTCGTAAAGAAGTTTATTGAATATTACAGGAATTTAACTGGACGGTACTAAAACGCCAACCACTAAGAAAGGAATGAAATAGTATATGATAAATTATGAAACTATTAAATAAAGAAATTCAATGAAGTAAATTCTAAAGAATCGACCAAATCACCATTGAATTTAGAATGTGTCTAGCCTTCAGATATCGGACAAACATGAACAATAAAATTCGACAGACTTCACATCTAATCCCATCCCAAATGCCAGCTCAAAGGCATCTGGGCTAAGGGGCCGCAACCAAACGTCTTTATCCCAATAAATGCACCATTATCGCCATCAAGCTGGTCCGCCCGCTCACCAGCACCCAATACTTTGCGCGGCGCTAGTGAGCGCGTCAGGCGCGGACATAACGGTGAGCGGCGCCACGAAGCGGGTGCATTACGGCGAGGCGGCGGCGGGGCGGCGGGGGCGGGCGGGGGCGTCGGGCGTGGCGAGGGGCGGTGGCGAGGGCGGGGTAGTGGCGGGGATAGTGGCGGGAGCAGTAGCGGGAGGAGTGCGGGGGCGGCGGAGAGGGAGACGGTGGCGGCGACGGCGGGGACGGAGACGGCGGCAGGAAGCAGACACGCGCGGCGGGTGGGAGCGGGAACGGGGGCGGGGGGTGGCCGGAGCGGCGACGGTGACAACGGGAGCGGTGATGGTGACGGCGGCCAGGTGCCCTGCTTCGGAGAAAAGCACTGGGCCGAATTGGGCCAAAACGAATCAAGAAGGAAAATAGACCTGATGTGTAACGTTTCAACCATTTTTGCACAGTCCTTCTTTGTGTTCACTCGTAAGAATAGCATTTTTAATTTTTTGAAATTAAAGTGTATTTGAAATTATCATACGTGAACAGCATATATGCATATAACAGGTAGCGGGAGTGACGAACATTTTTTTAAATAAATATTTTAATTGGCAGGTTTTTGGTGTTTGGACTATAGGGTTGTCTAAGCCTTTTCATGCACATGTGGACAAGTAAAGAGAGTTGCGTAAGTATGTGCTGCTGGTCACAGAAACAAAAACACTTCTTGTTGCATACGTAAAATTCTTCTTCGTTGCATTTATTACGTTTTGGGTCATTTTTATATTTGACATTATTAAAGAGCATAAATTACACACCTATGAGGATTTACTGTAGTCATATGTATTTTCTAACAATTTTTCTCGAGTCTAAATTTGAACGCACTTCATGAAATTCATCTTCAGAAATTTTCAGCACGAAACGCTGTAATATTTGAAATTGTGTTTTTTATCTTCTCTATCTAAACACATTTAATTACCAAACGTGTCAGAAATTGATGCAATGACACATCAACAAATGCTGTAAATAAAATTCCTCTGAAAAAGAAATTGTCCTCTGAAAAAATAAATTGCAATTTATAACGAGACTTCATAAATGAAAACTGATAAAAAAGGCTTATTTAGGAATTTTTCTGTTGTAACTTTGTACAATGCTTCCTCTTGTGCGATGAACTCACAATGGTTAGATATTAAACATAGTTAATGCTCTATTTTTCCATATTTTGCACAAATGTGCCAAATGTTTATCGTCAAAGTCGGCGAGCGTTACCCAAAGCCACCGGGGACACTAGCGTCTCGTAGATTTACCGCGGTCCATAGTCCGAAAAGTTCCAAGGAATAAGTTTGGTAGGCCCCAGTGTAATGTAAGCCGGCTGTCATTCTGCAACCTTCTTCAAGGCGAATTGTTTAAGGTGCCTGAATGATGGCGAAAACGTTTGCACCTGTGCCTAGGACGCGCCGTCTCCCGATCAGCCAAGTACTTCCTGACTCCGGCCATGGTAGCCCATATTTTGTTTAAAACATCATATTCGTTGACATTTGATCAGCTCTAAGGGTGTCATCCAATCGGAAGCTTAAACGTCACCATAGTAACGTCATTATGGTGACCAAGCGTCCAGTTGGTTGACAGCGTCTCAGCTGATCAAGTGTCAACGGACTTTGTGACGTCACTATAGTGACATTCAAGCTCTCATCTGCTGACAGCTTCGCAGATGATCAAGTGTGTACGGACTTTTATTAATCAAAGAAGAGGCTCCTGCGGCCGGAGTCAGTAGCTCCTGCACTGGTGCGTCGCCTGCGCCCACTGTGCACCGCGCCGCCGGGGGGCGTGCTCGTGGTGCCGTTGCAGCGCTGCGTCGCAGCCGCCGCGACGCTCCCTCACCCCTCTTTCCCCCTCCCCCGACAACGCCGCGCCGCGCTTCTCGTGACTAACCCCAATGCTTATCCATAATTTCTGCCGTGTGGCACGGCAGGTCCATTTCATACACTGGGGAGGGAAAAAGAACCCCGGACAGTTAGAGCCACTTCCCGGCGGGGCCTTGCAGCAAGCGCAACAATTGCGACATTTGTCTTTACGCCTCGGGAAGCAACATCTTGCATTCGTCTCCTACAGTTGAACGTGAGACATTCAGTTCGTGAATCAAAAGAAACAATAAGGAAACAAAATAATGTTGGAGAAAGTTTAGCCGTGGATAGGTAATAATTTGCTTTTCTCTCTTATAATGAATAATAGATAAAAACAAAGCAAAAAATTCAAGGAAAGTGACATTGTTAACTCTAATTAAAGAAAAAAATACTTACGCAAGAAATTAGTAAACTAAGTTAAAAAATGTTTATTTACGAAAACAGTACAACCTTGGAAATCATTATTTTTCCTACAATTTTCATTTATCGGGCCGTAATTATAATCGCAAGGCTCAGATACGAAACCAAGTCTATAATGAACGTCAACTATAACTTTTAAAATATTCGAATCTTGAACTCTGCGTTTAAAAACAACTAGAGGATTACGTGAGAATTGTGTCAAAGGCGATGGCGGGAATCACATGGAAGGTTATTCTAGAATAATAAGCTCTGCTGAAATTCATTATGTATATCTTAATTTCAATATTTACCAAGCAGAAAACGAGTTTAATTTCAAGGTTCAACATACCCTGACATGTATAAATCAGTAAAACGTCTAATAAAAATCACGAACCTCCAAGATGCCCTGAGAAATTCTAATAAATCAAGAAACACATTTAAACAATCCCTCTTCACACAAGCAGAAGCAATAAACAAACACATAAAAATCAAACATTGAAAAAGGGAAAGCAATTCTGGACGTAGCGTGAAAACGAAACTGGGAAGTAACTTTGACCTCTCCTCCGTGAAACCCACAGCTGCAGTCGCAGATGGCTTCACGGATTCGATTTCACGTGCACTAGCCAGGTATACTTCACACGAGGAATCTGCGCACACGGCTGAAGACACAGAAATGGGAGACGGTTACAATGAATGCCGTCACAAAAACATTGACTTCCTAGTTTTTCGACGGGCATTCGTAACATAAAAAATTACATGCACATTTCGTTTCAGAAAGCATCCTGTAAAGCCAATAAATCAAACTAATAATATAAAAAAAATTGGCTGCTTAAAAACATTTTTGCACGATTAGATTCATAAGATTACATTTGTTTAACCGATTTTTTCTGAATAACGGCAATATGCATTTATTGATCTTCTGCACATGCGTAGATCTCCCTTTCCGCGTGTCTTGTGCGACTTCCTAGTTTTTCCACAGGCAGCTGCACAATAAAAAATGTACATTCACATTTCGTGCCAGAAAGACACCATAAATCCAATGAAACAAATTACCAATGCAGCGAAAACAAATTTCTGAACGATTGGAATCCCGAGATCGCATTAGGCTTCCCGAACTTTTCTAAACAGCGCTAATATGCGATATTGATCTACTACATGCGCAGAGCATCTTCTCGTGTATTTCATTTGCGCTTTTAACGGGTGTCGAGTGCACAAATATATCGCGTGAACTAGCGACGTGCGTGACCACGCCGGCGGCGCGGCCGGCGGGCGGGCGGGGCGGGGCGAGGCGCGGCGGGGTTCGCGTCGCGAGAGGCTACGTCAAGGCCTCGCGCGCGGGGGCCGGCGCTTTTCCGCCGCCGCCTCCGCCGCGATGTTCGTCTCTTCGAGGCGCGGCCTCCACGCGCTCGCGCCCCGCCATCTTCCCCGCCCCCGCCCCGCCCCCGCGTCTGTTGACTAACCGCATGGCAGCAGCAGTTGACAGCGGCGGCGGCGGGGGGTGGATCGCGTGAGGCCCCTCACCCAGGAGGTCATCCGACAGGAATGATTTTTGCCCATAATGCAGCAAGGCCGATTCTCAGAGGTATATTCAATCCAGGGCACAGAAAACGCACGCCTTATACCACAACTTATACAAGTGAAATGCAATTCCTGATTACCTTGACGTATGGATGTGTTTTTGCTTTAAAGTACAACTTGATATGATATACAGTATGGTAATATTAACTGGAAAAATTATTAATCCCTTAATAATTCCTTACTTTTTCGAAAAAACCGAAAAATTCTTCAAATAAGACATTACTTTTATCTGACATATTTAATATTGAAATTCACATTAAAAATATTGTTATTTCTCATATTTCAACGATTTGTTTTTCTGCGACTTGTGACTTTTTTTCGACGAGACAATCGGAAACTTGACTACATTTAACTAGCAGGCAATACATTGATGGACTTGCAAAAATCATAGAGGCAAGGCAGCGCAAGACTGACTGAACTTCAATACTGTGTCACATTAGAAACGTGTTCAGCAAGTACAAGCAATAGTGAATATGTTGCCGATAATTCTGGCTCAATTACAATTAATAGTGAGAATGCTGATGAGGTATTGTTGATGGCGAAGAAATGAGAATAATTGAAGTCAATCTGTAAACTTACGAAGAACACTCCTAGGTTTGAATAAGAAGTAAGCTGGAGAAGATTAATTCAATTGTTTTATCATCAATAACATTTGAAACATTACTTCATTGGCATTCAAAATATTATTGAATTATTTAATATGACAGTTTATCAGTGAACTAACGTACTTATTTCGAAGTGTCACACATTGGCTTCAAATACATCCGACGAGAAGATTATTTTAGGCATTGCGTTTTACTACGTGCAAATTGTAAAATATGATTCCTTCTCTATGGTATACTCTGAACGTAATCCAAACGTTTGTATACAGTGAATTAAAAATGCTTTCTAAAAAAACAGGATTATGTTTCTACAGCCTCATATTTTCACACAGAGAGAAACTGGTGTACTTATAAGTTGAATACGTAGCTGTTTGTGAACGATTAGCAAGATTGTAACCATTTCAAAAGAAACCCTCTACCCTTTACGAGTAACCAACTGCAATGCAAGCTAGAATACAGTTTACATTTTAAGCAGCACAGTGCACCGCTGATTAGGATTTACTGAAAACGGGACATGAGAAATATGAATCCGTTAGCATATAAATAATATAAACAATAATCAGCTACAGGAGCACCAATTAGGAAGAAACCACGGTGGCAACAAATCTCCAGCTCGAGGAAATCACTACCTCCCACATTCAATATCATATTTTCTTTGAAACGTAAACACAGACATAAAGAACCTTCACCGCTCCACGGGTCATGACCGCAAGAGGACGCCGGCACAGAGGAAAATCGGAAATCACGCAACGACGGTAATATTTAGCGCCAACCGTCCCAGAGATCGTGAAGCATTTGTCACCGCGGGTAAATCACCGTCATTTTATCGCGGGACGGGGCGCGGTTCGCGGGCGCTGGGCGGCCGGCGCGGGGCGGCGGGCGACGGAGGCGGGGGCGGGGGCGGGGGCGGGAACAACGGGACAACGAGCATCAGGGGCGGAGATTGGCGACTGGAAGATGGCATGGAAGGAGAAGGAAAAGTAAGATGAGAGGAGAGATATTCTCTATACGATAGACCAACTTCATTTCGTTGTTTCTGCCTGTTAATTCTCTCTGTGAACCCAAAATTGAACCCTTTAACAATTTACGGAAGTTCTTTAATCATGAGCTTCATTCATAATCTGAACAAGTACTGCTTATAATCAAACCGTAGAAGAACACGTTTCATTATCATAAGATATATATAACCTGAAACTGCTTTATTAAAGAACAAACATTGTCGGTATATTTTACCCTCTCTCTTTTCTAAAAAATTGAAACGAAAACAAACAATTTTTGCGCGGTTATTTTAAAGAACTGTTTTTACTACAATCTCTAATTGAATTATTTACAAAATGTATAAAAAAGTGTAGGTATATCACAAAATATTCTACAATTTTAATCAAAACTTCAAAATGTTACTAAATTTTCGATAAAAAAATATTATTTATATACATGTGTTCGAAAGTTACTTTTGAAGTATCCGAAATGAGAGTTACCTAAATGCTTGAAGAAAACCACTTTAGCATCACTTCATATTCTTTAAGCACGAAACAATTTGTCTCGAGCACCACTTAGGTCTTACGCCTCAGGTCCAACACCTGCACCGCAACGCAATTTCCCATTCAGCGCCGTCTGTGCGGTGGGTGGCCTAGGCACTTTGAGACAACGCAGCATTGCTTCCCCTCCCGCCCTCTCCTCACGGCGACTTGGTCCACAGCGCGAAGCGCAACGGGACCGTGAGCGCAGGTGCGCTCGGCGCCGCCTACGCCCACGCCCCTGCCCCGCCTCCGTCCCCGTCCCCACTTCCCTGCGCCACGCAACCCCACTGCCCCCGCTCCCCGCAAGCCCACGGCCTTGCCTGCCATCCCCGCCACGCCGTCCTCCCCACCCCGTTCTCCCCACCCGCCCCCGCTGATCCACCTCCCCGCTATCAACACCCCCCTCGCCTTCCCCACCCGCCGCAGCCCCCGCACTGACGCCCTGTCGTCCCCAACCTGCCCACGCCGCCGCCCTGCCGTTACGACACACACCCGCCCCTTTACGGCCCACGGTCTCGCCTCCCCACATACAATGCCATTACGACGCCCCGACACCCCGCGGCCCAGTTCATCTCGCGACTCGCCACCCCAAACACACTGCCACCTTGCGGTAAAATCATCGCCCACCACAGCGCCTCGCTGCCACCGAGTCCCGCCCCGCCCCTGTATCCCTGCGTCACACCGTCCCTCTGCCCTACCCGTCCCTACCGCCCCGCCGCACCCACCACGGCCTGCTACCACGTCACCAAGCGGTCTCACCACCCCGCCACCCCGTCGCTACTTGCCGCTTCACCGCCCGGGCCTCGCCTCCCCGCTACACTGCCACTACGACACCCACCTAGTCGTACCGCGACCCGCCTATTCGTCGCGCGCCCTTGCCACCTCGCCACACTGCCGCGCGCCACGTCTCATACTCACTCAATACATCGTCCGTCTGCCAGCCACTGTGCCCCGTCTCCCACCATATCTTCCCGCCACCACGTTGCTATTCGCCATCCTAACGCCATGCTGCCACATCCACCCACCACCACGGCTCCGCCCCTCCATCCCGGTTCCACTCACGTCTACGTTCTACGTAGCCGCTCTGCTGCACGTCTGGCATCCCTGTCCCAACCGCGACCTGCCACCACAGTACCACGCCGCCACACCTCATCCCCTGCTTCTACTTCTCCTCCGCAGCCGCTTTGCTGCACGCCTGCCATCCCCACCACACCCGCCGCCCCAGGCGCGAGATCCTTCCTTCGCGCCAAGGAGGAACGACCGGCCGGATTCGGCGCCGGCGGCGACGCCTCGGCGGCTGGGCGGCGCGGCGCTTCTCAATAACCGCCGTCGCTCCGGGGAGGTGGACGCGGATTTTGTGCGAGTCCGACGTTGAATGAAGCGATGCCCCTAACAGATATGTTTGCCCAATTTAAGCGAAGAGGTAAAAATCATAGTCGTACTTGGAGGAAATTGAAGTTGGCTTCGTCAGTTTTGTAAAATCGTATCCTAACTATCGTAAACCATGGGTTTTATTATTCTAATATACGAAAAAAATTGTAACTTCCATACATTACTTTGGGTGGAACAGGCTACTCAAACTACGGTTTCGATTTAAAAAATATGAAGCGTAACGTAGGATCATGCATAGAAGTGCCCCTAGAACGTTTACTAGAAAGGTAAATTCTGTAATAAAGAAAGCAAGAAATTACAATGAACTTATTAAAATTAAGTTTTAAGCAATGTATACGAGTTTTTAATTACATTTTCGGGGAATATTGAACATCATTTTTAATCAATAAGAGTGACGGTGTTCTTGAAAATTATTTCAAATTCGTATTATTTTCATTCATTGTGTGGTAAAGTAAGTCAATCTGAATAGCAATTAACGGGCTTAGTTTTATTCCATCAAATGATCCCAATAAATCAAGGTTTCACAGACGTGAACTCATAAAAATGTAATTTCTTATTGCTTCTGAATAACGATTTGATGTATTTACTTTTATTTTAATTTATTTTATGGTCGCTTTTAAACTACTGGGTCATCTAGCGACCGCTTTTATGTTGTTTTTTCCTTTGAGGTAACTGTAGGAGGAACACTACACGTAATCACAACACAAAGACATACACAACCCACCTATGCCCGAGGCGGAACTCGAATCCGCGATCCTTCCGTCTGAGATCGCCACTGCACTACTGCCTTAGCAATCACTGCTATCCGGATCGCCATTTATTTACTTTCTTTCCTTCGTACTGAAGGTTACCACAGCCTTCTGTGCTTCCTTATAATACAAGATGATAGTAAAAATGAGTTGCGCGAGGGTCCTAAATCCGGACCTCACGGAAGGCGGGCAGACGGCCGTTTGCGGTTTCGACCCCTGACGCCGCCAGGCGAAGCCTCTGCACTGCGTGCGGCTGCAGCAGCAGCGACGCGCCCACTTTCCGGGAAGTCTCACGCTTCCTGTTTGGAGCCCCACGCAGCCTGCTTCTGGCCACGCACTCCAGGGCACCCGTTCTCTTGGTTGAGAGTACTCGTTATTATACTTTTTAGTTACGAGACGTTTTAGTCATGTCCCTTCCTCTCTTTGTAAACTCTATTCAATAGTGCCAGATCGTGCATGTTTATTAAAAAGAGGAAAAACTTAATACTTATGCGTAAAATAATAAAACAAATACATGAATTTCTTTACATGAAATGTACAACAAATTATATTATATGAGTAAAATTGTGATGTGATAATAAAAAAAACATATCGGTTCGGTTTGTCCCTCCACCAGGCGAAGAGAGACACCCTGTGATGCAGTAATCTGTTTGAAGGAAACCTCTCTAGAGAGCAATTTCAGATAGAAGCATCTCCTCTTCTTGGGTTGTACGTCTCCATTAAAAATGTCTCCTAATGTGCAGTAGTGAATATTGACCAATTGATACTAGTGTGGAAATAAGAAAACAGAATGATTGATTCGAGAATCAGTAACACGGAGATCTCGAACGTTATGCTGAGCCGCTTAAATTTGTAGTCCTTAGTATAACTATAAATCAATCGAGCAGTTTCACTAGAAAACCGTTTCTAACTGTGCTTGTTTTGTATCTTATGAGTTACATCAGTGTTGTTAGAGTTAACAGTGAAATTCGTGGCTTCGTCTCGTCACATGTTAGGTCCGCAATGTTTGTTAAAATATTCCCATGCCAATTTCAGTGGTTGTTAAAATGCACATGTTCAGCTCCGAGGAAGATTTTGAATGAAAATGGTGCGTCATGTAAACTCTAGGTATACAACCGTTTCGCAGCGTGCAATTCAGCACATTCTCGTCGATACATGGAATGAGCATTTGCATGCGTGAGTTTCTCTCCTGTAGTCAACAAGTATACCTCAAATATCCTTTCAAAACATTCTTGTAAACCTCCCACGGCTTTTCATACAATAGCTTATCGAAAAATGCATTACTGTAATCAATGCCTAAAACTTCGACAGGTGACTGCGAGTTCCTCTTGCCTAACAACATTCTTAGTTCCTTATTTACCTTTTGGCTTAACATTGCCGAACAAAGACACTGCATCGCACAGTGCTGTACATTCTCCTTTACATCTCCCATGCAGTCAGGGTTTTCTGGAAGCGAATAACTGTCACGGTACAGTAAGCACGCTTGTGAGTGAGGACCCTATCTTCCATTGCGAAAGAATGAACGCGCGGCGGTACCTGACAAGTGATGTGCGTGCGTTTTTGTGTGTTGAAGAAGGGAGTATACTGGGAAAATCGCTTAAGAGGCACCTCAAATATTTTGCGAACGGTAAGATAATGGAAGGGCTTTCTTAACTGGATATGATGTATTTTGTGGAACTTTCCATAAAGGATGAGTTTAGTTTGATATTACAAGAAAAAAATGTTTCATAAATGCTGGTGAGCGTTCAAGAATTTTATTACTTCTATACAATGCTAGAAAGGACATCAAATGTTAATTGTGCAATTTTTAAAATGAATTGTTCTGAAAGTTCCACCAAACAATTTTAACGATTTATGAAAGCATTTTAGATCAGTATTTCTAGTTAAGGAAGATTTAATAAATGCAAATACTTTCTGAAACAATTTCTTATACAATTTTAGAGAATTGGAAGTATTTTATAGATATAATACTTTTAACCTATAAATTAAAATTGAATGAGAGAAAAAATATTTTCACTGAATGTATGCTAGTATTTTAACAGAAGAAACTATTTGAAAGGAGAAATGATATTTAATTACAGTACATCGAATAATGACATTCTCAAGATTCTATTTCCAGATAGGCGATTTGTGAATGAAAATCAATTTGAAAGTGTCTAAACATCCAAACATTGTAACCGAAACATTAGAGGGCTTGGTGATATATCGAGTGAAAAACGTTGTATGAGCTAAACATTTTCATCAAAACCCCATTACAGTATTGCTAATATTTAATTGCATATAAATCTATTCAAAAAGATCCGACGAGCCAAAAAAGTCTGCGATACCAAGAGAGCCAACGAGGTTCATGACGACATGACAAAAAAGAGGCAGCTAACATATCACCGGCTGCGGGCGGTAGCTTTGGTTCCCGCGTGTCCATTGTGCCAGCCGAGGGTCGGCGTCGCTGTCGGGCGCCGCGGCGTAGGCGTCTGCAAGATGAACCGCTGCGCCTGGGAGAGTCAATTTCCGGACGGCGGCGGAGGGGAAGGTAGAGGACGAGGGGGAGGAGGGGAGGGGCGGCGTGGGCGCCGCAACGGTAGCGCGCCTCACGCGGCGTGGCAGAGGAACGCAAACCTTAGGACCGCGCTGAGCCCCGCGGTCCACACGCTCGCCTCCGCCGCCGCCGGCTGGCCGGCCGCCGCCTCGGGCGGTCCGTTGCGCGCGTTGCTCGCTGAGTCGTGTCCCAGCTGGCGGCGCGCGGCGCCCGGTGACGGCGGCGGTCGCTGGCGGTGGGACGGCGGCGAAGGTGGACGAGGATGGTGGCGGGGAACGGTGGCGGGTGGCGGGGTGGCGGTGGAAGGGTGGTGGTGGAGGGGTGGCGGTTGAGGCGGTGCAGTGGAGGAGGTGGTGGGCTGTCGCGCGGCGCGGTGGCGGTGGCAGGGGGGTGATGACGGTGGCGGCGGGGGCGGGAGCGGCAGGGTGGTGGTGGCTGCGGAGAGGGGGCGGGGGTGGTGAGGACAGGGGCTGTGGCCGATGGCGGGGGCGGGTGTAAGTGTCAGGGTGTAGGCAGCGTTGTGTGGTTGCGGTTGACGTAGCGGTGCGGTGGGGGCATGTGTTGGCAGTGGGGTGAGGCGGTAGACAGTATGGCGGGGTGCGTTGGCGTATGGCAGTAGCGGTGTGGCGGTGTTTCGCGTGTAGTGAGGGCGGGGGCGATGGCGATGTGAAGCTGGCGGGGTGACGGTGAGTCAGGGGGATGGCAATGTGGTAGAGATGGGGTGGTGATGGCGTTGGTAGTGGCAGTGCCGCAGGAGGAAGGAGAGAAGCAACAGCAGATGCGCTGAGAGGGAACAACCCAAGTGTCTTAGAAACAAGTGAATAAGAGCTGAAGGAGGCCGAGATGGCAATAGGGATGAACAACGTCCATTAGCGTTTCACTCGTTTACATTTCGGACTTAAACCTGTATTTTATAGGCTCCCCGAAGGGACAGAAAGAAGAATGATATCTTGTAGAAATATTCAATTAACGGTAAAAGGTACATTTGTTAAAAATATCTGTCAGTAGTCGCATAACTGTATTGTGTTCAAACTACTTCTGTTGAGTGAAAAAACGTAAACGATATAGGCATACGTTTTGAACACATTTCGCTAGTTTGTACAATAAATTCCCAAATAAAATATTGTACTTCTTTACATTCTTCAGTGCTGTGTCAAAATCATTATTTCACTTACAGTTGCAGAGTGGGAAGCAGATCTATGCTAGTTGAATTGTTCACAACTTGCTTACCTGTAACAAAAATAAAAATAAACTGTTATAATTTGTTATCGAATACGTTTCATACAGTAGTATCCTATACTAAGTTTGAAGAAAAAATTATAAATAGCACAAAAAAATGTTATTATTTGAAAACAATTTTGAGAAATAAAGCATGGCTTCTTTTTTATATTATATTTTACACATTGTATTTGAAGAATAACAGTGATAATTTTACCCAATATGTTTGAAATTTGCCCAAATATGCGGATATATTCTGAACAATATATGAATTTCTGCCATAGCACTGACACAGGTATTGAAAGAGAATTAAGTCGAAATTCATGTGGGATCACCTGGACATCTTACGGTTTGCCTTCTGGTGAACAATTTCCGACTTGTGTTCATCAACAAAGTCACGTCAGAGGTAGTCCGCTTCACAGAATATTACAATTGCTTAATTTTAAAAATTCATTTTTCGAATTAATATTAACACTCACAGAAGACTAAAATGCTGTATATTATATAAAATGATTCATTTAAAAGCATTCTATCGACCTTGCAATTTTTCCCTGGATAAAAAGGCATACTTTCTTTGCAGTTTTCATCCACACCAAACCAATTAAAGGTTTCACCTAAAGCAACACATTATGTTTAATTAACCTCTATTTTAAAAGTATTTGCGTATTTCCGAGAACTCCTGCAGTTTACTCACTTCGCCTGCAGTTCCTTTCACTTCCTGGCAGCTGCGAGGCGGCGAGTATGTGCACCAAGCGGGCCTCGCCGCAAGCGCGAAGTGTACGCTTCCGAGCAGTTAGCAACCGACGTATTTATGTATATTTGAAGAATCTTAGTCGCGAAAGCGAGAAACTCGTCTCGCCACGGGAGTCTTCCGCAGAAGGAGAAACCCCTTCGGAAGAGGAGTTTATCGTATGAGTTGTGAGGCATTGTGGTCTTGTGCATTTTGTAGTCTGTTATTTCTCTTCAATCATCCTTTTTCGTAAAGTAAATTGTTAAATAGAATATAAACTTTGTAAAGAATGAGTTGATTTGGCTAGGTATCGTCGATAAACACTGTTTATAAGCGATTAATGCCATTATGGCACACACAGTCTTAGAATTTAAACCGAGAATGATTTATAACTTTTCGGTGGTAAAATTGGGATTGCGATTACTACTAGCGAGTAAGTATTTTTCGCATTTTTCCCTTTGTGAGACTTGAACCCACATGCTTTTCGAGTCGAGTCGCAGATCTTGTGTTTCCGCCACAACTCCCGTTTGCGCTCCAACGCCTCCTCACATGGTGGTATAGGTGTTTTATGGCATGTTTAAAAATTATAAAAAGGAAATTTTTATAAACGTACGTGTTTCAAAATCGTCATTAACGATTTCTAATTCGGTTGACGATTTTTTCTTAGATGATACTTGATATTGATAATTTCTTGAAGATAATTAATATTATGAAATTAATCGTACATTATTTCTGTGATAGTTTTATGATAATAGCAATAGCGTTTAATTAAACATTTGCAATTCATAACAAAATGTAAAATTTGCATAAAAATGTTTGATAAATTGCAGTTCTCTTTAATTTCACACATAAATCTATTTAAACATAATATAGGTGATTTTTAATTTTATTACTTCGTTTCTACCGTAATTTGGTCTCAAACTATTACACCAAAAGCATGCAGATTGACAGAATAGAAAATACCACAAAACTGTTTACTCAAAGATTCAAAATATTCTGAACTCTTCTTGGAGAAAAAACATTGTGGAAATATTTTAAAGAGACCACATAAGAACCATTTTAACCACATAAGAATAAACTTCTTCCTTCGCCTCCTTCAAACATTTCTTGAGTCTTTCTTATCGCAACCGAGAGAAGAACATCTCTTATTTCTATCACAGACCGCGACACACAGCAATGTAGCAGTTTCGGCCGCGGAATCCCTGGTGAGCGAGAAGAAAGCGGTGTGTTGCAGGCGACGCGACGGGCCATTGGGCGCGTACGTGCGGATGTTGTTAGGCCACCGCTGTCACTCCTCCCACTCCACACAGCGCCCTGCGAGAAAGCTTGTAAAAGTGCATTCTGTTGCGTCTTGTTTTCTAACAACAAGAGGTATGCAAGGAAAGCGTCCCAAAGAAAAATCTCGCACCCACGGTTAAAAACTCTAAAGGAATGACAATGTATGAATTTCACCAACACGACTTTCTGTTGAAAGAAGGCTACTAGCCAAAATTTACGGATATTTCATAGGATATCTTTACGTTCAATCATATGGAGAGCATGCATTGAAAAATAGAATGATTTGGAAGTTAATAAGTGAAAACTACATTTCATTTCAAAACGATAAAATTAACATTGACTATAAAAAATATTAAAAAGTATATCTGTACCAGAAACAAAGCAATCAGTGTCACTGATTGGTAAAAATAAATCGTAATTTTTGTTATAGAATACATTATCACAATTGGAAAAAATCTTGAAAGTTCACTGGTAATTGTTCTTACAAATGAATTGAACACACAACATTGCATTTACTGACAATGATCATCAAAAACAATATAAAACAATATTCTTTTTCGTTGTAAGAACAAAGAAAATCACCGTAAAGTAAGAGTTCTTTGCTCCTTTTGTCATCTAAATTCATTTAATTAACCTCGTGGTTTGGAAACAGAGCAGCAAGGTAAAAAGGTTAACCGCCGAAATGCAAATAACGCCCCATTACGTAACACTGCCTGCGTCGGGCCTTCAACCGTTTCTTGGGCGACTGCCGAGGTAAGACGCGCGAGGCGTGACTTCAACCTGCTGCAGAGCTCGCGAGCGCAGCGCTGGGCCGGCTATTAGCAAGACGAGAGACAGCGGGGGCGGGAACGGTAGTAATGACGGTGGTGGAGTCAGAACCATTGGCGATGGCGGTGGCAGTGGTACTGTCGCTAGCAGTGTCACTGACAGTGGTGGTTGAGGTGAGGGTGACAGTAAGATTGGGGGAGACGATGGTAGTGATATTGACGGTAGCCTTGATGACTGAAGTAACAGTGGCAATGACAATGGTACTCCCTTTAGAAGTGTCAGTAAGGGTGGGAAATGTAGTCGAAATGGCTTTGGTAATTGTAGTATCAGTGGCTGTGATGGTGGTATAGAAGCAATGGCGGTGACAATAGAGGTATCGGGGACCTGCAGTGACGGGAACAACAGGGGTAGCGGGGATGGCGAGGGCTGCAGGGTCGAAAGGGTCGAGGGGTATAACAGAGACAGCGAGGAAGGTGGAGACGGCAGAATCGATGGGGAAGGCTGGGGAAGTGTGGTCCGCTGCTGAACTGAATGGGGTTGGTGGACTAAGGACAATGGAAGTCAGGGCGGATTGGGTGAACCTGGTGGATTGGGTGAGCTGGGTGGACTGGGTTTGGGAACACCTAGTGGGCTGGTAGATTGAGTGGTGTGAGTGGGTTGGATGAGCAGTGTTGGCTGAATGGGATGGCTAGGCAGAATAGGCTAGATGGGTTGGACGGATTGGATGAGCTAGATAGGTGGGGTGGACAGGTTAGTCTAGTGAACTGTATGGGGAAGGTGGGCTTGATAGGCCGTGTAGGCGGGGTGGACGGAACAGACTGGTGGGCT
>BOPP01000117.1:2799047-2819844 GCA_017312745.1 Gryllus bimaculatus
TGTTGCGTTCTGGCCGCGAGTATGTGGGCTGCCCGCCGCCCCCGCACTCGGCAATGAATCCTTCAAATTGACTGCGTTCGCCAGCCCAGGAAGTAGTTGGATGAAAAAAAAGCTCGTTGTAGAACTCGTTAAATGAGCTGCGATTATTTGTTCGTGATATACGTGGATATCGGTCGAGATGTACTTGGGAAGACGTTAGGTTAAACGGGATCTACGGATCGCTGTTTAATAGGTTTAGCTGTTCGTATACAATATATATGATTGAGTTTAAATACCTGAGCAACCTTTCCTCATCAATCATCCACCTTTCTTTAAAGAAATAACAATTAAAAGTGAATGAGTTGAAGGGCAAGCTATGAAAATGAGACATAATACAAAATACACCAATCAGGTATACGTACGTGTAGCATAAATTAAGATAACTATCAGAGAATAAAAAGTGAAGGGCTATAAATATATATCAAATTATTGAAAGGAAAATAAAAATAATAATTACAATTATGGGGTACATAAAAATATCAAAGTAAAACCGTTACTAACGGTAAGGTCTGTGAATACTTACGTTTTATACAACACAAATGAATTATTATCATCCTTTAACACAAAATTGTTTCCTCAAATGAATTCGAGAAAAATGTGTATTTTGGAAGTAAAAACATTGCAAATATCATCACGTAAGTGTTAAAACTCCAATCTATACATCCATGACTCCTATAAGTCGAATTCCGAAATGCCTCTTCTACGGTAGGCCTCTTCCGTTCGGATCCCGGACCTCCTGGAATGAACGGGTCTGCGACAAAGGCGCAGCTTTCATTCTCACACCTTTCCTCGCCGGCCACTTTCCAGAGTGATTTGCATCCTGAGCTTTGTGCGGCGGGATTTGCCAGATGCAATATGTACGCGTGTAATGAATCGTGGGTTCCGCCGGTGTACCGTTAGAGGAAAGCTCCGAGTCAGCCTTCCAATAAAGTAAATGTGACGCGACTCATGAGCCCCAATGAAATCGCAATCAGGTCGCTCAGGAAAGGGACAGTAATGTTTACACACGTATGCTCACGCCTTTTGATGTAATAAACTAACATATTTTTATATAATTTGTTTAATTATATTACTTTTATTACAATGTAATTAATTATTTAATAAAATTTAATTTAATGAACAATATAACCTTAGGGTATTATCAACTCTATTACTTCTATTCTTTGGGTATATTCTTCACTGTTTGTCTGTATTTCACTGAAAGGGATATACTTTATCACAGGAAAATCTTAACTAATTTATTGTATGATTGTAATGCGTATCCTAATATTTAGTGATGATATGGCAATACAGATATCTATTTTCTTAAGAAATAATTGTATTATATTTTTCATGTCCATTGCAATCACTTTTACGAAGAATGTAAAATATATTCAAAGCGAAAAACAGATGAAAAATAGAATCTTTCAGACTAAAGGATGGCTTAACTGATTTATGGGCACCTCTCTATCTAACGTTAGTGGGATGGCAACATAGGAATAACAGTGGCTTTATCATGTAGTTCGTTTTATATTATTTCCTTCTTGTCATTACTTTTGGATTACAGTTACAAACATGGCCAAAACGTAAATATTACGTTTTATTTCATGTAATAAAATAGCAAAAATAACACGGTAAAAATTATTGCAGCTCAAATACAAGACAGAAACATTTGATTCTATATAAATAAATAAATAAATTTTATTCAGCTAAGAAAATTCATCGTAGAAGTCCAATGAGAAAAACAGTAATAAAATTGCAAGCTATCTGGATTGTGTATTAGAATTTAAAGCGTAATGTAAGTATTAAAAAGTAAGAAAGAACAGAGAACTAAGCAAGAATAATTAGACTACAACCTTACAATGAAGCTTGTTGAAATAAAATTTATTAAAGTAAAAAATCATTTTTTTCTTTATAAACATTTATTTAAATAGGCATTTCTGTAATTTAAACTAAAACATTTACCTACAAGTATACTTTCAACGGGCATTTTGGATTGGTCAAATGGGAGCTTAGGATTGAACCGATCATCACCATCATCATCATCAGAAATGAAACGGAGGAAATAAACGCTTTGCAAATAAACCAAAAACCGATCACTCACAGAGCGCACTTCCCGATGGCCGACACGCCGCTAGAGACACCCACAGCGAACGGGAGTGCAGTTTAAACTCACGTCGGGCGGGCGGGCGGACGGGCGAGGCGACGGCGGACGGGCGGACGGGGGGCGGGACGGACGGGCGGGCGGGCGGGCGGACGGGCGGACGGGCGGACGGGCGGACGGGCGGACGGCGGGACGGGCGGACGGGCGAACGGGCGGACGGCCGGACGGCGGACGGGCGGACGGGCGACGGGCGGACGGGCGGACGGGCGGACGGGCGAGCGAGCGGACGGGCGAGCGAGCGGTGCGGGGGGCGGGCGGGCGTCGCAGTTCGCATTTTGGTGCGTGGCGCCGCGCGACCGCCCTCGCCCCCGCTGCGTCGCGAGGCGGTCACGACTCCCCCGAAAAAGCGCGAGAGTACTGTTGGCGGAGCCGCTAGACCCACGCGCTGCCCCCGCCTTCCTCACGACCCCTCCCCTTCCCCACTCCCCGCTGTGTGACCCCTCCGTCCGGACCTCAAGGCGCTCTTTCAGGGAGCGTAGGACGCCGCAGGGTTTCGCTTCTGTTCTGTCCTAGCGGAACACTACGCTTGTTCAAAAAAAGAACGGGTTGTTTGACTATACGGAAATTACCACTTTGGAAAATGAACTTATACTGGGTCATAACACATAAGTTGTAATGAATGGTATAAAAATTAATGAATTAATATGAAAATGTTCTAAATTATGTTTAATATTTTTTAAATATTCGAATAATTCATCAAACAGACAACAAAAACGTTAAGCATGTAGTGAGTAATATTTCAAAGGTAGTGCGGTTTACGTGGCGCTCGCACGCTCATAGAAGTGTTTCAGAGGATATTAGGAATAATGAAATACCATGCAAAGTGAATACAAAGAATTGACTATCAGGAATAAGGAAGTTCTGGGCAAAATGACAAAGCGAATTCACGCCATTTTTTGTATATTAAACGGAGAGAAGAAATAAGAAGTTTCTGGAGGCATGTCATTGGACACTCATTCTGGCGAACAACAGTGGTTGATGGGAAAAATAATGGAAAAGTAAACACAAAGACCGAGAGCAGAATTGAATGGACATTTGTTCAAGTTCTTAGTGAGACGAAGTAATTTGTCAGACAAACTGCATAATTGGACCTAAAATGTTATTCATGTTTATTCTTTTTCTTATAATGTAACATATATATTGTTCGACTGAAATCAATTAAAATAAATGGCTAACTGCTTCTGCGTGAACTTACAAAATTACATTAAAATATAGTAATGAACCGTCAAGTAAATTTCTTAGAACGAAAATTTTTCAGAATTAAAATATACTATGGCGAAATGAATTAAGTATATTCCGAAAGTAAATACAAAAATTATTCATTTCTACTCTAATACACCATTACTTTTGTCATACTACCATACTACCATACTACCAAATAGATTCACTTTTTTGTCTACCATCATTAAATAAATTTTACCACATAATGTGACACACAATCACGAAGTGTTCTTCTCAATATGTTCTCGCGTGATTTATACGGATGACAAAGATTTCTTAGACGAGGATAAAATTCCTTTGTAACGCACAATGCCAGGCTTTCTAACAAGCTCGAAATGAGAACACAGCGTTCACAGCTCTAGATCATTTAACGACCTTGCCAAGCCATAAACAAATTTCGCGTTCAATGGACGTGTGAGAACGGCGTCGGACAGCTGCTAAAGCCGACCCAGTGTCGCCAAATGTGCAAATTAAACCACCCTACTTCATTCTCAGAGAGAGGATCCTGTATTTGGTTTCTTAAATATTCTTTACATAAAAATGAAAGCATATGAGAAATGACCTAAGTCAATTGATAATAATTAGAAAAATTGTATGTTAATCTTCACTTTCTCCACACATGTGCATTGTTAATCAATTACACTAGAAATGCAGCTTTCTTTTAGACATTTGTTGAAAGTCTCGCAAAACTCCTTGTTATGAGTATTCAAGCACCACACCTATAAAATAAACCCGAATACTTTCTTCTTTCATCACATTAAGCAAATTGGGCACACTAGGGATAATATCCTACCAATGTTTTTATTCAATTTAGTTCCGGCCAAAAGTGAAAAAATACGCTTATGTAAGAATGATAATTGGTCACCCTTATTTTTATTACAAATATTTCCGTACCCCTTAAAACAATCTAAAAATAAAGATGCTGCGTATCCTAATTTTAAATTACGACTGGGATGTAGTTATTGAGTTTAGGCTAGTGAATAACACGATAATGTACTGACAAACTTCTCGGATGTGAATTTATACTTCATTACGCTGACTGTATATTTCTCGTTCACCATGCTTACCGCTATCTAAAATAATTCTAGTACATGTGTTTATCATTTAATTAAATTAACCAAAATTGTACAAATAAATACATATCTTAAAAAGGAGCGTGGCGATCCGGCAACACTGACCCCAGCAAGCGGCACTGGGTCGCATCGCTAACGCGACTCACTGCTCGCCGCCTTCCACAAAGCCTCTTTGGAGACATTACGAGCGAAACCTGGCGCGCACCGCTACTTAATGAGCTGTTCGTCGGAGCCACCCGCCGTCGTGCCGCGGCTATCGCGGTGATCCCGCTACCTCGGGGTGGCTCGGGGTGAGCACTAATCAAGGCGGCCAGAGCCCCAGGTGAAGATAACTGCGCTGGCGGTGGAGGAAGAGGAGACGCCTGCTTGCTAGCAAGTAGACGTGATTTGCCAACATATTAAGTGGCGCTGATAATGGAAACTTTATGAGTCATAATAAAGGAAACGAGCTGTGTTGAAATGATTATAAGGATAATAAAACAATGTAATAATGATAACAATACATGTGTTTACAACGATGGGTTTGGGCTGGTAGAATTTAAGCGGGAATTAATTATGTGAAGGTTATACACTGGAAAACTGTGGAAGTGGTAGTGGTGTAAATACTGATTGGAGATAAAGCGGTATAGCAACAGGGCAATGTAATATTGATCAATTCCCCAAAAATAGAAATGTTAAATATAATATACATTTTTAAATCATTTGTCTATCGTATCATACATCTTTGGTCCTTGTTTATAAGTTGAAAAGTCGTGAAAATTAAGCTTTACATGCGAACAAGATACTATTTTTACAACTTGTGATTAGAAAGCATCTGATATCGTGAATAATAAAAAAACGTGACTTTATGTGTTAGAGTATTTATTTTGTGAAATTTACATTACATTCTTAAATACACATATGCGCATTACTAAGCAACTTCAAACTTCAAATAACTTAACTTACCCGGTTATAGGAAACCTAGTTAATTATTTGGAGATTTCAGTTTTGTACTTTTCTATTTTTGAGGAGAAATATCAACCACTTCAGCGTTGCCAAGAAACAATGACTGATCTGGTCTGAATCCCAAATATATTTGAAAAAATTATAAAATGAATAAGCTAGCAGTTTTTTCCAGGCACCGGTGACTCAGTTATCATTAAGACTGCTCTCATTGACTGGGAAGAACAAAGGGTCATGGAAGCATCAGGGAAGGGGAAGTCCTGACGGGAAACCGCCCATTCCCGAGAGCCCAGGTGAGATTCGCCGAAGGGGACAGCGATATCAGTGGTAGCTACGGAGTCGTTGTGACAGGGTGTGGTTCGGAACAAATTAACGTGAGCCACTTGATGGGGCTCAGGCAACCAGCATTTACGGCGAATGCACATGAAAGCGGAATTAGAAGGTAAAATAGCGCGGTTGACAGCAGAAATGAGAGAACGAGTCATCAGCAAAAGAAACTAGGAAGCAGTACGTCCACAAAACAACAATGAACCTCTGTAATGCCTATGAATTCAATAGTACAGAAGCTGAAAATGCCTCAAGACTCACAAGTACAGAAGATGAGATGAGATACACAGATTAAACCCGAGTACGTCTTCGGTAAAAACATTCCTTGTAAAGATTGTGAATACCAGTTGGTGACATCGAAAAGCGTGGTTGAGTTGTCCCAACAGTACACATCTCAACCAGATAATCAATAAGATATCTGCATTCTTTAATCTATAACGACTCAACATAATATATCAGTTTCTCATTTTTCTAGTATCACAAACAACATTTATCATGCACCGTTGGATGCACACTGACACCGGACGCCAACGAAGATAATAAAGCCGTCACGCCCCATCGAATTCCCTCCCATCGTCTCGAACACGGAAACGTCTTCCCGATGGACGGGTGTGCTCATCTCAGCCCCACGGCTCGTGAAACATTATGACAACCGCGCGAACTCCGCCCCCCCGTCGCACCTCAAATCCCTTCTCATCCCGGCAGCCAGAATGGAGACGGCCATGGAGCTGACAACGGGCTGCGAAGAAAGCGTGACTGGGGGAGGCGGCGCGGCGAAGATGTGGAAGGCGTCGGTGGTGGCGGCAGCGGTCAAAGCCTAGCGGAGGCGGTGGCAACGCACTGTGGTCCGGATTCGAGGAAAATCGGGCAAAATTACATAATTTCAATAAAATAAAATTCGCATCTTCAACTTCTTTGACTGACAGGTTACAGATTCCAAACCGATAATCCAATGGTGATGCATTTTGGATCAGCTGAACACTTCTAAATATGCTCTTTCAATGATATGAAATTTGTAAGTTTAAATTTGTGAACTGGAACGTTCAGGGTTAGAGACACGACAATGGCATATTTATGACAAGCTAAATAGTTGTAAATATGTTATTTCGAAAAAATGAAATCCGCATTTTTAACTTCGAAGTCTGGGAGATTGTAGGTGCGACGGTGATTGACGCTGAATGTGAAGTCAAACACTTCCTGGACGAGAAGCATCCATTATACTCTGATCGATTTTTTCCTCCATAGGATGTTGTTGGAAACGTATCTGAAGTACAGTGCCACACAAAACGCGCGACTTAACCTTTCGTACCATCTAAGTTCAGATTTTCAATCAAAACGTAAACCTTTTTATAGATCATGGATGAAAAAAATACAACCTTCTCGAAGCTCTTCCTGAGTCATCTCTGTAATTCTAACTCAATTTTTCCGATACATGTTCGTAAAACATATGTGAACACAGTTTTGTGACGAAAAGGCATACGAATTATTGCTATTCTTAGGTTTCAACTTAAAATTTACTTTATGGCAAATGTGAAGAGTAAAACCGTGTTTTTTAAATACAGCTACAAAGTATGCGAATGCGAATGCAAAGCTGCAAAATGCGAATTAACGAAAGAAAATCACAATTTTGTATCTTTAACAATAACAAACATTCGATTTCTTCGAAAATTATCGGTGTCGTTCTGCAGTACTTCCAACGTACCTTTTACGCAATAATAAACAACATGAAAAAAGGTATTCTGAGATTTGAA
Source organism: Gryllus bimaculatus (assembly GCA_017312745.1). NCBI lineage: Eukaryota > Metazoa > Arthropoda > Insecta > Orthoptera > Gryllidae > Gryllus > Gryllus bimaculatus. Next base: position 2,806,544 of record BOPP01000117.1, read on the forward strand.
GCGCTGAGTATTTTTCATGTTTTTCTGAATCACATAAAGCAAACAAAACACCGATTTTTTTCGTCGTTCATACCACCGTGCGACTGCGGCAGTAGCGTCGGTGACGGAGGCGGTGGCGGTGGCTGTGGCGGCGACATCCCGCTATGGACGAGACAGGCGAACACAAGCGCGCCAGCTGTCGCGCGTCTGCGCGGAAGTCCAAGAGGCGGTTCCTCTGTCGCTGCCGCCGCCGCTCGGCCGGCGCGCGGCAGGGCGGCGTGGCGTGGCGTGGCGTGGCGTGGCGCGTGCCTGTTTGCGGGCGTGACGCGCGGAATGCGTGCGCCGGGCTACCGGCCGCGTGATAACTGTACCCGCGGGTGCAGCTGACCGAGCCGGCGCGCGTCGATCCCTTTCGGCGAGGGCGGTTGCCAGACCGTGAAAAGTGTCCGAGGGGGGACAGGGGACCTGCGGCGTCGCAAAGCGAATCCGGGAGGGAATGAGCGAGAATTTAGAGTTTCCGACGCGACAACTTTTAAGGGCGGTATCCCGTAAGTGTAGTGCATGATATTGCCCTTTAGGAGCATCCCTCTCGCTGGAAGACGAGGAGAAGGGCCAAGGATGATAATGGAGAGACTGTGCGCAATTCGTGGCCTGCTCGTACAGATAGATATTGCTTCGTCCTTGGCCAGGCATGATCGAAGACACTACAGAAAACTAACGGACAGAGCAGCCGGCGGTTAGAATTCTCTTCTAGGCATTGTCTGAATTCGACTCAACCATTCAACTAATGTTGAAAGGAACTCGTTTTCGGAACTCTATCCCTAGAAACACTCAGTTAACTAATGGTGTCACTGATCCATCGCCACTGGTGATCCCATTCCTCTAAGCAGTTGTCAGACCGGGAAAAACTTCTTAGGATGGACCAGCGGTGTCACAAAGCAAATTCGGGAACACGAAGGCGCGTATAGGCGGTGAGTTAGACTGTCAACACGCATCAAGTGTTCGGTGAGTATTTGAGATTCTTTTTTGTATGGTGATCTTTGAACGCCGAACGGGAACGGTGAGTTTGCACCAGCAACCGGTAAGTTTCTGACGGCTGTTTGAGGTATCATTTTATTCCATGACCATCAAAAATAGGTCCTACGGTGAGCAAGAGCGGTCACATACTGTGTTATTTTCTTTTGAGATTTGGGTATGACTAGTTTTCGATTAAGGCTTTACGATGAGCTGTCTACTCCAATTACATTGGACCACAATAGACTGTGGTAACTGTACATGCTCCGGGGTTCGTAAAAGTGTAGAGATGCGAGGAAATTTTGTTATTGTATTATAATAAGTAGCATGAGTATATAAAATGTGTATGTTGAATATTTAAAGAATCCCTAAAAGTTCCATTCTAATAATGTTAAAATGGGCGATGTTTAAGAACATTTACTCAGTAACTGCTTCACTTGAAGAGTTCAAATATGTACTAGAGGAAGATATGAATATTTTGTAGACCCTGAATGAATAAAAAACAGATTTACGTGAAACTGGCTTCAACCTTCAGACACCAAAAAGCACATGCGCTCTAGTTTTCAATTAGGTTAATAAATTTTACAACAAGATTCAAGCCAGATGATGCACAATTTTAGCATAACACATTACCTGACAAAATACTAGATAAAATAGATATATCAATAAGTTTAAAATATTCACGGCTCTTAGCGAATTTACTATATACATCATCTCCAAATACTATTGTTTTCTGACGAACATACATTTGGCACTGTAGCACAGTGAAGGAAACAATAAACAAAAATGCTTATAGTTAATGTACTGACGTGATTAAAAAACTATTACAAGCTAAATATTAAAAAATGCTAATAAAAAATCCGCCTTCTTTTACCCCAAACGCATTTTGGGACCACTTAATTTATGAAATAAAATGATATAACTGTCTCAAGAATACGTTTAATTCAATAAGTACCAAGTAAGTTATGATTCTTACCAGTAAGTGTCAGTCCATCATTTGTTTGATTTATTTGGAATTAAGAACTTCCTCAGTCAATTCAAAGTATTTCAGCAAAGAGTTTGGAAGAGAACTTTCTACTGTATCCAATTCTCTTGATAATAAGTTCGATAGCACGTTCGAGGTTTCTCATGTGACAATGATATGGCTAATTAGAGAAAGGTAAAACAATGAAGCATCATTCAATGGAGAAAGGCACCCACTTGTTATCCTTGCAAGTTATGAGAACTTTCCCATATACGTTATATGTGAATTCTTCTACATGTGAATTAACATGTGAAAACATTCTTACAATAAGAACCGATTAAGGTGTGATATTCACAGCAAGTTCATTTATTATCGTCGTTACTAATATTCGTAGTAAGATTTTTATGATCATGCATAAACAGAAAATATTTTGCCAATTTCAGTTAAATAGGACCTATTTTTAAAGAAAATTTTGGTATTTCACACACGTGTTCATTATATGCTAATTGAGTATTTGAGTATTTTTAAGAAATGTGAAAAATGTATAACTACGTTTTAACCAAATTTGTTGATGAACCTTCTTTTCGTCGACATAAAAAGATAAACTCAAGAAAAAAGGATAATGAGTCACATCATTGTAACATGAGTACTCCTCCAAAGAAATTATTTCGTCCTCATTCACGCCTCGTCTTCCACGAACTAGACGAAGTGCCCATTTAACGCACCCAAAATTATATAACTTGTCGGCTAAAATGCCTGTAATTTAGCACTTCTCTTGAATGGTCTTTTCACGCGAGTTTTAAGCGTTCGTGTCAACCTTCTCTACTGCTTCGCCTTTTCGTTTTTGGTTCAAAGCACTGTACTTTCGATGCTTCATACATTGGCCTTCACTATTCCCATGGCTGTTTCTTCAACGACAGCAGTCATCACAACGTCTAACTTCCTTTCCGGCACTTCCGTGTGTTCACAAACGTTTCCCCAAATAAATTCAAAATGTTTCTTCCTATGAATTTTATTTTGTTAAAGTGCAAGTAAATAATAATAAAAATATAAATAAATAGAATATTTTGATAAAATATATAATTGCAATGTTTTCAAAATAAAATAATATCACAATAAATAACAAGGAATTTGTAGTGATTTGTAATAGAAACTTGATTTGTGAAAATACAAGACGTATCAATGAAAAAAGCTTCCTTTTCTTTCAGATTTTTTTTTCTTCAGACCCTTTAGTGTGGGAACCTGCTTCCACGAAAAAATTACTGAACATAATTACAGAACACACTTAAGATGCAGAGATATTCGCAAGCCATTAATTAAAAAAATAATAATTTGGAGAGAGTTAGCATCTGCCAGTCATTGAAACTAAACTACTGTTCACTGTCTCGTCGGTTCACGTCGCAAACCTACGAGGCAGCGTATGGCGTCTAGTAGAGAGAATGTTTCCGCTGGTCGTCTCGAAGCCTTTTTCTTTGCTCCTCTTTCGATCGCCGTGTCGCCGACGCACATTGTGAGCGAGCCTTGTTAGGGCGACGCGCTGTACATCCTAGAGTGTTGGCCGCTGTCCTTAAGGGGCCTTCGGCGAGATGGCGACTAGTCGCACGTCCGCCTCCAGGGCGACGCAGGGAAAAGGAAGTGCTCCATCTGGCGGCGGCGCTAACTTATTCCCGGCCTGCTGTGCGCGTTCTCTGACATCTCCATTTACGTGGTTGACTATCAAACGTGTCTCATTCTGGCAACGAATAAGTGAAGAAATGCACCTGATCCACAAGTATTAAATGTGTGATATGACATGATTATATTACTGTAACCTTGAATTAGTAATGTTTACTCTGATTTCAATTATATAAAATTCAATTTTTTACTTTTACGACGTATGTAAATAAGAATTATGGAAATTAGTATCAACTTTTTGTTCAGATCTAGGAATCAAAGTAGTAGCATGAAGAGAAAAGAAGAATATTAAAACGTTTATGGTCCCATTTATAACACTGGAATTCACCGAAAAATTACACAATAAAAACGAGAGACTCACTGATAGGAGCTCTCGGAGAATCTTATTCAGTTAATGAGACCATTTAAATAGTATATAGATATAATGAGAAAAATAACTCTTCTTGAACCACAAAAACTGAATGTATGAGAACGGAATAATTACTACGGTTGATCAGTTTAAATTATTAATTCCCTAGTATGATAAAATGCTTTGAATACAAATATCTAACAATAACTTCTTGTCTTTCAAATAGGGATATATTAAAACCAAGACAACTGAATTCATATATGAAACATAAATGTTGTTGATAAGGTGCTGATAAACAGCAAATGAGTAATGACATTCAACAGGACTGCTCATCATCATCCCGGCAGACAATGTTCGTGAACTTGAGGCGCTCGTCTCCCGCCCGATACAACAAACGCGTGCGCGAATCGCGATTTGATGGATAGGCAGCCTGTCAGCTGTCCCCAACAGGTGGCCGCTGCAATCTGGAACACTCCAGCCCGCCCGACGAACTATTCGCTTCCTGGCCCGCCCACTCGCACGCCCACTCGCACGCCCACTCGCACGCCCACTCGCAGCCACATCGCACGGCCCACTCGCACGCTCACTCGCACGCTACTCGGCACGCCCTCACTTCACTATTTTACCCGCCCACTCGTCGACGAGAGGGCGGACATACAGGCAGCAGAATAACGGGCGCGAGCGCTTGTCATGGGGGTTTGCAGTCGCAGGGCGGGCTGCGTCTTGTCACGGCAGTCGGGCGGCCAGCCGGCGCGGCCGGCCGAACGCCTCGGTGGGGGAATGCAGAGCGGCGGCGGCTGCACGCAACGGCAGTTAAAACGAGTCGATAAAGATGAAAGTACGAGCCCGAGACGGTGCAACGCCCGTGACACGCTGATTGCCGCCCAGTTAGCCACTGTTATTGCACGCGCCGCCCGCGGGGCACGGACGTTCGCGAGCGACCGCAGGTGTGAGGCAAGGTCCGGGGCGCCGCCCGCGGACGCCTCGCGAGACTCAATGAGGTGCTAATCAATGGAAAGGCGGGTGTCGACAAGCGCAAATAAATTTCGTCAACGAAATTAATGCATTTGGAAAGGCATTCATTCACACTTTTGCTTAACAGACCAGATTGAAACATTAACATAGTCAATTCATCAATAATTACAAGACTTTCATGCATCAATAAATTCCACATCTTTTCAAAGACTGTCAACACTAAAACCCCAAAATAACAATTATCTCCTTCTTCTTATTCTAAGCTGTTTGTGCTCCTTAGTTTGTTCCAGTTTTTGTGAAACTTTCCTCCATATATTTTTCAGGTTTACCAGGTGATTATTAAGTTTTATTAATGTGCCATTTCGTTTAATGGATGAAATAAACGATAATAAACACGTGACAAACTGCAAAAAAACGCAAAAAATAATTCACAAGAGCCGGAACCAACTAACAAGCACTAACATTTTTTAAGAACAGGAAGATAATTATAGATATTTGAGTCGTTTAATATTTACGATCTTCAAAGAAATAAGGCATTCATTGATGCCTAAAACCTCTTAATTATTGGTGGATATTATTCACTCTCTAACTTTCTACGTGGAATAAAACACTGACTTAAGAAATCTATCAATAATTACGATGTTTCAAGTGCCTCAACGTCTTCTAAGATCGTAAACAATAAAGTATTTGCAAATTTATAATGAATATTCTTCTACTATGTCGTTTGTACTTGATTATTGGTTCTGGTTTTTGCAAATTTACTCCATGTTTTATTCTACCATGTGCATATTAAGTGTTATTACATAAATTCGAGAAAATTTGAAATTGTGAAATTCATATTATCAGCAAAAAAGTCTTGGTTAAAACCAAGGATGTTTGCTTTGGACCTTGGACTGTGAACAATCTACTAGTGAACTCTTTTATATCTTCTATATGCTTATAAATGAGGAATGATCATTATAAATGGTAGGAGTGCCACAATAATTTTTCTTTGTTTTTTTTCGTGTAAAATTGTATGCGTACTATCGTCAATAGCTCTTCATCAAATAGAAGTATATGCCAACCTTTTCTCAGATTCTAGCTTTAAATGATACTGTGTGGTGTAACTCCAAATTCTCTGCCCGCATAAATTGATATAAGTACTGATTGAAGTGCTAGGCTGGTATTTTTGCACAGGAGAGGATTGCTAAATTGTAGAAAGCTATGTGTATGTATGTATTTGTCATTTTGGGTCGATAGTCCGACTTTGCTGGCCATTTAACTGGTGTCTCCCATGTCTGGGCTTAAGTAAATTTACATGCATGAGAGGTAAGAGCGATATGTGGAAAATATTACGGATTATATTCACCGAAACTAGCAAGTTCTGCCTGCTTGAGCTTTTTTCGTCACACAGCTACAGAAACTGGGACGATTTTAAAGGAAAGCTAAACTTTATTTTGGCCCGGATGGAGTATCGAACTCGGGTACATACCACAGGAAGCTAGTATGCTGCCCGTCAGCCATCCTAGAGGCTAGAAAGTTATATCCATTAAAAAATATAATTTTACCAGGCTTATTTTACACGGTTACTGCCCTCGGTTGGTTAGCGTGCTCGCTTTCCACGGCACAACCCCGAGTTTGATTCCCGGCCGGGAAAAAATTAATTTTGCGCTTTCCTTGCAACGTCCATCTCTTGCGGTGTGGCGATGAGAAAGATTACTTCTCACGTTAAGAATATCAAAAACACAGCGCAGCAATGGCTATGTGCTAACCACAGGTACCCTTTAACCCATGGCTGCAAGGCTGGGACGCTGCTGGTAGGCCTTGCTCGTAAAGAGCTGTTGTGCCAATCATACATACATACATACATACATACTTGCGGATCCACTGGATGGGAAATGAGGGAAATTTTCCCCCAACATTTTTCCAATAACTATAATGTCATTTTGCCAGGAGACTTTGAAGCAAAACTATGATTGGATTGTGATTAAAACGAATAAAATCATATCGCAGCGTGTAGCTTGTATCGCAGTGTAGCCTGCGATATTTTACAAAATCTGTAATATGACATTCGAGGAAACGTTTTGAATTTCCTTTCACAAAATTCATCTCTGGATACGCAGCTGATACATACATTATTTTACACGGTATCACGACGATCACTTGACGATCAAACAGGCGCGAAAAAGCGAATGATTTACGGCGGCGAGGGCGCCAGCAGCGGCGTCCTGCCATCGCAGGGTGTGTCCCGAGCGGCGCCGAAGAGGCGTTCGCGGGGCGTCACGCAAGGCTGCGCGCGCGACGCGCATCGCGCGACGGATCGCGCCTCGCGGCACGCGGAAACAGGCGCGCGCGGATGCGCTGCACCGCCGCCGACGCTGTTGCGGGCGCGGCCGCGGGCAGGGCGCGGTCGACACTTCGAAGACGGGGTTGCAGCCCCGCCACTGTCGACACCTCTACCGCCCTGGCCACAGGCAAGTCTCTATCGGCATTTTTAAGATGTGGTTGTAGCCACGTCACTGTCGACCCTCCAACAGAAGCGGGTGTTGCCACGCCGCTATCGGCACCTCTACAGTGCTGGCCTCAGGAAAGTCACTGTCGACACTTCTAAGATGAGGTTGAAGCCACGTCACTATCGACACCTCTGCAGTCCTGGCCACAGGCAAGCCGCTATCGACACTTCTAAGATAAGAAATACCGTCAACACTCGTTCGAATGTGGTAGTAGCCACGCTACAGTAGATTCTTATGCAAACATAGACTACATTTCTACATACGTAGTTACATACACCCTACATACAGCCAGAAGCCAGCACACTGTCGTCACGTCTACAGGCACGATCGACATTCTTAAAGCCGTAATTGTGAGCACGTCACTGTCGATGCTTCTAAAAGCGCTCACCCTACAATCTGCAGTCATCCCAGTGACGGCAATGGGTTGTAGCGAAACCAATGTTGACATTTCTACAGAGATTGCACAGATGCACAATGTCAACACGTCCACGTTGTAGCCACGCTACTGCCGACACTTCTTGATATTTTCGATACATTATTTTATGGACGTGGTGAGAAACACGTTACTGTTGATACTTTCGCTAATGTTTCTATAGTGACATCACTGGCAGAAATATAATAAGTATATGTTTTAAGGACAATAAAGAGAGAATAAGGACTGAAATGGATGGAGAAGTTAGAAGGGGAATGAGAAAAAGGATAATGTAGGAAAAAGAGAGATAAAGATAAAGGAAGGAAGAAAAGGTGAAGGAGATGCAAAAGAAAAGGGTTGTAATGTAATTCATCATGAATGAATGCAATTTTGTAAAGTAAATTAAAATGAATGTAACAAAATACTAATAGCGAAGTTGTGTGACTATAATATTATTGTTTACCATTACACTCGTCACGTACTCTGGCGTGTTCATCGTCACCACCCCATCGTCACCACACCATCGTCACCGTCCCGTTTGTAAGTCAAATCATTGTGATTGAGATCGTCACGATTATTATTGTCTTTGTTTTTGGTAATTCACATTCCTGTTAATACAATTGACATTGCCATCGCCACAGCTACTTCATAGCAAATACTTCAATGTACTGATACCGTCAAAATCATCAACCAAATTCCGATAATAATTAATCTCTCCAATACCATCACCAACATTGTCGACATTTACCACATTCATCGATTTCACTACCATTACGTCGGATTACAATAGTTTACACATACACATCACCACAACCTGCATTATGGTAATTCTATCATTAGTGTAACGCCCTCTGAGCCCCGGCTACTGTAACCGCTGTCTGGCATCACCCGTATTTCTACTGCCGCTGCCGCGTCCATCGCTGTTCCAACCTCTTCCTCCTCCCTCATTGCTGCCTCCGGCGGCAGGGAAGAGGACATGCAGTCACTCGGATCGGCAAGCCTCCCTCCCCCTCCCTTCACCGCCTTTCCCCTGCGGCGCTCACGGCGCCACCGTTAGCACGCAGAGCTGCCTCCGCAAGGAACGTTTTTATAGCTGCAGCAGGTAATTTAACAGGGCGCGTAAGATGCATCTGCGATTCGTTTTCATTGCTGGCGAGTGTTTCCTTGCACAAATACCGCAAACGCCCATTCACAAAGTTTGCCTCCAGCGGGGAAAAAGTAATCGAATAGGGTGGGAAAAAAATTGAATGCTTGAAAGTTGTATTAATTTTATTATGACTTGAAGAGAAGAATCATTACATTGAAATATCCTTTTCACACATGCAACATGAAATATTTAAATTGTAACGGATAATTGATCAATACCATAGATCATATGAAGACGAGGGAATGCACACGCGATGTCTTCTTGAGGTGATTAATTGTCTGACAATCCACAATAAAAAAAATTAATTGATTATGCTGTTTGTCAGAAGCTGCTTGTCCTGCAAAAGAGGATCTGACAGCTCTTTGCCGTGTCATTGATCGGCGATCATAAAGGTGCCCAACTCCGTTAGACAAAATGTCCGGTCTAAAGATATGTCATTATGCATTTTGACTAATCAGTTAACGTTAAAAGTAACCACTTCAACAAACATCCGTTTCGATTGGGCTTTCCACATTTTTAATAACTTTACTTCAAGTAGTATAAATGTGTCTTGGAGATTATTTGATCACAAAATATTAAATTATTCTTAATATATTCATTGATTACTAATCAATTCAGATTCGTAGTTTGCCATGAAATGTACCTCTCAAGTTCACTGACAATTCAAAAGAGAAGGTCGTTGCTACCCATCACTAGAGAACATTCCGATATCGAATCTTGCGTTTCTCTGGTTGGCAGCAGTGACGCGGCGGCGGAGACGTGCGTCGCGTGCTGGACCGAGCGAGCCGCGGTGGCGGCGGCGGCAGAGGCCGGCTTCGAAACCCGCTCGGCCACTCCGACGTCCGGACGCACTCGCTCCGGATCCGACGCCGCCACCGCACAGTGCGACAGCGCTGCAGCCTCGCGGCCACACCAGACACCAGTAGTTCGAACCAACATGTCATGTATATATCGAGCCATGCCTTATATAAAATGCATTTTCTATTAATCTCGGCAGTTCTAGAATCACCGGATAGGTGTTCTTTACATCGGCTGGAGCTAGCTTATTCTCTACGTGCGACCATCACACCTGACAGGTTTCCCGAGTCTATGATTGCATGTGGCCCGTGGGCCTATTCACTCAATGTGTTCTCGTTAGAATAATCTTCTCTACGCTAGAATTGTATCATCGATAATAGCAAGAATAAGTTTAAGGGAAACAGAGAATAAATACATTTAAATTTCTCAATAGTCTAAAAAGTGTTAAATTATTTTATGGTCTCATAGAATTGATTTTTCGACTACATCTGTCTACCACAACGCGGGGTGTGGTTAAACGTAATTAACATAATTCAGAATACGATTATTTACAAACAATGCATTTTGCACCTACTTAGTCACTTTCAAAGTTACAGTTCAGACTTTTGCAGTTCGATAATTTGAATTTGAAACTCCAAATTCGTATTTCTTCTTATTTTATTTTCTTCTCAGTCGAAACGGAGTAACATGTTTTCTTTTTTTACCGTGAAAAAGAAATGATGTAAACTAAATAACAATCGTGGAGTTTTTGAAAGGGTTTATAAACCTTATAACATCTACCTATAAAAAAGGAATAAAATATAACCCTCCCGAAATGATAATGCCGTGCTGATTAACGTGAAGAATGTGTCGGTTCGGGGTTATTTCTTTCGAATGTTTCAAGAAGGGGAAAAGAAGGCTCTCGATGGAGGGGACGAGCATGCAACCACTGTATGCGACCGTCCCTGCCTTCCCTTCCCGGCGGCTCCAAGTCCATATCGCGGCGCAGCGCCATAAGGCAACGGAGCCGCATCCGCCGCCCCGCCCGCCGCGCCCCTCGCCGCCACGACACTCGCCCGACCGCAATCCTCCACTCCTCCATTGTGTCTTTCCGGCTAACGCCGAAGACTGCAATTAAGCAGGGTGGTTGCTCTCCATATGACAAAGTTTTTTATCGGAACATTCTTAAAAATAGTGTTGAAGAAATTTCTCGTCTTGAAGAGAAGGAAAACAAGGAATAAAATTGACAGAACCGATACGGAAGTATGAAGAGGAAACTGAGGAGATATATTGTTTAATTAGTTACACAAATGAAGAAAAGGGGATAGAAGAACTCACACAAATTCTAAATGAAGCTAAAATTAAATGAAAAAATCCCTGACACGGAAAATTAATATTTTTTCTTTCTTTCAACAGATCAAGTATTACAAGAGTTTAATTCTAAAAGAGACTTAAAGACGAATTTTTAAATATGTACCCAAGATCAACATAGTTTACGCCAATAATAATAATAGTAATAATAATAACAATAATAATAATAATGAATATTTCAACATGAAAGTCGTATAGGAATTGATATCTATGTCGAAGTTATTCATATCTCTTACCATTTTTAATAGATTTAATTTGAAAGAGATAAGCGCACAGGTTCAATATATTCATGATACTCATATATTCATTGGTGTTACAAACGCTTAAATATATTTTGTAGTGAACGATGCTTTTTAGGGCACAAACTCGCGAGGAAGCGCAGTATTTACCAAGCCATTAGTTGAAGTTAGTTAGGTGTTTTCTCCAAAGTTTCACAAATTTCGCTTTTGAGGTGTGTATGTCACCAAACATGTTTATCCTTCGCCCTTTCGGACGGCTAGATGCACTAGATTTAAGTAGGACGCTCCACACCTCGAAACATGTTCTCGAAGTGATAACTTTGATTTTTATGTACCTAACCTGACATATTCTATTTGCATTCCAATTTCTCTGGAACATGCGGTAAGCGTGCTGTATTTGCTGAAAGTTACACTACATTCACTTTCTTCCATAAAAACGTCTTGCATGCTGAAACACATGACTCCTGTATATTAGCTGGAGAACCAATGGCGAAAACATATTGAAGTGCTGTGACACAATTAAATTATTTTTAAACCGAATAAAGTTGAAGTTCCTGCACATTATGTAAGCTACTTCAACTCTAGAGATCACACAACTGTACTAAAGACGGTTCAATGATTTTAATTTTCACAACCGCAAAATAATTTATCATGTTTTGCTTTTAGTACCTTTCTCGGCACATATTTTTTGATTTAGTATCATTTAAATTAGCTTTGTATTGATTTTAACAGAAGAATTTGCAATAAATAATAAATTACAATAGTAAATAAAATACCTAATAACAAATGAAGGAAGTACGCAGCAACTTGAAGAAAATATACTTAACTTTCCGCAATCACATACATTTAATTTTAACAAGAACTAACATTATACATGTTAATAAAAATATTATTTTCTCCTCTGAAATGATCGATTTTCTACATTTTTTTATTAGTGATCTATCATCTCTTATTTTGTCTTGTGCCATACACCATCTGAGTGTTAACGATAAGTACTGATATGTTCTTTCCTAGCCAATCTTGAGATTGAATATTTTATCTTATTAATTATTTAAATAATTATATATGATTGGTAAACGTAACCGTTTGAAAAAAAGTCACATTCCCAAGGCGAAACCATCTATGTGTGCGTTAACTTTGAATCCACACTTGTAACGTAGAGCGGTTTCAACCGCATTTGTATGATAGTTTTTTCCCTCATTAGTATTAAAGTCCTCTCAATATTGAAGCGTTTCGAACCAGATGATCGTAAGCCAAGTAACAACCAAATTTGAGATATTTACTTCTTTTGGTTTCTCCTAGATTTTGCCAAGCTATTGGCAAAATACTTTCATATACTTCAGTAGTATGTATGAATGAAGTATCTTTTAATGCAATAAATATGGGTTTTACGTTGATCATGTAATTTACAGAATCCAATGAACTTTCAATTTACTCTCCTGCCGATATCACTTACGTCACGTGCGATTTATTTAGTCGTGCACTTGAGGTAAATTAGCTGTTGCGGTTTCATCCAATCGGGAGCTTATAAGTCGCTACAGTGACGTCCCTATGGGGACGTTGAAGCTCCTGATTAAATGAAACCGTGAGCAGGTGATTTACGTCAAGTGCACGACTAAATAAATTGCACGTGACGTAAGTGATTTCGACATAGTTAAATAGTTAAATAAATCCTAGTATAAGGTGCTTTACCATTCCTTAGTTCCAAGCGGTTCAATTTAGTTGAAGCGAATAAATTTCCTAAAAAATATAATCAATAAAACGTATACTCGGGATACATTCTCAGTCGACATTCACATCCCGAGTATGTCCAAAATTTGCGGCCCCTGCCCCACGCTGTTGGGCGGCGGGCGCCCGGCGCTGGCGGCCTCGGGGCGCGCGGGCCGTGTCCTTGCGGGCGCCGGCGCC
>BOPP01000117.1:2824633-2853340 GCA_017312745.1 Gryllus bimaculatus
CCCACAGAGAGAGATTATCATTACTCGAATTGTTTTAACACACCTAATTTGGCACGGCGAATGAATGTCTTCTGAGTTTTAATCATCACTTACTTTTTTGGGCCATTCGAGGAAAAACTCTTAAATCAACTTTAACATGGGTTTTTTCGGAGGTTGGGGGAAAATCGATTTTTTTACGTTTTTTCGTTTGTAGTATAATAATCGTCTTGGGTCTTGTGGGATACAATTGCCCATGAAGAGCTTTCCTTGGAAAGTGCAAATGAATTGACATATACAGTAGATTCTTATCTGTATTGAATGAATATATCGTAGTTTCCTATTCAGGGTCTAAATGTTTTAGGTAGATTCGATGGGGGTAGAGTGTTCGAAGAAAACATACTTGTTCCCAAATTGGTGTTTTCACTATTGTTGTAGTCTAGAACATCACCGAACGGGAAAAATTCAAATTTCACTTTCATCAAACTAAATTTATCCTCTGAACTAAAAGTTCAGTTCTTTTCCAATGACGTTTGCTAAGTTTCTTTTGGTTCATTGTGACACGATTTATAGTTTGCTTAGGTTCATGATAAAAGTCCATGCCAATAGTAGTAATTAGCGGGTCGAGGGCTGCAATTCTATGATAGTAAAAAACCCAAGTAATTCGAAAAATAGGAAAACAGATTAAGTGTTCCAAAGCTCATAAAGGGTCTGCAGAGAGGAAAATAAATTAACAGTAGTGAGATAACAAAGTCGTTCACAATTTTGGAATGAGTTAAATTTCGTAGTTTTAAATTTCATTTAATATGTTTTTCTCAATTCTAAGTAATTGTAGATAAATTATGAACTGAAATTTCGTGGGTGGTAGCAGATATCTATGTGGTAATTTTGTTGCCATCATATTAACTATGATTTTGATTTGTATGCTCTGCTATTCATCATATTTGTGGGCAATTTACTCTTGGGTTGAAATTGATTCAGGCAGTCTCAGTTATCCTTTATCAATTTTACGAGGTCATAAATGTCTAGTTATTTCATAAAATTAAATGGTTCTTAAGCATGTAGTGTCATAGCTTTGAAACGGTTATTAAAAAGGCTTGAAAGGAAAATATCCATCAGAGCATTATGTTTACAAGTAGTAAACCGTACTCCCATCCTACCAAAAAGATAACAGGGGCGGTTTTAAAATACGCAATCTCACCAATTCCTTTAATGTGGCTAATTATATTTTGATCCAGTTTTTTGGCTAGAACGCATTATGTTTTTTATGTAATTTCCTTAGTATGATGTATATACGTAGTATGGACATACCGCCAACGCACTCTTCATTTGGCGATCACAATGATTTAGCATAGTAATGTAATCTACGGTACCATCCTATTGCTTATGGATTAATGTTGCTAGGGGAGAGCGGTAATTTTCAGCCATTGTTCTATTAATTTTAAGTGATGTATCAAGTGGGAATCGCGCTCAGAGGGTAGGCATTGAATGAGCCTTCCGGATACCTGGGCTGAAGACCCAGTAACACAGGCGCGGACCGCTTTTGCGGGTGCCTTCTGCCTCATCTTGGCTTGGTGGAGCGGTGGAACAGCACAGCGACGCCGCGAGGAGACGGCTGGCAGCGGGGCAGCCCGCGGGCTCTAGGACATTCGCTGCGAGGCAGGAGCGATGGCTGCAATCGCCTTCTCCGCAGGACCGACGGTCGGGGGGGGAGGGGGCGTGGAGGCGGGGGCGAAGGTATGAGTGGGTGGTTGAGCGATGAGGGAGGGCGAGGGGCGGGGGAGGGACGGAAGCAGGGGAGCTGCATGTGCTCTTAATCCGCCGATGCAGACAGCTTATTATGTGGGCATTGTTAGCGGGGCGGCGGCGGCGGGCGTGCGCCGCGCTGTACCGCACTTGTGGCGGCGGTGGGGGCGGTGGGGGGCGTGGCGCGGCGCCGCGCTGCGCTTGATGCAACGACGCCGGATAATGCACCGCGGGGGCGGCCGCCGCCGCCCGGGCCGCCGGTTGCCGATGCGCCAGCCGTTCGCTTCGCAACTTGGAGCCGACACTGCTACGCAACAAAACCGTTTGTTTGGAGTTCAGTTCTCAGTTCTGCCTCGCGCGCCCAGTTCAATGCCCACCCACCACATAACACATACAACACAATCTGCCTTGCCTTTGACCTCTTTTCGATGCGAGGGAGGAGGGGGAGGGGCGGGGTAGCCACCTGCGAGGGCGATTCGCGGATCCGCACGGCGTCGCGGCGCGCCACGCTGGCTCGGGTGTCGCCGGGCACCGATCAGGTGACCGTGAGAACTCGCTGCATGAGGGTCACGCGGAGAGGCCGAGGTGGGGGAGGAGACGGCAGACACGGGTAGAGCACTCGGAGAAAAGAATCCTAACCAAAAGGAAGAAATAAAGGAGTACTTCTTGCTGCGAGAAGACATGCGGGTCGAATGACAAACTGAAGAGACATTAGTGAGGCAGAGGAACTTCTAAAGAGTAAAAACGATCAAGAGAGAGCAGAGTCGTGGGCAAAATAATGGAAGTACGTTGATAGTGTATTCTGGAAAATGGTTCACGATGAAAAATGGGGAAAATGCAATGAAAAGGCATAAGAGACGCACTACAGTTTATCGTATTGAAATAGGTATCAAAATTATAATAACTTTTAAGTGTAGCAGCAAACCAGAGTGTCAGCAAAATAGTGTCACCGATACATTAACATGATTATTGAAGAAATTTGGGATTAAAAAATGCACATTCCGATGTAAAAGAGAAAAGAAATATGTGAGGGGCCAGCAGATATCTTGTTCGCAGGTTTTAAAACTGACATATTGTTGGATGTACGCATTTGTTGTCATGTTTTGGAATATATGATAGATACATTTTATAAGCCAACACACAATGTAAATAGGTTTACTACAGAGGAACAAAGACTAGTCTAATTTTCAACTAGACGAATAAAAGTAAAATGGTTCAAAAGTAGAAACAATGAAGTAGAAGATAGTAATTGGAAAATATTGGGTATTACATCGTTAACTCCTTCATAGTGTTGATACGAAGAATTTGATGGAACAAAAAAGAAACTATCTCAAATCATTCAAAAAAGAATATCAAATGTATGTGAGGACGGTATGTTTTCTGCATTCTTTCACCAAAACCTCCGCTGATATTATGATTAGGATTACTTTCTTGTTCATATTTCCTAATAAAATCTCACTTAATACATTTGAAATATTGTTTAAGTGTTCAAATATATTATTTCACACCTCACAAGATACTTTTCTTCAGTGACAATGTTAATGATGACAATGAGTATATCAAATACACAGATGATAAAATATTTGCGCTAATAACTTTTCGAGAGATCATACATCAATAGATAAAAGGATGAGGAAATAAAATGTGCCAATTTAAAGTCTCCGGCACGTACACAACTCTCACGAGCGTTGTTAATACTTCATTCCTACAATATTTATGAACTACGCACCGTTACCTGCATGTATTTCTCTTTAATATTGATTACATACGCCATAATTTGCCAAAATTGTAAATGGTCCGAGTTTCCCAATGTGTTTTTCGAAGCGCAGCCTTCCGTTTCCTTCTGCCGACGGCCATTTGTCAAGACGCGAAGCAGAGCAGCTCCGGGCAGCTTTAATTTATTACGCTCTCGAAGCAACATTCAAATGCAATATACCGGTCGAGTCGCCCGAACTCACGAAAGACGCGATTAGGAGGGAGGAGGGTGGAGGGGGAGGGAAATAAAACGATAAAGGTGCGCGAAACGCGAGAAGTAGAAATGGCCGCCGCCGCAATATGTTCCGGATTGGGAATAAAAGCGGACAAAAACGTGTTTGATGATGATAATGATGATGGAACGAAAAATGGCTTTGAATCGTTGAATATATATAAAAAAAGAACCTAAAAAATATATAAAAATTGAAACAAATTCTGAACAACTTTAATTGCAACTTTTTAAACATATTAAGCTACTATAAAAATGTAGAGGCCTCGAGTATTGAAATGAATGATTGATAACTGAAATTAATAAACCAATCATATATATTTATATAAACAAAAAATCCCCCTTCAACGAAACGAAGTTAGCAATTATAATTTTCGGAGACCACGAAGCACTATATTTGATTTCGTACTGTGGAGGACACCAGCTAAATAGCGCGATCTAAGACGACCAGATTATCAGAATGATTACTCTACAAACTGGGCTGTGTGATAGGTTGTTTCCGAAACTTTCTCCGATCAAATCTACTCGGATATCGATATCGGAGCATTAAGCACTTTCAACGACAGACGGCATATAGCATGCTATCCTTCTTTCTTTATTGTCTTCACCTATAACTCACATTAAAACTCAATTTGAAGTTACGTAAGTGCGGCCGGGAATTGAAAATGAAACTTTCATGAATGTAATCCCTAGTTTTTTCTGTAAATATAGAACTAGTTTCATGCTGAGTCAAGACCCGGTGATGCAATGTTCTTCCTTGCAGAATTTTCCTATACGTGTAGAAAGAAATTAGGAGTAACTAGGCAGATATTCCTTTTTGTAACATTAACATTTACGGTGAAATCAAAATCTCAAAATTGAAATACAGGCGGCTTGCTTGCCTGATTGATTTTTAGTGATTCCGGGCGCATCAACTACTAGGGTCAATAGTCCCGTAAGTTCAGGGCGATTTGGGCTCGGGAGGGGGCGGTGGTCTTCTTTCGCTCTTTGGCGAGACTTACTGTCAGCTAGCGGGGTTTCCCTCCACCAAGTATCTCTCACCAACGGGGCACCGCCCCAGCTGAGACAAGCTCTAAGCTCCCGATCAGTCTCCGACCATGTGTGTTAGTGTAATGTGTGTTAGTATAAGTGCGTGTAAGGGGTGAGGAGAGGATAAGGAATAGGAAGGAAAGGTCGCGCGCGGTCCTCGGCTCGTTTGTTACAAAACTGCTCCGGCATTCGTATTGATCGGAGAAACCACGGAAAACTACATATCAGAGCAGCCAGTCGCTGGAATTCTCCTCCAAACTGGGACTGAATCTGACCTGACAAGTTAGTATCGTAAATCCAGCCACCGTCGGGACTCGAACTTAGGATCTCCTGGTTAGAGGGACAGCAGTAACATCAGATTATGTCCTGTGCAATCTTTTCCAATTAACGGCTGCTTAAAGCATCTATCCTTTCACACAGGAAAACGCAAAAAATAAAAGAAAAGACAGTCTGAAGCAACGATAAATTGGACATTTAGTTGTTATAAGTGCTTGAATCATGTAAACTTTTCAGTTTTGGATAAATGACTTTTGACCACTTTTTGGGCCTCTCAATCCACCGTGCGCCGCAACCGCTGCCGCCGCCGCCGCCACCTGCGCGCATGTCCGTCTGGAGAAAAGCGAGATCTGGTTCCGAGAGCGGAGCGGGTCTTGTGCGCGCCAACGGCCGCAGCGGAGACGCCCTCGAGACGGATGGGCCTCGCTCGCCTCGCGGGACTTCCCCGCGGACGCTCATACACCACCAAAACAATGGTCACGTGCCCACCATTAGCATCAACCATGGTTCAATGGAACGCATTTCGTGACGAGAAGTAAGAATAGTAAAATAACAGCATTTCTATACATCAGATTGTGCATAAGTAATACTTCCAAGTAATTGTTCTATAGTAGTTTGTTTTTAAATGATTAACATGAATTGCAAACAAGGGCACCATTCCATCTCATAAATAATTTACTTTTTAGTAGGTGAGGCCAAGTTTGGTTCTAGATTTCGCTTCGTTGAGTGTTACCGATATGGAAAATGACAAAAAGTTTCAAGAAGCCAACTTTCTGAATGTGATAAGAAAGTTTTGTTTACAATCATCGTAAGAATCAATCAAGAATTGCAAAAAAGATTAACGTAAATATTGTGGAAGAAAGTTTCGAACAAATACGTTCATTCGTTACTTCCAAATCGATACATGTCATAAGAATATTGATTATAACTTACGTACTAACTATTTACGTACTTTTACATTTACAAAGAAATAGACTTGGAATCCGAATCTTTATAGTATGTCAGTCGGTATTTTAGCTTCTCTCAGATAAAAACGGTACTTGTTATACGAGGCTGCGCAACAACAATAAAGATCAAAAATTGGAATTAAAACTCGTCAGATAGAGTGGATGTAGCATTAATTCCTTTAAACAGACGTTTCGAAGTTTGATTAAAACTAACATTACATCCACAAAATAATCGATTGGGTCCAAGCACATGAGCACCCAGTGCATTTCAAGACCATTTTCAGGAAACTTGCATTCAACGGGGATTCGTTTTTTTTTTTCTGCCCCGCGCGACACGCTAAGTCGGCCCACCCACCGCTTGAAGGGAGCCAGAGAAAGAGAAACTGGAGCAGCACATCCTCACGTCGGGAAAGTGCAGGATGTGGCATGGCGGCGGGGGCGGGCGCAGGGGCAGGGGGCTTAGGAAAGAACGCGCGGTTGCCACCGTAGCAGAGTCCACGTTTGCGGTTTCCTCGCAATGGCTGCTGTGGCGCCCGCGAAGCGACGGCTAAAACAAATAATCAGCCCTCCCTCGCCCATTGAGAATCTCCAACACAGGACACGCTTTGGTTTGAAGTGGCCCAGGCGGTCAGAGCTATTTCAAACGAATAAAAAGAAATATGTAGAACGAACACTTTCTCGCTATGTGTTTTTGGTGATTTCCTGTCGGAGTGTGCATGGTGCGAATTGATAGGGGATGCCGCGCTCTAGAGAGTTGGATGTCCCTTGGTACTACAGTAATAACTTTTCCCTGCCAGGGGCACAATTACAGAAGTACATTTCTGGATACCGCGTGTATCATTTTCATTTTTGAAATGTTCAAATAAAGAAATCCAAGTCGAGAAAATTGGATTGGTAAATAGGTTTATTGGATCAGTCGAATCAAGCAATGAGCCTACCTTCAATGTACCATAAGCTACAGTTTGTAAATTGTGAATCATATCCACACTAAAAAAACACAAAAATCTGTTTTTGTGATGTTTCCACTGAGTGTTCAAGTGTATTTTTTTATTTTCAGCCGTCCATGAATATAATTTCCAATCCACTTCAATTTCGTTTCAAAAAACGTTTTTTTTATATTCTGCGTCTGGATAATAATATTCAATAGCGTACAATGACTGACCAGAAAGCGTGATTAGTTAGTACATATCCCCATTGAATACATAATTTTTAATGTACGCGTTTGACAATTATTGGGACTTAGTTGGGCTCATTCGTGCATTACCATACTCACAATTGTGCTAATTTGTTAGAGTTACACATCTGTAACAGCATTAATAAAATTCAGTGAAGTTCTCTTGCAGTAAAAGTCATTTAAATAATTGTATAAATTATTTTTTTATGTGAACGAAATATTACAAGAAAAGGATAGTGTTAAATTAACCAACTGAACTCGGTAATTTGTTCGTTTAAAATACATCCAGCAAGATACATGATTTTTCTCCTTTTGCAATTATTCCAACGTTCAAAAAGTACTTTCACCTTTCATTAATAGTTAAATATACTATTTTTATAAGGATTATTACATTTAATAACGCAAATGTTAGATTATTACGAAACAACCTTGTACCTTTTCAGCTAAAAAAATAATTTTGAATAAAATCTAATAAATGAAAGTTAGAGACCATTAAAGAATAACCTTTTCCTGTACAATGTTTCTTTAATGAAGTCACGTTATACAACCAAAACGGAACTGCATGAGATACCATACCACGAAACACTGAACTCTAGGCTCGTTCTTGCAATACATAGTCATGCAATGTAGCATGTATTCAAACACTTACATTCATTTCTCTTTATATGTGAGTATGTTTTATTGCACTTTAACAATCTGAAATACGTAACTAGTATTTAGAAAAAAATAATAAACATAATGCTAATCGACATTTCGAAAGGTACGCAAAAACCACTTTCCTGGGTTGTTAGAAAGTTCTATCGCAGTTTAATTTCCAGGAGTTTAGAAACCATAAAACAAACGAAGCGCAGTATGCGAATCCCGTTCTGCGCCCGTTCCCTCTGCGCGCGCTGACGTCTGTTGATCTTAGACGCTCCTCTTTCCAACAAAGGCCACTTGCTTTGTCTCGTTGTTGTTTTAAGAACTCGTGAAAGTTGCAAAGATGATGTCACGCTTGCTTTGACAATCGTGTGCATGTATTTGTGATCTCGGAGTGTTCGGGAAGATCCTTTTATTTTCATGATTATTTGTATATTAATTGGTATTTGAAAATGGATATTTAGTTTTATATTTAGTTACATTTGTAATTTTACATATTAATGAGTTTTACTAATACTTTTTTGTTACGTAAATTCGATGAATATTATATCTCTAATAAAATCTAACATTTTGGGATAAGATGATCAGTAATCCAAGAAAAATAAACAAACCCCTACCGTGTTTCCTACTCTTTACTCCTAAAATAAATTTATTTTTGGCTTTATTCTTCGAGATTTTACTTGCAAGACATTCATCTTTTACGAAAATTTGCGGTTGCTGTTTTTCAAGGTGGGCGATCACTAATCTTCCAGTCTCAGTCGTTAACATATTCTTCATTAATATTCTGCATTATAAAATTGTCTATCTTGAGAATCTACTGAAGTTCTTTGGCAAAAGAGCTGGCCCCATAGCCTGAGTCTTCTTATGTATGAAGATATTATTTATTATTTTTTATTCATTATTATTATTATTACTATTAATGGAAACAAGTATACACACGAATGAAAAATGAATGAGCGGATTCGAAGGGCAATGAATGACAACAAACTTTGAAAACATACAATGCTGCGTACACGAACAACATGAATGATCATGACTTTGCTGACAAACAAATCGACCACACGACACAGCGACACTCATGTTACTTACATTCACCGCAAGAAACGCGACGAAGCAACAAAGGAGTACAATGTGTTTCGAATAATGGCGTCTCTATTCATCCATGCTTTACCGGAAGGTTATATGGTATTAGTTCCGATAGTGGCCGTCTTTCAACACTAATTACACAGTTAGATCAAATTCAAACACAGGACACATTCTGACAGGAAGATAATTCTAGCGGGCAGTAGCTTTGAAAGGTAGTTTTCCATGTATTTTCCGACAGGTACCATGCTATTGACAGTACCCTAACAAACGTGTGAAGAAAAACGCGCGAGATCTTCCCTTACCCATTCTTAACCTCTCCTCACACACACACACACACGCGCGCGCGCGCTCGCACACGCACTGCATGCATTACACTACTACACATGTCGAGAGATCACTCAGGAACTTAGATCTTGTCCAGGCTGGCGCCATGCACAGGTTGGGAAGATACCTGCAGGGGAAAACCTTCCGTGACATCTATTAGAATGGCGTCGAATTTCACGTTCCAAATTTTGCAACTGTACCACATTTATGGTACTAATCATTCAGTAGTTGACGCGTTCGGATACAGTAAATGTTCAAAGAATCAAAATCCAGACACTCGCAGCTGTATTCGTCTTCTCGCAGCGAGTCGCTCGGGGCTGCCGAAATCTGACGAACTCTGCGGCACGCCAACCACCGGAAGCGATAAAGACACGCGCGGACGCTGCTGGAGAAACATCTGGGGGACGGCGGAGGAAGAGTAGTCGGCACGCGACGCAGCCCTCGCCGCCTCCTCGCGCACGACACACCGCTCGTGGGACTGAGATTCCGCGGAGGCGAGCAAAAAAGAAGAAGGAGGGGCGCGTCGCCGGAGAAGAGGAAAATGCCACGCGAAACAAAAGGTCGTTTTAATGAGGAACAATTCAAGAACACGGAGAAGAACTTGATATCGAACTCGGGACAGGATGTCGAAGTAAATCCATACCTAAGCAAGACAATAGGCGTCGTGATTCAAAATCCTACTGTAGTGCCGTTGCCGTGCCATTCAAATGTCAAGCGCATTCGATGCGCTTTTGAAATCTTACGCTTGATGGTCGTCTATGCTTGCACTTTCTTCCGACGTGGGTGGTATGACGACGACTGCAATGACAGTGACGACGGTGGCGAGAACGAAGACTGTGACTACATGTACATTTACATGAGGCTATATTGCTTAAAGGAATAAAGTCAGTGAGTTCATAAGTTTTCGAAGCGATCTTTCAAAAAACGCTTCTCTTGCAGAAATACTTCATTAAATATCGCTCGAACATATTTCAAATTGTACAAAATGTTTCGAGACTTAATCGTTCTGTTTAAATACCCATGACAATTTATTGTCGAAAGTAATGTTTTAATCATTCTACTGCGTAAAAAGGTAAAATGAACTTTGTAACGTTACCGCACACACGCGAACGGACAACTTCCATCACTGTTGGCAACCGTGTACAACCAGCAGGAGAACGCAACATGTTGAAAAAACAGATCGCGTTCTATGGGCGACGCCGCGAGTAGCTGTACTGTGGTGCAGTCAACACACGCAGGAACGGCTATTTGCTGGAGTCAACGACATTGATGGAAACGGTGATGCCATGAACATTGTAATACACAAATACTGTGTTAGTGATTTTGACAATACTTTCGTGTAAAATGCGATATAAAACTTCAGACGTTTCCATAGAGGTAGTGATGACAATGGTAACACATTCCAGTAGTGATTTAGCTCTGGTATGTGTTGACATTAGCAAAGCAAAAGATGATGAGAGCTGTTAAACCTTTGAAGGGATATTTTAAGCGGAAGTCAAGGCAGTTTTGGACAACAAAATTCTCCCGCGGTGCAATGACGGCTACGAAAGCGTCGTGTGTGAAGACAGCTGCGTCGTGTGTATGACAAGTTGATTGACCGTCTGGGGACATCGACGCACGAACATCAAAGAACCTCGCTTCTACGAAAGACGGTATCACCACGTTCCGCCCGACGGAGTCCATTCTAATAAGGGTTCTCTTTGCGAGTTGCTATAGTACAACTTCTTATACTCTGGTAAATCATACGGTACACGTTTCATTTAAGTTGTTTCAAAATACAATGTCAAATCAACAATAAGAAAGTATTGATATGTTCCATGAGAGTGAAATATTTTCCTTGGACTTTGACCTTTCCAATAAAAAATGGGTCATATAGAACATATGCGAATGTGGTTTTGTGCGTAATGTGTAGTTATAATTGCATTATAATTAATTCTCCAGGGAGTGTTATTCTCCAGCTAGTTGTGCGTAAAATTTATAAATCAAAATTTCTAATTAAAATATTACAAAATGTAATTGAGCAAGAAATTCGGTGTAAACAAAGGCACTATCTGTTAAGTGCTTCTATGTACTCGTATTCTCCAATCCCAATACGAACATTTGTATTAAGTGTATTTTACAGAACAAGGATGCAGATCTTGTGCCGCTTAGTTTATTGCACAATGGATAAAAAAATATGATTTTCTGCAATGGTAGAAATGACCTATCGGCACTTTCGCATCCAACCGGTAAAAAACAAAACCAAAGCCTGCTCTAGAAAATCGGTGCCGAAGAAAGATGATGCAGAAGTGGCACAGCAGTCGCCGGAGGAATGCATCGCTAGAGATTTCTGTGGAGCTCTCCTGGCAGGGAAACTGCGCGGACGCGGCGTCGAGTGTCACGTGCAGCCGAGGGCCGTTCGTCGTGAGGGTCCTTGCGCTGGAGAATGTCGAGGGCGACCTCACGTGCGGAGCTTTGGCGAACACGCTCCTCCCAGTCGTGCTCTTCCCACTTGCTCTCTTGGTGCGTTTCCCGAGGGGTACATTTCCCTGCGGGTGCTTTTTCACGCTGGTGCTCTGGCCCGGTGGTGCTCTGGCCCGGTGGTACTGTGGCCCGGTGGTGCTCTGGACCGCTGGTGCTCTGGCCCGCTGGTGTTCTGGCTTGCTGGTGCTCTGGCTCGCTGGTTCTCTTTCCCGCCGGTGCTCTTCTCCGCCGGTGCTTTCCCAACTGGTGCTTTCCTCCATTTGTGTTTTTCACTCCAATGCTTTTCCCCAAAGTACGTTTCCTACTGGTTCATTTCCTAGGCTCCGTCCCACCGATCGTGTGTTCTCAAATGCTTGTCCTGACCTTCCCTTCCTTTTCTGATAAAAATAGAGTGTATTGTGAGTCGAAAAAATGTTGCGCTCACTCAAAGACGATAGTCGTAGTCACATGGCAGAAGTGGCGGATTAAGTCGAATAGTTTGTACGAATAACTTTTCGCAAAAATGGTATAATATAACGGAAATTAGATGGAACATAAACTTATGTTTAAAGATTATAAATTTGTTTTTGTATTTTTATGCAGTAAAACAATCGAAGACCATTTCAGCCCTGTTATAAAATTACATCCTAATCGTGGATTCACATTGGTCTAGCAACCCGCGACTTGCCCACTGGACTGTGGGACTCTGTGCAGTGTGTACCTTTCACTTGCATCCCGGGTCCGATGGACCACATTGTCGTCCGTTCCTCTCCAACCACACCGAGTGCTGCGGTTGCTGTGGTCACACCTTGTCGCCGAGTTTCCGCCTTCCGTCTTCGTTCCTTTCCCTTCCTCTCTCTTTTCCTGTGTTTTTCTCCTTATTGCTCCTCTTAACCACTCACTGTTTTTCTCTGTGCATTCCTTCCCTTCACTTTTTAGTAAATTGCCTCACGGCATTCATGTGCAGAAAACTCGTTTTATTGGTTTTAAGCCTCATTAAGTATGAAATTGTTTTTAAAAAATCACTCTAAGCTCCAAACGATAGCTGTTGTCGTTTAATGCTATTGACCGTATGGATTTTATTTTGCAATCGTTCGCTGTGAGAAAGTTGCTTCAGCTATAAATTCATTTGATCATAATAAAAACCAGAGAATTCAGGCCGAGCTCTCAGGTTTTACGTAACATTCTCCCAATTTCTTTCTCTTTTTTCCTCATTTTTCCCTTCCTACTCCATTTCTCTCTCTTCCCCTCTCATTCTCCCTTCTCTCTCTTGTGCTAGCTACTTTTTACATTTATATTATATTTTCGCCGTTCACGTGTTTACATTTTTATATTTTATCGTATTTTATTCTCGCTTTCACCATGAGCGAATTTACATTCTAGCTTTTCTTAAATTTTATTCTTTATTTACGCTCATGCAATTGATGTTCGGTACATCACCTCGTTACCCTCGCCCCACCCTTCAGTCACCGCTCCCACAGATACTACCGTCCCTCCCCGCGCCGGCGACTCTCATGCTGGCGCTTGACCCCATCGACAGCCGCGCGCCAGCTGACGTCAAGAGGTACGCCGCTTCGATGAAATCTACGTCACACGCGGACTCCGCGGAAGAAGCACTGAGGGCGAAGCTTGCGACGGGGTGGGGTGGGGGAATACCACGCGCTTGGCTAACAAATGAACGCGTCGCAGACATTTGAACCGACACGGTTGTTGAACTCATTCCATTTAAGATTGCGGGCTAGAACATAGACACAGTACACGCATTTATGTACGTATATTGTGATACAGATTTAAAAGGATACAAGAAAGGAAATAATTTGATAGAAATATAAATAATGAATATCTTCCACGTTACGTACAAATGTGAAACGGATTAAAAATTAAAGAAGTGTAAATTTGGTTTCAAGCATGTTCCATTTCCTAAAGACGTTGCTTCAATCACGGCATTAAAGATGTATAATTATATTAATATCATGACTCGTTTTTAGGTATTCTTATGGAAAGTAATTTTCATATTGTTAATGAAATTCGTATATTTTCTCACATTTTAAGTGAAATTTTAAAAAAATAATCACACTCATTTATTGAAATATTAGAAGACAGGCTAGTTGAATGTCCTCAAACATACCCTTATTCTGCAAATCGTGTTCTGTACACATGTAGGCAAAATCAGCAAAATATAATCATGACCGACGTATTTCGTGATGCAGTAAATTATAGTTTAACTCAGCATATACATTTGTTCACTAACGAGTACTTTCCAATGACATATATAGCAAAAAGTAGAACTTCGGTAAAAGCTTGTTCTTGTTTAGACTCCACTTATATTTGTATTCATTGATTGGGGGGTCACCAATTCGAACCTCGTTAATACTGAGCACAGATGTGTGTTTCTTGGTTTCTGTGCAAGTAAAGTCGCTGAGGAGTTCTTGTTCAGGTTCCCAGATATAAGAGAAACGAAACTGTATCCACTTATTGTTCGAGAAACACATCAGACAAACGGTAACAGGCTTCTGATGAAAAATGTCACAAGAAATGTCAACAGATTGTGTATTAAGAAATCAAAAACTACATTGAAACTAAGTAGATAATGTGTTTGTATTCTCTTAATTTCTAAGTATCAGACATGACAATTTTAGCATGCACTTCACATTTGCACGCAGTGTATGTCCTACATGATGTTATTTAACATTCGCGCCTGGTCCGCAGTCTGTTGGCAGATATACATTTTCATTTTAAATACATTATTCAAATTAATACAGTTCTAATGTCATTCTTGTTTGAAACTAATTATATACGTCGCAACCTACTCCACACCACATATTATATATCTGAATTACGATATACCAGAAATACCATTTATTTTCTGCTTCGCTCTAAGAATAAAACATGAAACGTTTAGCTTGCAAGTGAACGTAACGCAGGATTTACCGCAGTACTCGTGCAGCCGCGTGAAGTACGCTTGCAGGCGTTCACTTGCGCTTTATCTTTCAGGGAAGTGGCGTGAGGCCCAGACTCTTCCTGCTCGATGGCAGGCGCATCTTCGCCATCAGGAGATCGACACGCTCGGCGCTCTTATCACGCGGAAGATGCGCACAATACTCCTTTCACCCCGTTCCACAAATTTTGTCTGATGATTCACGATAAAGATCTGCGGTTGCTGATAAACCATTACGTAAGTGAGTAAGAAGTTTCGATTCACCAGACATGTGGGTTACGAGAAAAAAACAACAAATAAAAGATGAAATAACGTAGTTGACACTTGATAAATATGCGAATCTTTTCACATTCGATTCAGAATAAAATATTTTTAATTTTTTTTTTGCTTACCCGAAAATTGTCATAAGATAACACTTTCAGCAGAATCAGGCCTTATTAACATTTACTATCCATTTTGTTTTAAATACATCGTTCAAAATTTTTTTATTTCAAAATTCATTAGACCTCTGTCAAATAACAATTGATCGATTTACAAAAAAATCTTACGATACGACGTACGTAATGAACATGTTCATGAAACCGCATTGTTTGATCCTTGAAGCACATTCGGCTTTACCTTTATTTTTATTCCTGTCTGTAACGAACTTCAGGGTGTCTCAATCAAGTGAAAAAAGGTGACGATGTAATGACTACATCCATGTACAAGCGTCGGTCGGTGTAAAAATCTTACTCATAATCCGATGAGTTGAATGCGTACTTGCTCTATCCCGTTCGACCGCCATTAAATCCTGATCTGCCCATTAAACATTGATACAATGCAATAAATAACGGCAATAAAACTTCAGACACGAAGCTGATGACAACGCCCAACAACACAGTAAAAAAGGCGACAGCCTTCGCTGGCGGAAGACTGTGCCGAACATGCCCTGCGCGGCCCGCAAATCGTAAACAGATATGCAGCAGAGGGACGGGGCAAAAAGTTGACGGAGATCCGGAAGAGGCACAGTTTCCGTAACAGGGAACCACCTCATAAACACTTCACTTTTTTGCGCGGCGCGAAAGCGGCGGCGGCGGTGGCAGTGACAGCGGGGACGGTGGCGAAGGGGGCGGCGGTTGCAGTAGCGGGGATGGCAGCGGTAGAGGTGACTGCGATAGTGGCGGTGGCGAGGCAATGGTTTCGGTGGTGGCGGCGGTTGCCGCTAGAAGTAAAAGTGGTTTAGGGGAGTGGGCGGTGGTGGAGGGTCGGTAATTGACTGCGTTGGTAATGGCGTGGACCGGACCTGAATGGGAAGTACAGCGGTAATTGTGAGTGGGGAGGCAGCGATAAAGCTGGGGCAGGGAATTATGTCTCGATGGTAGAGATGTTCTGATAAAAAAAAGTAGGAAGACTAGGATTGAAGATACACAGTTGTCAATCACAACCAAACGTAATATTAACTTCTCTATAAATAAGCCTTTATAACTAGATGAATTGTATACTGTTATACATTCAATTACTTTTTCTAGTTGATACTGTCCAAATAATATATTGATGACGGTTCTTAATGGTTTTTGGTAATTTGAGAAATACATTTAACATACTCAAAGTATCTCAGATTTTGTTAAGAGAATGTTACAAGCTTCATTAAAAAACCGTAAGTAATCTATAAATGTATTCAACCTAAGTTCCAAAAATCAAAAAAAAAAAAAAATTCATTTCAACCCATACCATCCAATCATTTAGACTACGAATCACAAATTAATCGCCTTTACATCTTAAATGGCTTATTCTGTCTTCATTCCTTCAAATGAAAGCGAAATGCGTCGATAAAATTCCGTGCACCGAGATCTCGTTGCATCTGAACGTGTTCTACAACGTTTCTAGGTATTTTAGTGTTTCCGCCATTAGTCGCTGTAGAGCGCTCCTCGAGAATTTGACATCGCTCCAGATTCCGAAATCAATTAACATAATCCCGCGTCACTTCCTCCAGCGGCCTCTCACTTTTTTCTTCTCCTCCTCCTCCTCTCATTCGCGAAAATTCCTTCTGCAGCGCCGCCCGCGGACGGCAGCCGGGGAAGGGGAGAGAGCACCGGAAGTAACAGCTGCGAAGCGCGGGCGGGCGCACGGACGGACGGACGGACGGACGGACGGATGAACGACACGCACCGAGCCAATGGCCCCTAGCTTCCATCCATCTTCTCTCGCACCGTACATCGTCCGGCCCGACCCGGCCTCTCCCCACCCCTTCCCCGATTCATCTCCGGGTCTCCCCGCCCCCATCCACATCGCCCCGCCTTGCCCTGCTCCTTCCCGCCACGCCCACAGGCCCCTCCCCGCCATGTTCGCGCCGCGCCCTTCACTTTGCTTTCGCGGTGCGGCTCAGGTCGTTAACACTGAGAAATCGCCTTCCTCACGTGGCTGTGCTCTCTGTTTTGGACTGACCAACAAGCATCTTATTGCTGTCAAAGATAACTCTCGACAGTATTTGTATGATTGTTTTTACTTTGCTAAGTTCAAAGGCGACTTTTGTACCTATTTTTGCACTTTATTAAATGAATGTATCAAAAAGGTGGAGGTATTGTATTCTGTAGAAAAAACCTGTGTAGTTTATTCTAAACGTAAGATTGAAGCAAAAACATCCGGAATATCTTCGCATTCAAAAACATAATTAATATCCCTTTAACTTCAACGGTTGTCAGGGGCGTTGTGAAGGCAACAGTTTTGACGCTGGAACAAATAATGATTGACGTGATGGTTTGTCAAAGCCTTTCACTGCTCTTTACCATGTTAAAAACAGCTCTGTGGCTTTCTAACAACGGCTCTTGCTCACGCATTGCAAGTCCAGAGCCGCACCTCCCAATGCGTGGGCGCATGGTACTCCATTTTCACACAGACCGCCGACCGCTTCGTAACGAACAGAAGCAGAACGATTGACGCGGTTGTTTGTCATTGTCATTCGCCGCTTTTCAACACACTGAAAAGAGCTGTGCGGTTTGGTTGCCAGTTGATAGGCTACCGTCTGACAACTTGAAACTGAGTAGAATATTTTTTCACTCCTTGCTGCTGGCAGCAGGACAGCAAAGAGCTCCGAGAGTATAAATTATTCTAAATTAAAGAAATAATTGATTTCTTATGAAAAACATGAAGTGATTGGTGAGGTGGTTTGCTACCTCCTCTCACCACTCATGTGGTAGACGGCTCTCTGCTTTCCAAACAGTAGCTCTTGGTAGCATATTGCAAAGCTACGGCGCTCTACTACGCATGTAGTTATAGGGTAATTCGTTTCCTCATACGCCGCCGGCCGCTGGGCAGCGAACAGTAGCAGTCGAGGCCCGCTCGCATTCCTCTGTAGAAACTGCATAGCGGCCGCTCATTAGGGCTCCTTCGGAGAAACCCCTTCCGGCGACGTCCCGACCGCGCACAATGGAATCGTTAACGCGGAGCGACGCAGCGGCGTGCGACCGAATGGCGACTTGATGCGACTTGATGCGACTTGATGCGACTTGATGCGACTTGATGCGACTTGATGCGACTCGATGCGACTCGATGCGAATCGAAGACTCGATGCGACTCGACTCGACGCGACGCGACGCGACGCGACGCGACGCGATGCGACGCGATTCCCGCATCTCTGTTCGCGTTTACTTCTTCCAGCCGCCCCCGGTCCAGTGCTATCAGACAGGGCCGGATTTAAGGATCGAACACAAAATCGTGATGAAGGTCGCGGATAAGCCCCTCCAGATTTTCTTTATAATACCATTATACAATAAAATAACTATTTGTAAAAATGCAAAAGAAAATGAAAAAAATGATAATAGAATTGAACATATATTATGCATTTTGTTATTTAAATAGTTTTAATTTACTGTAGGCCAATACAATAGAATTACGTAAATATTTATAAAGATTTATTTTTAAATACAATGTTTTAGGTACAACAGACCACCCAATTAACAGTTATTCCGCAGGCAAAAAGATATTTTATAATTTTTTCAAATAATTTATGACTTTTTCAGGGGCACGAGGCACTTGATGAATCGGAATCGGCGATGCAACTGATTACTTTGCTAGGTAAATTTGGCCATGGTGTCAGAGTTTTCTCTGTCTCCGCAAAGCTTTCAGCTACCTTCGTCAATATATCTTTGAAGATCCACGCACCATCTACCTTAGTTGAGCTTCTTATCTACCTACTTCCTTCTCCATGCACTTCCTTGCTTCCCTTCTACCTCTTGGAGGGAGGTGGACCCTATCTCATCTCCATCTAACACGACCTATCTCAAGCTCTTATCTCTTTACACCTACTTCCATTTTCTTTCATTAGTCTCTACCCAACATTGCCCACATTCATCTCAGTACAATTCCACTACTATGCTTACACATGTATGTCCGACAACCTTCAACTAACCTAACTTTTTTATACAATCAAACACACTTTTTCAAATTAATCATTTTTAATTTCCAGAATTGGATCTTTTTATTTTTCCTTCCAGAACTACACTCACACGTCGGGATTAAGATCTAATAGTGCTGTTGCAAAGGTGGTTAACATTGTTGGAAGCGGAGGTGATATACATGGATCTTTGGACCAGAGAATTGTGATGTCTGTCTAGAAGGATGAACGTGTCACACATAACACCGTCAGACGGACGTTTAACAAACTTGGAAAATATGTCAAGAGTAAGATCTAATTCAGCCATAATACAAAGAGGAGAAAACGTTTTGGTGAACCACGTATATCTACTAATTTAATTTATTTTGATAAATAGTTTAATTTATTCCCTTAGAAAGTTCAAATTAGTTTTCCACGGAAATAATATCAGAACATTTTTTTACTTCAATAATGCTGCACCTGCTCATGTCTGTTGTTCAAATGATCTAGCAAATAGCTTTCTTAAATACTAACTTATAGTAAACAAAGTTGTAAAGCCAACACTCATAACGGAAATAACATTTAAAATATTTTCTTAAAGATACCAAAACTGGGTTACACAGTATTCGATCAATTCAAACGGCAGTTACGAAACGTAATTTCAGTTTGATGACGTAGTTTTCGTACTTTATCTTACCGTTCTAATAACTTAATGCACACCGGTAATTTCCTATAAGAGTTCCGTCTGGAATAGTATTTAATTGCGTAACGGCCCAACGTTTAAAGAAAGAACATTTAGTGTGTTTTTAATTCAAAAATTTCCAATTGTGAATTACAGAACATGCAATTCGTGAACGTCACTGAAACAGGTGTAATCAACTGTTATTTGACTCAACGATTTACAAATTAATAATTTTAAAACACTATAATTTTTTCCCAAAATTATACCAGCTAAACGACGAAAAATGAAGCATTCTACGACTTAGACAAAATTTGTAAGAATAAATACAATATTAATTTTTTTAAATTCCCACTTATAAACACATTTACCCACTGCGTGACTATCTGCAACTTACGCGGCTGGATTGTAGAATCCATCTCCAAAATCAATGAAAAATATTTATGGAAAGGAATATTGTATTCTCACATGCATAGACACCTGCTTTTTTCCCAAATCGTTTTTATGACGACCACAAATGAAGGCTCAGTGAGAGCTAAAGTCTCTACGAAACGATCACTATAATATCACTGTGGTCGAAAAAAATATCGCAATGGTCGAAACGTCAGTATCACAGCTCTCGATGCGGCGTCGCTCTGTCAGCCAAGATCGTTCACATCCTCCCGGTGCTTTTGACGAACTGGAGCGTCTCTCTCGACCCACAAAGCTATTTTCATCTGGTTTTAACACACCTATGAATTAATTATTTACGAGAAATGGCAAGTCGTTTGGTAAGAGAGTCGTTTGGTAACAGGCCTTCATGTTCTATAAATGAATTACAAATCACAAAGCATTTTTCCCTCGAGATTTGCGACGTAGAGGAGTGCCCATGTCAAACTTTGACACCATTCTCATTTAGTATTTTGGCGTATTCATAAGCGAACCTCGGTGATTTTCATGCGTTACAACGAGTCGTTTTGAAAGTGACTAACACGGGACATCTTATTCAGGTGCACTACGTATTAGCAAAAAATAGTTCTCGTTATGACCGGGAGTGGGCGTCACTGCTGACCCGCAGGGCCAGTGGGCGCGCCGCCGCGGCACGCGCTAACGGTGCGCGTGAAGGCGCCGGCCACTGCAGCGTGTGGCGCGTGTTAGCCACGCGTATATTCCGCTAGCTGCCTCCGCATTATCGCACCGCGCAGCGCTTTAATAACGGCTCTCAATGTATCTGCTAATCTCCTCACCCCTTTTTTTTGCTTCTTTTTTTTCTCTCTCTCTTTCTCTCTCGCTAATTTCTCATTCTGTTAAACTGTTATTCTCCGTTCCAGAGGACTTACTCGCTTGATGAAAACGTGACCAGTCTGTCGACGCTATACTTCTGTGTTAGTTTTCTGGTAGTTGCGAATAATTACTCCAGAATGAGAGAGTCTCCAAAAAAATTCTCATTAGAGAATGTATGCCAGATACACGAAGGAAACAAATTTCATTGGGTTGTTGGCCATTAATTAGTACATTTGACGTCAAAAATTTCGGATTATCGAGAAATGAATAAAGTCACTTTTAAAAAGCCTATTAACAACTAAAACACTGTGAAAGCATTCGCTTGCTCTAGGAATTATGCTAAGTTTTTACGACATTTAAATGTGAGATATGAATTAAACAAAGGACGACCTACGAGCATACTGTAAGAAGAGCAATTTGCAAAGCAAAACATTAAAACTAAAATTTTCGAAAATATACTAATACAATTCGTTACGGGCTTTATATTATATTTCATTACTTGATGTTACTTCACAAAATTCCGAACTACCAAAAAGTACAATGGAAAGTTTAAAAAATCCGGAGTACCTCTTTGAAGAATCAATGAAGTCCCTACAGGAACATTTAATAAGATGCTTTGTTAGCCAATTCGTCGATTCGAGTGACTTCTAATCCGCTTCGAAAATCTGCAGTGTTGACCGCGTCAGCACGAAGCCCTTCTGCGCCTCTGACGCGGCGTTTCCTTCGCGGTGGAAGCAGCTCAGCTTAACTCTTGTCCAACACTATTAGGAATCTAGACAATATGCGTGTGGTAGCTTAGCCATTTTCATGTAGTCATTAATACCATCAAAGATGTAACCCACCATACTATACCGAGAAGTATCTAAAGAATTCATCCGGTGAAACATGATACTTGTGGTGGATTGTTTTTACACCAAACCAAAAAAATCACACCACTTATTGGTTACATCTTCCTTTCATATTCCTTATTACGTCACATAATTCAGGGCACGAACAACTTTTATTTCTTTGATATTCAATATTGAAAAGCCACACTGGTGGCTCATATTTGACCCACTCGACGCTGTCTTCTTAAACACAGTAATGAGCACAATGATAGCATTAACACGGGTAGTACCATCTACCCATTAGACTGCTTGGACCTCGTGAAAGTTTTATTGCCTATCAAAATCTTCAACTCGCCTGTCACGTTCCAACCATTTGCTTATTCATTGACATTTTGGGAACTTTCCATTATAAGTATCATAGAAGAGTATGATGAAATAATGAGATGATAATATGCAGAAATGTCTGAAGATAAAGTAATGATGGAATGAAAGGGGAAACGAGAGAGCTCTGAAAACACATCCTAAGAGCTGGTGTTGCCCAACAAAAATTCAACATATATTGGTTAGGATTAAAACCCGACTGCCAACACGAGAAGGCAAATTCCATATAGTTCGATCGGAGTTCAAACCCGTCCCCCAGCGAGAAAAGGAAAGATCTCTACCCATTACCTTAAAAGCCCTCAATTCCGGCCAGACTTCGCTGGTCACCGCCCATCACCGGTGCCGCCGGCCCATCCGCTCTGGCTGCCTTGACATTGCCCGCCGGGCGGGGCGGGGCGGGGCGGTGTCACGCGTCACTGGGCCGCGTGCCGCTGTCGAAGGCCAAGGTCACCGCCGCGCCGCGCCGCGCCGCGCCGCGCCTCGTCACTCTTCACCACGCCGCCCCCGCTTGACACGGCTTTCCGCTCTCGTTTTCTGCGGTTTCTCCCCCGCGACCGGGAAATTGCCTGTCGCCTGCGGGCGCCTCACTCGCGCCGCCGCCCGCGACGCGACGCGACCGCCGCGACGCGCTCTTCCGACGCCAACGAGTTGCTGGGATCAGCGCCTCATGTTCGCCCAGAGCGCAGGTGAAGGCTCGTTAAGAAGTAATTTACTGGTGCTCCCACAGCAACTACGATGACTTTTTTTAACATTTAATTCAAATTTCATGCATAAAATCAAAACCTGACTGGTTGATAAATTAAATCGTGTTTCCGGGCGCGTAAAACGCTACGGTCATTAGTCCCGTAAGTATAGTATATGTTTTATCCCGGGGGCATGGTGGGGATCTTCCACGCTGGATGGGAAGATCCGGCAGGGATCTACACATCGGCCTGCGGGGTTTTCCCTATTCAGGTATCTCCCACCAGCTGGGTCCCACCCCAGCCGGAACATGCTCTGATCTCCCGCCATGTGGGGCAATGCGGTTCATGGAAGAATTGGTGTAAGTAAGGGTGTGAGGAAAGAACAAGGAAGAGGATGGAATGATCACGCGCGGTCCGTGTCCTATCTGTAAGTTACACAAGTTATCTTACCACCAATGGAATTGGCTCGTATTTCCATTTGCATTCTCTAAACAATAAATCTAGCACAATCCTGAGAAATTAATTGGTATTTTATCGCAAGTTCGTGCCACGGAGAGTCTAAATATTCACAAGGTGTAGAATATTCGTGATTTGCAAAGAAACTTAATGCTTGAAGAGTTCGTTCTTTTTCCTCAATTACTTTTAAACATCTAAACTCTGATGCATAGGGATTCGTTTGTGCAAAACATTTTTATCGCCGCTATTTGTTAATGTTAACTTTTTTAATGAACCCAATTCTCTAGATCTTTCTTGTTTCTCTTCGGTGATCCTTGTCTTTATTTTTTCTGAGAGAGAGCATTAACCGAATTTTGCCGAGATTATCAAAGTACTTAACACCTTTATGCCAGTTGATTTTATTAAAGCTATTAAAGGCGTCTTTAGAAGGTTTGTAAAACGGTGAGGATAGTACTATTAACTCTAGAAAAGCAGTACAATTTACAAAGTAGTACAACACCAGAAAATAAGAATTTAAAAAATTGCTGTTATGGTAAAATGAAATAAAGATTATGACTTCCTCCATAAACAACTTATTTGAACATTTCGTGGGCATCATTAGTAAGTTTCTACTGTGTATGAATTAGACAATTATAAAAACATAATATAAGCAAAAACAACAGTGCTCGCACGGAGATCTAAGAGAGAGCCTTCTCCTTGACCTGTCACGATGATGTTGAAAGTCTGTACAAATGTATACATATTCACGCGTCCAAAACTGTATAATGTTACGACCAGAACTACATAAATGATCTTTCTTGAAAGTACATATTAAGATCTACGGTAAATTCATGGTGCTTCTCATTACTTAGGGTGAAGGTCTCTTCTGCTGCATTGGAGTCCATGTTATATTTCTAGGTCAAGAGAGAGTTCATAGTAATAGTGTGGTGAGAAGTTCACAGTGCGAACTCGTAAAAAAGAAATAAGAACATCAGAGAAAGAAGTTTCTTGGCCCACTTTTAAAACTCCGTCAGAAATTTCACATAATACACGCAGAAAAGTTTTTAAAAAGAGAGAGATCAATAATTAAATAGCATACAATTTCATGATGAATAAATAAAGATACTTTCTGTATGCCAAAAAACTAATAAAGCCAAAAAACCAACTTAAATAATTTCTTCTATACACGTGTGTATATTTTTAAAATTAACTTATGGCAAGGAGAACTGCAGAGTAATAATGTTACTAATATTTAAACTCGTAATATTATTGTTCGCACAATGCAGGTATAGGAATAAACCATACTAATAGGTTAGAAATGAAAATCGAGAATATCAAATATAACTTCATCACAACAAAATAGAAACGTTACCACGTACGGTTTTAGTCTCATTGTTCCAAACAATTTAAGAAAAACACATCATTAAACCATTTTACTTGATCACTTCGGCTGAAACTCGAATTTAACGAATGAATTCTCTCCTATTATTTAGATGAAAACTACTATATTGAATAATTTTTAAATATTGGAAAATTTCTCTATTTCAATAGACAAAGTAAATTTATTATTTATACTAATTGGGTTAAAACTGACAATTTCCTTCCCTCTTCTTCTCACCAATTCATTTAGTAAATAATACTGAAAAATATTACAAGTGTAAAATCTCTACCCGAGTTTACTGAACAAGGAGTACTTTCATCAGGCACGCAACAACCAGTCCTTTTGGCATTTGTCTCAATTACTTCCAGGCTTCTTTGAATTAGTAACGCTGGCATTCTTTTCGTAATGTCATAAGAGAAGTATCGACTGGTGGATTAATTCACGCGGTCGCGTTGCAGCGCTCATGTTTTGCTATGATGCAAGGAGAAAGGTGCAATAGACATGAACTCCCAACATTCCAATCCATACACATTCACAATATACTCACACATGAACCCTGAAAGAGAGGGTAATTCATTTTATAAACGTTAATAGAGAGGTGACACTATTGTAATTATTACAATTTTCGCAATATCCAAGTGCAAATTAAGAGTCATGATTTCATAAATTGGTTTCTAAACAAATACATTCGAAAGCAGACATTACTTGAGCACCCACGTGTTACGAGCGTAGACAGCGCCATAAGCACTCTACACGTGACGCAAATGAAGGTGGTGTAATTAGAAAAAAAAAGTCATATATTACATTATATTCCGTATTCAATTTCATTCACAAAACTGTTATTCACACAAATTGTCAGTTCGTTCAAAACATCAGTTTTAGTCACCATTGGCTGGCAAATTTGGTCCTCCGGGAACAAAATTCGTTCCGGTACGTTCTCTTGGAATACACTCTACTTTTTGCATTTTAAACCTCTTTGAAATTGGGGAAGTCCATATATCGGAAAGCCTCTTGGTAAATCATGTAACAAACACAAGTTCTTGACATCATTTATATATTTGCAAACGTAATATCTGTATGCGTGACATAATTATATTATCTTGATTTTAATCTGTTATCGGACTTTATACAATTGTATAGCAGAGGAAAGAAGCCATTACTCAAGTCCACATATGTTGCGTGTATAGATCTCGATATTGGTGCTTTACCCGAGGCGTAATTGGAGCTACATTTAGCTTAGTGCCGTATCCATAAAAGACATCTGCGTCATCATAAAGAGCGTCAGCAAAACAAACGGGCGCACTATGAATAAATGAGAGGACGCGATAGCACTGTTACAAAATAAAAATTTCAATTCATATAATTGATTTATAAATGTTTCCGGGCGCGACAAATGCTAAGGTCATTATTTCCGTGAGTGTTGTGCATGATTTCATCACAGGAGGTAGAAGTAATCTTCCGCTGTTGGGTGGCGAGATACGCTGCCGAACTACACATTGGCTTGTGTGTTTTCCACAACCACGTATCTCCCACCCTCGGGGCACCGCCCCACTCGGGACAAGCCCCCACCTGATCTCCCGCATGAGTAGTACGAGTAATGTAGTGCATGCAAGTGTAAATGTGGGTAAGTAAGGGGGTGCGGATAGAACAAAGAAGAGGAAAACAAGATCGGCTACTGGCTCATGTATTAGGGAACTGTCCCGGCGTTTGTCTGGTGTTGACCGGATAAACCACCGATCAGAGCAGCCGGCCGCTAAAATTCTCCTCCAGACAGCGATAGAACTAGACCTAGCTGTCTGGTTGCCATCGCCGGGATTTGAACTTTAGACCCTCCCAGTCGGAGGCACCTCAGTGACATAAATTGATGCCCAGTGTCACTTCCGCCGGTTTCAAAAGATGTAACAGGTTGAGAGTGTCAGGTTTCTAATGCATAAATAAATGTAAATTGTTTACTTATTTACGTTATTTCTGAAATTAAAACCAAACTACATCACGCACAAGAAGTTCTAAGTATTCTACTGCGGTCATCGATTGGTTCGATGCTAGAAGCATCGACGGGCGACTTAATCGCCGCCATCATTTGCGGCGCCGCGGATATTGCGCGGGCGACTGGGCCACGCGCGCGCGTGCACTCGTCCTATCGACCTCCGTCGCCGCGTGCGCGCCGCGCCGCGCCGTGTGTTGGCGCCGTCTCCTAGCAACTGCGGGCGCCGCCGGCGCGGCCGCCCATCTATCAACGCGCCGCCCACCGCCCACCACCCACCGCCTACTGCGACACTCCGACGCCGCGGCGCGGGGCGGCACAGTGGGCGGAGGACGGACGACGCGGAAAATGCAGAAAGCATACAGTGCATCGGGCCACTGTGGTTGCCTCTCTTGGCAGTCATAATGTAGCTGGTATTAATAATAATAATAATAATAATAATAATAATAATAATAATAATAATAATAATTGCTAGGCTAGTTCCAA
This sequence comes from Gryllus bimaculatus, assembly GCA_017312745.1. Classification (NCBI taxonomy): domain Eukaryota; kingdom Metazoa; phylum Arthropoda; class Insecta; order Orthoptera; family Gryllidae; genus Gryllus; species Gryllus bimaculatus. The sequence continues at coordinate 2,851,665 of BOPP01000117.1, forward strand.
CTTACAAATGCTTCACATAATTTTTTAAATAAAAACCGGAAATGAGATTGTATGAAGAGCCCTTAAACCTTGAAACTCAGAGGAGAAAATATCGGAAAGAAAATTAGCAACAAAACCAGTAATAAAGGCATAATAAACTTAGAAATTTGTAAGAAATTTCTTGAAAAACAAAACAAAATGTTTAAGTATATAACTAGCAAATCAATTACATCTTCCAATGTATCAACTGTTATATAAAATTTAAAGCTGCACTATTACACTTCGATTGTCATAATTTGTGCAATTTCTTTGTTTGCCACTAGGTATTTTCAATATCTAAAGTTCAGCTACTCCTTTTTATGATCTCGTTTCCTAATTATTTAACTTTTTATTTAGAAGTTTATGATATATTCCTGAGAAGTTAAACAAATAAATGATTACATTTTAAAAAATACAACAGATACTAAAAAAGATAATTGTCAGTATCAGTATTTTAATTAAATATAATACGTCTCAATCAATTCAAATTGCCGAGAAACCCTTTCAATGGCATAATTTTTTTCACGTTTGCTCGTTTCACGAGCACAAGCAAAATCATCTGCAAATTTTATGAGTAAGAATAATAGCACAAGTCTCCGTTCAGTAGCCGTGGAATGAGGATGTAAAACGCGATGTAGCATGTCTTTTCCGTCCAATGATATTGATTCTTCGTCGTGCAATAGTAATTAGAGACTAAAACACTTTGTGTGCACCTGTTTTGCAGACCACGAAACAGAATGTTGATGACCTTCGCAATGAATATTCAAACATTAATATTGCTCCGTTGCTTTAAATTTGCATGTTATTTTTGTTTATTATTGTAATTTTACGTTTAGTAGACATTACATTGTTCAGTTTACATATTAACTGCACAAATGTTTGATGGTCTTAATCTACCTTATATTATCTTACTCTATACATTACAATTATATAAAAATAATATTGAAAACTATACTGAGAGAGCAAGCAGGAAGCACCTGAGATTAGTATTATTCCAAGTTTGCGAATATAAATTTGCATGTCAACCCACAACGTTTGTTTTAAGGAAATGAAATGTCTCCTAAGTACTAAGATGTATTATTCTCTGAAGATACAAACGGATCTCAGAAACGGACGACGAAAATATTGGTGACAATGAAAATGAAATTTTGCTCTTCTGCTGTTTCCAATTTAACATTATAGTAATCATAATAATTACTTATATTACTCATTTTAAATCAGTACTCAAGAATTGGAATGTCATAAAAATCATTACCAGTAAATGTGCAACAAATTGTATCGTATATTTCTTACTGATGGAGAGAATGAGAAATCCCCTTACTCCTTTATCCAATGCACCACGTAAGCCTTCTCGTGACGAAGATATACGGAATAACAAAACAAACCACCTGCCATGATCAGAACCCATTATCTCCCCAACACGAATAAAAGCCTTCCTACTCGCTACACGGTCTGGACTATCGCCCATGCATTATTAATCGGGGTGACCTTGATGTAGCGATTTTGCCCGAGCGGAGCGTCCTTGAACCCTCTGTGCTTCGGGGTCGCGTGCTCACGGGGGCATTACTCACAGTATGCAAAGCGAGGGGCGCGTCCCCCACGCCTCGCCGTGCATTCCGCCCGCCCACCGACAGCGGGGCCGACGACGCGTCTTGACT